>CM040429.1:106259942-106859942 GCA_022702705.1 Papilionanthe hookeriana x Papilionanthe teres | reverse complement strand
ATCAAGAAATGAGGGAAGTGTTATGGCTTAGAAAAGACTTAAGGTTCAGATGTCTTAATGTTTTAATTAAAACAAATCTTAAAGTTAATTAAGTAGGACCGATTAAGATCCCACGGTTCCGTCATCCCGGTACCGCTATTTTCATCGGATTCACTTAGTCCAAATGAATTTGCTAAACTCAACTGAATGAGTTCCACACTTTCATTTAGACCGTGAGAAATCTTATTAGCAACACGTGGGTTACATCATCCGAGGGATTTCTGATCATCCAACGAGACGTTTTAATTTAGTTGTAGTTATAGTTTTGTTGTTATGTTTGTAATTAAATTTTGAGTTGTTTTATCTTTTGAATGTTGTGGCGATAAATTTTATCTTGTGTTGATTTTAATTTAGTTTTAGGTTTCAGTTTTGTGGCTATCCTAAAGGTTTCAGTTTTCATGCAGGGTGACATTCTTGCTTAACATGAAAATTTTGCAAGAATGAAAGTACTGCGCAGGTAAATAAATTGCAATAAAATAAAAGCTTACCTGGTGGATTGTCTCGTCATTCCCGGATGCACTTAAAACACATGTCAGAGCATTTAAATATTTGCAACAAATATCTAGGTAAAGCTAAGGGAAGGTTCTGGTTGTCTTCCAAGATCCTAATCCTATTACTAGTCAATTCCTATGACGTCTAGGTTCTTGTGTTTTGTTGAGGATGATTTTCTTCAATAAATAACAATCAAGTTCAATTATTCGTCTAAAACATCCCATCATATTGAGAAGGTGCTTAGGACGAGTCCTAAACATCTTTTCAATGCTTCTGGGATTATTTCGAGTCTAAATGAATTTCATTACACAGGTGAATTGATCATCCAAGAATCTAGTTGGATTTTGTTACTTGCTCAGTGAATTCGGATATTTGATTATCCGATGAGTAAAGTGACATTTCACTTGATACTTTATTTAAAGGTTATAAGTGTGGGAGCCTTCAGGGGCAAATTAGTTTATTAATGAACTTAACCGTTAAAGTTGAGTTGATGATTTAAAACAGTCTACTTTAATTGTAAGGTTCCAGGTTGATTTTAAATATTTTAAAATTGCTCAAGTTGAAAGAAGTGTTTAAATCATTTAATTTCATTAAATTTTGATAATTTGATTTGAATTAATTATAGTACTTTAGGTTGACTTTGATTGGTTCAATTTTCACATTTTTAATTATGAATTGTTTCAAAAATTTTTTTTAATGTATTAAATTTGTTTTAAGTTTGTTCTTAAGTGTTTTTAAATTAGTTTTAAATGTTTTAAATTTATTTTAATTTGATTATTAAATCATTTAATGTTTTAAGCTTTAATTTAATTAGAGATTATTTTCTTTTTAATTATTAATTTCAATCATCATTATTTGAATTAATTAAGGATTGAATACCATTGAATTAATTCAATTAGGGACTTTAAATTAAAGAATTTGTATCTTCTTATGTCATATCCCTAATCTTCATAATCCAAACTTTTAATTATTCTTCCAAAATTTAAATGATTTAATTAATTAAGGTTTCGTTTTGATATTTTTAAAGTGATTAATGGGTTTCTACCCCTTAATTTCCCTAAGTTTCAATCATCAAAGAGAAAATTAAGATCAAATATTTTACCCTCCGTTTGTTTAGGCCTAAAATATAAATTAGGGTTAAAATCCCTTAATTACCTGTATGCCCTCTTAAGCATATTCACTTCATAACTCACTAAATTGAGCTCAAATGAACTTGAAATTTTTATGTCACCTTACTCACATGTCAATTAAGACATTAGAGGAGAAAATGTGATTTTTCCATTTTTAATTTAATTTACATAATTATTTTAATAAAAAAAAAGACTTTCAATGAAAATTCAACAACGTAACCAAGGTAAGGCTTCTTACCTTAGGAAAATTATGGGATGTTCTTACTAAATAGGGAACTACTTGGACCAATTTTGGTGTTTTTTTAAACTATATTTAATTTATTATAATTATTTTAAAATTTGAAGTGTTAATTAATTATAAAATAAAACTAACGTTGAAAATTGAGTTTTATATTTTTCTTAAATCCCTCTAACCCCAAGGAGTTTAGAGAAATAAATTTTATAATTTTTTAATTTTTCTTTGATTTATTAGAATTATTTTTGTGGGAGGTTAAGAAAATTCATTTTTTAAATATAAAAAATTATCCTAGGCCTTTAAAAATTCATATTTTAACTTAGAGACTTTGGAAAAATATTTTGATGGTTCCCAAGTGATTAGGAGACCAAATGTGATGTTTTGGTGAATTTTTATATTTTTTTCATTTTTTATAATTTTTAATTAATAAATATTTAAAAATGATTAAAAATCAATTTTTTATGAAAAATGCAATTTTATTTTTCTTAGACTCCTCTGATCATAAAGAACTCCAAAAATTATTTTGGTGAATTTTTGAAATGTATTTTGAGTTTTTAAAATTTTTTAATTTTCAAAATAGCTATGTCACTTAATTAATTCATTTAATAGGGTAAACTAATTCCAATTGACTTGAATTTTTTATGTGGGGTTCCCCTGACCTAAAAATTGGTGGAGAATTTTTTTCAAGTGATTTGAATTTGTGAATACCCTTAATTAATTAAAATTTAGTTCTAAGTGTTTAGGCTAATTAAAGCTATTTTTAAGGAATTAAATTAAAGCATAATTTTCCTAGGGTCCTTTGGTCTTAGGATACCTCTACTAAATTTTCTAGAATTTTCCAAGTAACATGCAAAATTATAAGAATTAAAATGCCAAAACAGATAAATAAATTTGAAAAATAAATAACTTGCCATAGATGTGGCCTCTGACCTTAAAAAATTCAGGGAATGTTCCCAAGAACGGAGGCTACAAATGGCCTATGGTCTCATGCCAACGTGAATTATGGATGCAAATGGAGAATTAAAACATCACAGAGAGTATTTAAATCATTAAAATCATAAACTCAATAAATTAATTTAATTATTTTCCACATTATTCTCCTCCATTCACTGAGCAAGTGGGTATTTTTCTTTTATTTTTATGATTTTTCTATGCAAAGTTATGAATTTTTGAAGTTCTGGCTATTTAATAATATCAGAAAGTCCCTATTTTTCTACTTAAACACGTCGGCGCCAACTCATCATCGGCAGCACCGAAGTCCCACACAACGCGCTCCTATTTGACGCTGCCATTCCACTCGGCGAGCCACGCGTCCCGCTGTTCCGCTCCATGTCCTCGTCCGGCTTGATCTCCACTATCCGTCTAATACACACGTGAATGGATGGCATCCGTTCATCGTCTCCAGTCGTTCTAACACGAGAACCGTCCATCTTCTAACCCTAAGTTCTCACTCGATACTCAACCAAATTACATGATCTTGGGCTCTATGAACTCATCTGGATGAGACGAACACATCTATACGACTATGATACTTTACAATTAACTCAAATAAAATAGAGAATCGAAACAAGCTCTCAGAAAGGAGGAGTTCAATACCTTGGCTCTGAGAAGTGAAGCTTCAATCAGAGGGGCTTGGCATGTTCGTTAGAGTCCAAGGAAGCTAGGGATGAAGCCTGAAGCTGTGGTGAAATGCCTAGGTATGATTTCCACCAAACCCGATTTCAAGCTTTGGTCTCTAGCACAAATGGGTGGCCTAGTGAGGGGGCTTTCACTGGAAAACTTCTTCTCTTAGTTTGGTGATGGTTTAGAGTTGATCAATTTGGAGTTTTGGTCGCTATGGTGAAGTGTCCTGTTTTGGGGTAGATTTTGAATTGAGAAATTGAGCTCATAGAGGAAGTCTTAAGGTTAGATTTCAGTGAGGATCAACTGCTCTAGGTTGTGTGACGAGTTTGGGATTAATTCGGCAGAGTTTGGTTAAGGTTCAGTGCATCAACCCTTTTGGCCGTGGGGGTGGTGGTGTTTAAATAGCCATGGCAATGGGGCTTCCCAGAGGCAATTGGATGTAGAGATCAGCAGCCTAGGGGAGGAGAAGAAGAGTTGTGCAGTCCAATTGGGTTGGGACAACTCAGCAAGCAAGTTTTGAATTTTTTGGCTCACATGGAGCTCTCGGGTGTGGTGTTTTTCGGTGACCTAGGGGGTTGGCCGGCAGGCATGTGTCACCATCTTGACCAGTGAGGTCAGGGCTGGGGTTTAGTAAGTTCAATTGGCTTTGAACATGTGTAAATGGGTTTTATTTAAATGGTATGGGGCAAGGGCTCATTTTGGCTTAACTTGGTTAACTCATGAAAATGGGTTTGGTTCACCTTCCCACAACCTGATTTGGGCTGAGGGAAAGTCATTTGGTTCAGCTTGATTAGTGGGGTCAAGTCATAATCCAAGTACAATTAGGCTTAAGCATGGGTTAGGGGAAGCAAGGGAATGTTTAATCACTTTAAGGGAATCAGGAAAGAGGCTCCTCCTTTTGCCCAAGATAGTATGGTGACATGGGCACAACTCGCATGGCTTATATGTGGCTTAAACATGGCTCCAAGACTTGCTCATGGCTTGGGAATGGCTCGGCTCACTTGCATGAGAAAGGGAGTTTTGGGATTTTTTGACATTTAGTGGTAGTTTGGCTTGAGGCTTGAATTAGAATGGTTTGATGATGTCTTTGAAACTTAGGGATGATTTTAATTGAATGCATGATGAAGAGGAATGTCATATGGGCCTTGGATTGAAAACTTGGGCTTTTAAATTTCCAAGGAATGGACTTTAAAAATTTGTTTGAGGTAATGGGCCTTTATCATGCATGTGATAATTTGAATTCTTGAAAATGAGTATGGGATGATTGAATTGGATTGAAATTGATTTAAATTGGACTAGGCCATGTTGAAATTTGATTTAGAAGTGAAATTTGGCAAATTATTGACCCCAAGGTTCAATTTGGAAGAATTTGGGCTTATGGGCCAAAATTGGGCTAATGTTGGGTTAATGTTGTTTTGATGTAAAATTAATGTTCTAAAATTTTTATGGAGGTGTAAAAAGGAGTTTTCAATTTTGGTTGGGCCTTGATTTTTGGATTTGGGCTTTTTTAGGTTCATGATTGATTTAGGTAAATTTGGGGGAATTTTGGTTTGAGTTAGGCTTGGGTGGAGTTTAGGTTCAAGTATTGGGTAAAGTAAGTTAGATTTTTGCTTGTGGGGATGTTAGGAAGGTTTCAAAACAAATTTGGGGAAGATTGGATGACATTTAGGTTCAATTTGGGATGGATTCGGTTAATTGGTCACTTTGGGCTTTAAGGGCCCATTTGGTATTTTTTTATGAAATTGGGTTAAATTGACAAAATTGGGGTATGCGGTAGTTGAAGAAAAGGATTTGAGTAATATTTTGGAATTTTTGGGATTTTTTGTTAATTTTTTGAATTTTTGGAATTTTTGGCTATTTAGGGTACGAGGAGGGTACATGGAAGGTATTTTGGGCTATTTTTGGAAATTTAGGTATATTTGGTCAAGATTGATCAATTTGAGTAGTGGGGAATGTTTAGGATTGATTTTGGGAAATCTTGGCTAATTTAGGCAATTTTGGAAATTTTGGGTGATTTCAAGGGTATTTGGTAGGTTTGGTGGGTTTAGAGCCCCGAGGGTCAAAAATTGAAATTTGGGAAAAATGAAGATTAATTGAATGTGAGTAAAATGAAACCATTTAAATTGAGCCAAGAAGCCTTGTTAAGCTCATAAGAGCCATGAGAGGACTCATCTTTGGCACTCAATATGTTGTTCCTAACCTTGTTAGCCAGGGTCTTAGGGGTTGAGGCCCATCCATATGAGTTACCTACATGAGTCAGGGAGTTGAGTTGGGTGAGAGTGGTTTTTGGGTTTAGAATGTATGTGAGAGTGTAGTGTGTGCAAGCTGTCCCTCACCAAGACCGAGCCACCTGTGGTAATCCTAAGGCCAAAGAATCCTATTGGAACTCATCATTGAACCTCCACATTTGACTTTTAACCTTCCAAAGGGGCTTGGAGGTTTATGGTCATCTGTGTGGGGCTCAAGAAGAGTTAAGAGGTGTTTGAATTTCTAAGTGATGGGCTCCATTTCTAATCCTCTAGATTAGTCAAAGGGAAAACCTATGGCTAGATCCTAAGCACTAAGAGGAAAGGAAAGACCTCACCAAAAGTGAGGTCAACACCAAGTACTAAGCCTTAGGTCTGATTAGATCTAGGGAAAACTCAAACATTAATTTGCATAGAGTTCACTCATCTCCTCAGGACTATTGGGTCTAAATATTATAAACCCATAGTCAAAATTTTAAGTGTTGAGTTCGAACTCACATGAGACCAAGGTCTAACAAACATAGACTTAGGTTAAAATGGAAATCCAATCCCAAATGGATTCAAACCAAACTGAGACATTTAGGTTAAACCCATGTGAACCCAAACTTCATCAAAACCCTAATTAGTTCTAACCCTGCATTAGATTTGATTAATCATCTTAAACCATAATTACATTAGGTTTAAGACAAAAAACCCTAATTAGCTCTAACCCCTCATTAGACCTGATTAATCATCTTAAATCTTAGTTGCATTCTGTTTAAGACAAATTAACCCTAATTAGACCTAAACCTAATTAGGTCTAATTAATCCAATTAAACCTTACCTAAATAAGGTTTAATTAATCGTAAACCCTAATTAGACCTAACCCAAGTTATGCCAAATTAATCCAATTAAACCTTACCTAAATAAGGTTTAATTAATCAAAAATCTTGATTAGACAACCCTAATTAGGTCTAATTAATTCAACTAAACCTTACCTAAATTAGGTTTAATTAATCTGAAACCCTAATTAGATCTAACTCAAATTAGGTCTAATTAAATCAATTAAAACTTCCCTAAATAAGGTTTAATTAAACTTAAACCTTAATTAGACCTAACCTAATTATTTCTAATTAATCCAATTAAAACTTACCTAAATAAGGTTTAATTAAATTTAAACCCTAATTTGGTCTAATTAATCCAATTAAACCTTCCCTAAATAAGGTTTAAATAATATTAAACCCTAATTAGACCTAACCCTAATTAAGTCTAATTAATCCAATTAAACCTTACCTAAATAAGGTTTAATAAAACTTAAACCTTAATTAGACCTAACCTTAATTACGACTTATTCAACCAATTAAACCTTACCTAAATAAGGTTTAATTAATCCAAAACACTAATTAGACCTAACCCAAATTAGATCTAATTAATCTAATTAAAACTATCATAAATTAGGTTTAATTAAATCCTAAACCTTAATTAAACCTAACTCTAACAAAACTTAATTAACCCTTAAGATTTAAATACATTATGCATAAGTAATTTTAAACCCTAATTAGGTTTAAACCACCATTAGACCTAATTAAATCCTGTTAAACCTTAACTACATTAGGTTTAACACAATCAGTCCTATTTAGGTCTAAACTAAAATTAGACCTAATTAAACTTTTTTAAGCCATAATCACAATAGGATTAGCATAATAAACCCTACTTCGGTCTAAACAACAATTAGACTTAATTAAACCTTGTTAAATCTTTACTACATTAGGTTTAACATCATAAACCTTAATTAGGACTAAATCACAATTAGACTTAATTAAACCTTGTTAAGCCTTAACAACATTAAGCTTAACAAAATAAACCCTAATTAGGTCTAAATCATAATTAGACCTAATTAAACTTTATTAAACCTTAACTACATTAGATTTAACATCATAAACCCTTGTTAGGTCTAAATCATAATTAGACATAATTAAACCTTGTTAAGCCTTAATCACATTAGGCTTAACGTAATGAATCCTAATTAGCTCTAAACCACAATTAGACCTAATTAAGCCCGGTTAAGCCTTAATCGCATTTGTCTTAAGACAAGTAAACCCTAATTAAATCTAATTAACCTCTTTTAAAGAATTAACTACATTAGACTTAAGATACTTAAACCTCATTTAAGTTTAACCCTAATTAGACTTAATTAACCACACTAAGCCTTCCTTATATTATGTTTAAGACAATTAAACGCCAATTAGGTCTAACCCTAATTAGACCTAATTAACCACATTAAGTCTTATTTACATTAATCTTAATTCATTCTAAACCTCAATTAGGTCTAACCCTAATTAAAACTAATTAAACACATTAAGCATTACTTACATTAGGCTTAAGTAAATTAAACCTCAGTTAGATCTAACCCTAACTAGACCTAATTACCCACATTAAGCTTTACTTACATTAGGCTTATGAAAATTAAACCTCAATTAGATCTAACCCAACTTAGACCTAATTAACAACATTAAGCCTTACCTACATTAAGCTTAAGACAATTAAACCTCAATTTGAAATAAGCCTAATTAGACCTTTGAACCACATTAAGCCTTACTTACATTAGGCTTAATACAATTAAACCTTAATTAGGTCTAAATCCTAATTAGATCTAAATAACCTTTTTTAAGCCTTAATCACACTAGGCTTAAGATAAATAAACTCCAATTAAATCTACTCTTAATTAGAACTAATTAATCACATTATGTCTTACTTACATTAGGCTTAATATAAATTAAACCCCAATCAGTTTTAACTCTAACTGGACTTAATAAAATAAAATAAATCATACAAATGTTAGGTTTTATTAAACTTCAAACCTAATCAATAACTCTTAGGTTTAACCAACCTTGAAACTAAATCAAGTTAAACTCTTAGGTTCAACCCAACTTGAACCTAGATCAAATCAAACTCCTAGGCTTAACCCAACTTGAACCTAAATCAATTCATAGCTTTAGAAGCTAAATTAATCTTAAGTCTTATCTGCGTTGGACTTAGAATAAATTCAAACCATAAGTTCAATTTATAATGAACTTAAGACAACATTAGATCCTACTTACATTGGATCTAAATCAACTTTAAGTCCTACCTACATTATATTTATAACCATATCAAACATTAGGTTTGATTCATGTTAAACCTAAACGAATTTTAGATTCTACTTACATTAGATCTAAATCAACCTTAAGTTCTACTTACATTGCACTTAGAACCATTCCAAACCATATAGTCAAATTTAGGTCCTACCTAAATTGGACTTAAATCAATCCTTAACCTTAGGTTCTACTCATATTAAACCTGCAACTTTATTTTCTATCAACATAGAACTTCAATCACTTCAAATTTTGAGTCTTACCTAAATTGGACTTAAAATCATTTTCAATATTAAGTTCTATCCAAATTGAACCCAAAGATGTTAATCTTAGGTTTTATCCAAATTGAATATAAACAACATTAACCTTTAGGTTATAGTTAAATTGAACCTAAAAACATATCAATTCATAGGTTTTACCAAATCAAACCCAAAGAAAATGACATCATCAACATAAAAATTCAACTTAATAAATCACCGACATGAACATAAAATCTACTTTAAAAGACAGTAAAATTTAAACTTGAACCTAACATTCAACTAGGTTTGAGATGATATTTTGGAGGAGATAACCCATGGTTGCTAATAAAATATCTTCCATTCACTTATGGCTAATCAACCCTCAAACTTAATGACCCAAGACGACGAAACTTAGGGATCTTGATCGGGTCAACCCAAACAAAAAAAAAAAAAAAATGACATGAAAATCTAATCTGTTAATAAATCGTAAACAACCTAAAATTTTCCAACCCCTAAAAATCGATAAAGACACTAAAACTTAAATTAAATCTTCATGATTAAAGATCACCGAATGCAACTTAAACCCTAGTGTTCAGACTTATGAAGATCTCTTGAACAACTCAATCTATGGTTGCTGACAAGAATCTTCTGGTCCTAATTTAAATACCATTTGGATTAAGTAGATCATAATATCCTGACGACCCCGGGACAATGGAGCCATAGACAACTTGACCAGGATATCTAAAAATTAAAATTCAACAAACAAAATAAAACACAATGACAAATTAAACGACAATATATAACACTAAAACCAAATAATGAAATAAAATAAAACTACAAAACAATGAAAAAATGACATGAATAAATGATAAAATAAAATGAAACAAAAAAAAATAACAAAACAAAAAAATAACGACCAAACAAAATAAAACACAATTAAAAAATGAAATGACAAAACATAACGACATCAACAAAACAATGGAAAAGAAAAAACAAAATGACAACAAATTGAAAACACAACACTAACAAAACGACAACAGAATGAAAACAAAACGACAAGACAACGACAACAAAATGAGAGCACAATGAAAATAAAACAACAACATAATGACAACAAAATAACAACATAATGACAACAAAATGACAACATAACGATAACAAATCGACAAAAAAATGACAACAAAATGATAATAATTACAAAAAACAAAACAAAAACATACACTTAAAATGATGACATACACTCAAAACAATGACTTACAATGGAATGACAAAACAAAAAAGAAATGAACAAAATAATGACAAACAAACAAAGAAATGGCTTACACTCAAAATAACTAAAAACACTCAAAATGACATGCACTTAAAACAACAACATACAGTTAAAAAAAACATAAATATGAAACAACGACATACAAAACAAAATTGAATGAGAAAATAAATAATAAGAAAATGATGTACAAAATTACAATAGAAAACAATGAAAAAACGACATTACAAAACAAAAATAAACAAAACCTTTAGACTAGTATTAAATTCTTAGAAATCTATTACTCTTAGGATAGAACTTTGACGTAGAAAAATAGTTATACTTTTTAGAGACTAAATGGTAACCTTAATCAGGAGTTTTTTAAGTCGTTTTAACTGCTTAAGATATAATTAACTATAAGAACTTGCTCTTACAGGAGAATGAGAATCCCAGAATAGGTATCATACCTAAAATCACTAGTTATTGAGGTTTTCATGTGATTCTTCTTTGCACGAATGTCTCATGAGTCGAACACACTTGACCTTCTTCTACAAAGTTTACCACAATGAAATTCTACCTAGACTTTCTTTTATCTATTTTTCTATTCCCATTTTCCCTTCTTTCTTTTCTAAGTTTCATAAGTATCTTAAGATCATTGAAATGAGCCAAGAGAAAAAGTTATTCAGAAAATAGGACAATACAATAGATAATAGAGTGACTGCACGATAATGACGTCACAGACATCTGACATTCAACGAAAGAGAATTGGCGGTGACGGCGTCGATAGGTCTGAATGCCATCGATGAGTAGGAATTTTTTAAAAAAGAAATGAAATGCCTTTGAATTTTCTTTAGATGTTGATCTTTTTGACATTTAGGGATTAGATTTTCTGGGACTATTTATAACTTCATAAGGAAATTTGTATATATTGATTGCAGTAGATTATGTATCAAAATAAATTGAAGCTATAGCTCTACCTAGATGTAATGCTTGGAGTGTTTTAAAGTTTTTATTCAAAAATAGATTTACGAGATAAGGAATTTCATGAGTAATTATTAATGATGGAGGGTCTCATGTTAGGAATAAAAAAAATTGAGAAATTTGTTATAAAATATAACATAGTGCATAGGATTTCTACTGCTTATCATCCTCAACTAGTGGTCTTACTAAAGTGTCTAATCATGAGATTAAAAGAATTTTGGAAAAAATAGTAAATCCTAACAAATTAGATTATTCTGTTAGATTAGACACTATTTTATGGCTTATCGGACTACTAATAAAACTCCTATAGGAATGTCCCCGTATAGAATTATTTTTGGAAAGACTTATCACTTGCTAGTAGAATTGGATCATAAAGTATTTTGGGCTATTAAGAAATTAAATTTCAATTTAAAGGATGTTGGTTAAACAAGATTATTTCAATAGAATGAACTTAAAGAAATTACAGATGAAACTTACAATATTGCCAGAATTTATAAAGAGAAAATGAAAAAATGGCATGATCGGAAGATAATAAGAAAGGAATTTGAGCCTGGACAAGAAGTTTTATTGTATAATACAAAATTAAAATTATTTCCCAGAAAATTGAAGTATAGATGGTCAGGGCCTTACACTGTCATTAAAGTTTATCTTTATGTAGTTGTACATATAAAGAATTAGAAAACTAAGAAAATATTTAAAGTGATTGGACAAAGGTTAAAACTGTATTTTGAGGGGCTTTGACCTAATTATAAAGTGGTTTTAATGTTGAGTCATCCTGAGTAATATCTAAGTCTGTCAGGCTGACGACATTAAACCAAGCACTTAGTGGGAGGTAACTCATAGTTATCTTTATTAATTGATTTGATTTGATTTTTTTTTGTTTAAGATGTTTCTAAAATCAATTAATTATACTTTAGAGTCCTATACATTCACAAATGACATAAATTATGGTAATCCCTGGATTATATAGAAGATTGGCGAATTATTTGGACCATAAGAGAAACGATGTAAAATTTCATACTAGCACCGACAGCGCCAGAATTGGCTATGAAATGCACCAACTTACAGAATGACCACCGACGACGCCACATTTCAGCGCCGACAGCGCTGGGGTTTTGCAGTTCATTTTGGAAGTTTCTTATTACGGTTTTTTTGCGATTTTGGATGGATTTGTTATCCTTCTAACTCCTTAAAGTTGTTTTTTTAAAAATAAATACGTCAGAAAAATGAAAAGAGATCCATCATATATGCCTCACATGGCTTCCAACTGGAAAAGAACTTTAAAAAAAGTGGTTTTCAATAGAAGAAAATTCATCAGTTTTGATGCGCAGAAACATTATGATAAAGTTCTTGTGAAGAAGAGATTGATCAAAGAATGAGGTCTTGAGAATCTAAGACGGCATACTCCCAGTACTCTAGTGGAGGAAGTCATTATGCAATGTTGAGAAGTTTTATGTTACACTACTGCTGCAGTAGTCGTGCCTTTGGTGAAATAATTTTATGCAAATCTTCATGGGATCAACGAAGGAGTCATCTAATTTCGAGGCAGGTTGGTACCATTCACTCCTTCAAGAATAAATGATTTATTTATGATTGAAAGCATTCCAATTTTCCATTACACTAATTTTGTCCCCACAAGGGACATCATGAATGAGGTGTATTAATTGTTAACTAAAGAATATCGAAGTTAGGAGATCTAGGATAACTGACATTTAAATTTCCTTCTTCATTATTAAATTCTAAGTAAATAAAATGGCATCTCTTTATCTCTGTTAAATCACTTATGGCAATGAAAATCAGCAAACCTACTAAAGAAAGCACTATTGTGAAATATTGTATTCAAACGAGAAAACTCATTGATGTGGGTGCAATAATTGTTAAATTAGTGCTGGAGTTTATTACAATTAGACCTACATATGGGTTAGGACATCAATCTACCGTATTCCTACTCTGTAGCCAGTCAAAGGTACCTTATGAAAATTGGAAAAAAATTTTTCTTCCCTAGAAGCCCATGTATCTTGAAATTAATTGTGACTGTATAGATAATGGAGAAGTTAATGATATGAATGTTCTCATGGATCGATCATCACAAAATCGATCACCTTTACGGCCTCAATTTCCTGATAGTTCTTATGTTATTCTAAGAAGGATTAAGAAATTGGAGAAAGAGGTGCAGAATGTTATGAGTGCAATTAACAATATTTCTTAATTCTTTGATCATCTGGATTGGAGGATGAAAGAGCACTTTGATCATACTGGGTGCATTGAAGATGATGTGATAAACATGTTTAAGAAAATGCTTAGATTACAGAAATCTCAACAGGTGAATTTCCGTATCGACCTTTCTATAACTTGTATTTGCACCACCAATCTATTTGAAACTTCAGAGGAGATGATAGCTTGGATGATGAAGAAGAATAGTAACTTTGAAATTTGGACTCTTTAGTGTTTAAATTTTATGTGTGATTGTGTCGAACTTTCTTAATTTAAGATTTTAAGACTTTTACTGCTTTACATTTATGTTTGATATTTTACTTTCAGCGTTAGTATGTTGAGGTGTGATTTAGACGTTGTAATAAATGTTATGTGGTTTATTTTACTTGTGTGAAAGTTTGGATTGAATGTCGTCTTTGTAAGTGTTGGATTTTTTATATAAATGTCAAGTTTTGTGATGTTTTTGAAATTATTTTTGTTACCAGATCACTTAATTGTATAATTATTTCTGAATTAGGTTAATTAGTTGATGGTGTAACTTAAAGATGTCTGAAATCACGAAAATTTAAAACACCGAAAATTTCGGTTTGGCACCAATGGCGTCAGAAGGCCCAAACTTTACAAGACTCTTTAATTTCGTTGAATTTGCACTGTAAAATCCTTTTTTACCATTTTTGTTCTTCTTCTTTCTCTATTAAAGGCCAAAACTTCAACTACGGCTAGCATAAACTCGGATCTAAAGTGAATTTAAGACTAGAAAGCTTATACTTCATCTTCTCTTGGTAAGAGCTCTAATTTAAACTAGAATTTTTTTTTCACTGTGGATTTCTCCTACATTATGGACATCTGAAAATTTAATGTTTTAAGAGAAAACTTTGAGAGAATCCTTGGTGTCAAGATTCTCACTCTTGAGATTGATTTTTTGAGTTTACAACATTGTTATTATGCATTTATTTAAATTTATTTTCAGTTTTATAGACATTCTTATGGCTCCAAAAATGAAGAGAAAATTGGATTTTGATGACAAGAAGTTTATAAATGTGAGAGCACAATATCATTTTAACACCCAACTCCTGACAAAAATGTTAATTTAAGAGCGAGCTTTTGAAAAGACAGGAAGTGTTATAAAATGGTTGATTGTTGCTTGACAATGGGAAACCATTTGCTACATCACAGCAGTATCAGTGGTTAACATTGTAAGAGAATTTTATGCTAATCTTAAGAAGATCTCAGAGGATCAAATTTTTGTTCATGGAAAAGTGGTGGTTTTTACTTCTGCATGGATTAATGCATTATATCGGTTAAAAGATACTTATGTTTGTGTATATTCATCATTTAGTGCCACTGATTTTTCTTTAGATACAGTCATTTCTTATTTGACTGATGGAAAGGGATCTTGGAAAATAAAGAATAACAATATAGTAAACTTCTTTACTTCTATGTTAAATGCACCATCTAAGGCATGACATTACTTTATTTCTGCTCTGACTTCTTCCTACTTATCATCATAGTGAGGTAACAAGAGAGAGATATCTTGAATTTTTGCATTCAGCAAATGAAGCAAATTAATGTCTGGTCTATTATATTTCGAAATGCACGGGCTATTTCTAAAGGAGAGATTACTAGAGGTTTGGGGTATCCTACCATAACTTACACCTTGTGTGAACGATCATGTGTAGATTTTGATCAAAATGAATAATTAATTAAGCCCCTAAAACCTACCAGTAAGGCAAATATTCTTACTTATGAATCTCATGTTGATTGGAGAATTAGAGGTAGGAGATATTCCTTATACCTCTAGCACTCCTTCTCTACAAAGTGTTATGGAGCAGCTTAAGATCCAACAAGGAGATTTATTGACTATTCAGAATAGAATTGGTAGTTTAGAGGCCCAACAAGCTTATAATGAAAAATTTATGAAGATGAAATTTGATTATGATATTGCTCATAATGAGACCATGGTTAGAGATTTGAGGGGAGATCATTCTGTTCACTCCATTTGTACCTAACATTGAATATGATGCGGTAGATGCTGACGCTAAAGAGGATTATGATTGATAGTTTATTGCTATGTGTGATTAGAGTACTTTTTGTTTTTAATATTTTGTTTTTTTTTAATATTTTAACTTCATTTTTACTGGTGTGTTAATTCAAATGTTGAAATTATAGTGTAGATTTGGATTGTTGATTTTATTACTTTTATTTCCTGCTATTTGTAATATTTAATTTTTTTTTTTGTTTTTAATGATTATGTTGTGAATTTTCATTACTCTGCAAATTTTTTGAAGTATGATGTTTAGAAATTATCTACATCACTATGTATATTTGCACTTTTTAATTCCTACCTGCATAGTTTCAAATTCAGAAATTCTACACAAAAGGTTTTGTCTTTTTGAGTTTGTATAATGTTTTCTTTCAACTTATATTCTTGTATTAAATGTTTACTCAGCAATTTTTTTAAGAAGAGACAAACTTTATTTTTCCTCAAAGAAGTATATTTTTGAAACTATTTTAAATTAATTTTTTGCAAGATTTTAATTTTAGAAAGTTATATTTTTTATTTTATTTAAATATCCTAGTAGACTTAAAAACTAAGTTTTAATAACAAAAGTTAACTTTAGAGTTCAGATATTTAGTATAAGTGTATGAGCTATAGTTTACTATTTAAAGTAAAGGAAATGGTATTTTTGAAATATTAAGAGTTATAAGGTTACATGTAAGAAGAAAGGATTGAAACTTTATGAATAATCTTAATACTAATATTGATGTATAAATAAAAGAAATGTAATAAGGTATAACCTTAGGAAGATGATGGTGAATTTAAAAATTATTAAAAGTTATCCAGATATAGTAATCCTCACATGAAAAGAGAAGGAAAAGAAAGAAAAGAAATGATTGAAAAACTATCTACATATATATATATATATATATATTTATATATATATATATATATAATAAAAATGGAGGGCGGTGAGGTGAGAGAAGCTCTGTTAGGGTTTCGATGGAGGATGTGAGGTTTTTGCTGGCGGCTGTGACTTCTTGGTGGATTTTGAAGCAGGTTTGGTGGCTGACTGAGTTCTTCTTTCCCTCTGATTATGTTCTTCTTTCCTTTTTTGACTTCAGAAGTGTTTTGGTCCTTCTCGGGCTTTCCTTTTTTGAATTTGGGTGGGGGTTACTGTTACATTGGTGTCATGGCTACTGAACTTACCAAGGCTGACCCCAATTTTGTGGGAAGGGGTACTTTTGCTGAAGTTATTGTAAGGAAGGAAGGAGGCACCACCATTGGGGACAAACTGGTTTTTCCCCAGCTCTACTATTATGCTATTGAAGGTAAGGCCGACTGTGAATTTATAAGGTGTTGCACTAAAAAGGCTGGCAAACTTGCTTTGATCTTCATAGAGGAGGAAATGGCTAAACTATCTGAGCCATATCGTTTCACTTTGGTGGGCAAATTTTAGTTTGGACATTCTAAACTTGATGTTTTAAGGAAGGTTGTGGATGACTTTAAACTTTTGGGGAGCAGGAAGATAGGGGTGTTTGACAGCAGACATATCATGTTGCAACTCACTTTGGAAGAGGACTATGCCCAGATATTCTCTAAGAAGGTTATTATGATTGATAACAAACCAATGAAATTGCTTATATGAACCTTGGACTTTGATCCTTCTAAGGAGCCACCAATTGTTTCAAAGATGGTTCAGCCTTCCTAACCTCAAGTTACCTTTCAACAATCATAAAATTATATATGATATTGGAGATTCTATGGGAAGGCCACTTAAGCTGGATATACCATCTGCCAATGTAATAAGAATCTCAAATGCTACGTTCTTAGTGGAAAGGGACATCACACAGCCTTACTTAGATGGTGTCTGGCTGGGTACTGCTAACAATGGGTACTGGCAGCCTATATTGATGGAGTATCAGCCCCTTTATTGTAAACACTGCCACATCTTTGGACATATAATGGACCAATGTTACAGAATACATCCTGAGCTTAATACTTATAATGTTGCCAACAAAGGCAACAAAACTGTTGATCAAGTTACTCATCAAACTTCTCAGGTCAATTTACAGAATCCAGGACCTTCTGGGGGTGCACCTAATTCTGTACATTTTCCTATAGCCGACTCAAACTGGAACCTTTACGGTTGTCTAAATCTTTCGACGCCGTTCGTAACAAGGCCGCAGTTGGGCATCATGTACAAATTCCTCCTACTGTTACTACTCATAACCAACCAGAAACCTAGTCTGAACCTTTTCCTCCCCAGGAAATTGACAAAAGGGATCCCTCTGATGATGATGAACAAACACTACATCCTAACATACAAAAAAGTGCCCCACCTGAGGGGGAGGCATTACCTTTCAGCTCTGAAGCTGGTAACACTTTTATTACTCCTCCTGACCCTCTCCATGAAGTTTCTACTCAATCCGTGTTAGCAAGAATTGCAAACAATGTGGAAGACGTATGGTCTCAACAAAAAAGTAGAAGAAGAAGAAGAAGAAGAGACACTTTAGAACTACAAAATTCATCTCCAGCAAACATTATTGGTTTAGAAAGCTCTGCAGCCCCTACGCTCACTAGGGCTGGTAAAGCTCTTCACCATGATTAATCTACTATGCTGGAATGTTAGGGGTGTGGCTAGTCCTGGCACCCTTAACAGACTCCTATACCTTAACAAGACTCACAAGTTGTGGTTAATTGCAGTGTTTGAACCTATAGTACAAAAAAATATCCAGAAATTCACAAAAAACTTTCCAGGCTTTCAGTTTCACTCTAACTGCAATAACAAAATCTGGGTGCTCAGTAGGAAGGAATTGAACTGTAAAATTGTTATTGATAATTATCAATTCTTGCATCTTCAGTTTGGTTCGGATCAGTTCACTGGTTTTAGTACTTTTGTTTATGCTGGAAGTACCATCAAAGACAGAACTTCTTTATGGTTTGAGTTGATCAATATCAGTAATGACATCAATACTAATTGGTTGGTGGGTGGGGATTTCAATTACATCAGGGATCCCAGTGAGAAGTTAGGTGGTAGAACCCCGATCTCCAAATCCGTGCTTACTTTCTCCCAAAACATTACTGTGGCCGGTTTATTTGACTTGGGTTTCTTTGATTCACCCGTCACTTGGCAGAGAGGTGCTCTTTTGGAAAGGATAGACAGAATACTGGCTAATGACTCCAGGCTGAATACCTTCCCTATTACTCAGGTCCAACATCTCCATAGAACAACTTCAGATCATTCCTCCCCTTTTATTCAAATCTCCTTTTGTCCTAGTTTTGGCCCTTCCACTTTCAGATTTTTAAATGTCTGGACTTTGTATTCTAGTTTCTTGGAAGTGGTAAGGTCTGCTTGGGTTGCTTCAATTAGTTTTTGCTCCAACTATATGATTAAACTTTAGAAATTACAGAAAGCTGTGGCCTTTTAATTAAGGTTGTGAAACAAACAGTGTTTTGGCAATGTATTTCAGCAGGTGAAAGATGCTGATGAAAAGGTCCAAGGTCTGGAAGCATTACAAGATCAGGGATGGGCACATAATTAGGAGTTGATTATTGCACAAAACCATCTATTACAAACTCTAGACAGGGAAGAATTATTTTTGAAACAAAAAGCTGCAGTCAATAATCACTTATTTGGAGCTAGAAACACAAAATTCTTCCATGCTGTGATTTAATACAGAAGGCAGATTAATGCTATTCTAAGAATCAAAGATACTGATGGCAGCTAGATTTCTGACCCCCAATTAATATCCCAAAGTGTTGTAAGATACTTTCATTCACAATTAGCTGCTCAACCTTCCTCTCCTAACTCTTTTAAACCTGAGCTGTTTAGAGAAGATGTTGATTATGTACAACATTTAAATCTTACCATGTTACCTGATGAAGCTGAAATCTTTAGTGCTCTCAAAAGTATTGATGGAAAAAAAACTGCTGACCCACATGGTTTCACCTATACCTTCTATATAAAAGCTTGGGATATTGTGGGCACTGACCATATTAATGTTGTTCATTCTTTTTTCTTTGGTGCAGATATTCCTAAGTACTTTGCTGCTACCAACATTACTTTAATACCCAAAGATACTCAAAAATCTAGCTGGACAGACTTTAGACCCATAAGTCTTAACAGTACTTTCACCAAAATCATTAGCAAGATCATTGTGGGAAGGCTCCAACCTCATCTTAATCAAATTATTAGTTCTAACCAATCAGCTTTTGTGCAGGGTAGAAATATCACTGATAACTGTTTGTTGGCTCAGGAACGACTACTGGATATGGATAAGAGATGTAGAGGGCATAACCTCATCTTTAAATTGGATCTTAAAAAAGCATATGACTCCATCAGTTGGAAATTTATTGAGCAAGTTCTTAAGGCCGCAGGTTTTCACCCTTCTTTCGTAATCTTATTCGGAGATGGCTTTCTGGTGCTTGGTATAGTATATTAGTGAATGGATGTAGCAATGGTTTTTTCATTGCTGGTAGAGGGTTGAAGCAAGGAGACCCCTTATCTCCTACTATTTTTATTCTGGTTTTTGATTATTTCTCTAGAGTTTTGAATGCTGCCTACCACAGATATCCTTATCTTAACTATAAACATAGCTCCTCCCAAATAATAAGCCATTTGGCATATGCAGATGATGCAATTATTTTTACAAATGGGAGTAAGCAAGCTGTTAGGAAAATATTACACATTCTGGAACATGTGTCCAAGGTGGCTGGTCTGAACCTAAATGAGAAGAAGTGCCAATTTCTCGGCAGGAAGCATTACAAACATATCTCGCTGGCTGAAAGATCCTGATCGGGTTTACTGCTGCTGAACTACCTCTCAAATATCTGGGGGTACAACTGATCAAAGGCAGAAGGAGGCAATCTCAATATGATGAGGTAGTGAACAAGATATCCTCTTCTATCACTTGTTGGACAAATAAGTTCCTATCTAATGGGGGCAGACTGACTTTTTTGAGGAGAATTCTATCTACTTTCCCTCTCTATACCATGCAAATAGTTAGTATGAAACGAATTACCCAGAAAATGTTGGAAACAATCTTCAACAAATTTCTTTGGGATGGCCAATATAAACAGCCGCACTGGACCATTTGGAATAAAGTCTGCAAACCTATTAAAGCTCGAGGGCTGGGATTTAAAAGCTTTAAACTGATGAGCCATTTATTTCACTGTAAAAGTGGATTAAATTTAATAAGAAAGACACTATGTGGGTGAGATTCCTAAAAGAGAAATACTGTAAGAAGTTTCATCCTAATGCTGTTAAAGCGAAATTGGGGACTCCAAGCACTGGAAAAATTTGCTGAAGGTAAGGGATACTGCTAATCAATTTCTATATTGGGAGATTGGTGCTGGTAATGTAATTTTCTTCTTAGAAAATTGGTTGCCTGTTGGGCCCATCCCTTGTCCCCCTAACAATAACCCTGAACTTACTGTATCAGATTTCTAGAATCAGGGACAGTGGAATGTTGATTCACAGAGTGAAATTTTATATGAGGACACTGTGCAAAAAATTATGTCTATACCCATTGATACCAACAGACCAGCTAAACTTCTGCTCAAACATGCCACCACTCCTTCCTTGAATAAGGTCATACATCAAACCTTTAACTATTGGCCTAATACTATTTGGGGGGACAAGATTTGGTAAAGAAATCTGTCCCCCTCTATGTCCTTTTTCTGCTGGAGATTGTTCCACAAGTTTCTACCTCTAGATGATATTCTAAAACTAAAAGGCCTAAAAACTGCTTCTAGTTGTTGGCTTTTCAATTCACAGGAGGAAACTTACTCCCATGTGTTTCTCCATTGCTGTTTTACTAAACAGGTCTGGGCTGATGTGCTATACCAGCTGCAGCTACCATAGTACAGATATGACTGGATCAATTTTGAAGCTTGCTGGGAGGGTTGGAAGAATTTGAGGGAGTCCTCCATTCCATTAATCATTTGTTGGTTCCTATGGATGGCCAGGAACCAAACCAAATATGAGGGTAAAATCTGTTTAGCTCAGGTTGTTGTTGTAAATTGCTGCAGTTAGATTAGCATAAATTCAGCTTTGCTTTCCACACCCAAGAGAAAAGTTGTACTACTGCATTGGTCTCTACCTCCCCAACCTTGGATTAAAATCAATATTGATGGGAGTTTCACCCCTTCCTCTGCTAGTATTGGTGCTATCTGTAAAAATAGTTTGGGTCAGCTCTTGTGGTTTTTTCAGTCACCTATTGTATCCTCTTCTGCATTGGAATCTGAACTTTGGGCTGCATTTTGGGCCTTAACAACTACCAAAGCTCTCCACCTCCCTTATTTTTGGAATGAATCTGACTCTCAGCAGGTGGTTGATATTATGCAAGGATTTGCTCCTCCTCCTTGGAGTTTGGTATACTTTCTCAGAACCTTTCCTTCTACTTCAGACATCCTCCAACTCAAATGGACCCACACTTACAGAGAGGGTAACCAGCCTGCTAATTGGTTAGCCAAAAATGCTGCTTCACATAGTAAGATAGTTTTTTCTGTAACACCTTTTGAGCCTTTAAGGCTTTTACTTTTGGGGGATTCTCTAAAACTCCCTTTCATCGGATGTACTTAACCTTAAAGTTTGAATGAAGCTTTTATTTTTCTCGTTAATATATATATATATATATATATATATATATATATATATATATATATATATATATATATATATATCTAAAGAGAAAAGAAAAAGAAAAGCAAAAGCAAAAGAAAAGAATAATATATGTGAGGAGAAGCTTGAGGAGATGTATGTTTAAAAATTAGGTTCAGTTGAATTAACCTAAAAGAAATAACTTAATAACATTCTTGGATTTATGCTTATGTATTATAATATTTGTTAATGGAGTTTTCATGAAAATTCTTTTTCATATGATTTTTCTAAGTATCCTTAATATGGAAAATTACACTTATTCTTGAAATGAATAGAAGACTATAACTCTTAAACTTGATTAGCAAATACTCTTACATATAGTGTGACCTAAGTAATTAGAATAGTTATATTTATCAAAAAAAATTATAGCAATTATAAAGTTGAGTTCATGATGCACCAAAAATATATACAATTTTTGCTATATAATTTTACCCATTTTTTGTGATATTGCACTTTAAAGAAAGGTATTTTTTATGATTTGTTGCAGGTATGAAGATTTTAGGTGATTCGAGCGAAAAGCAGCGAAATGGAACGAATTCACAGTAAAAAGGAGCAAAAAGGAGCAAAAAGTAGGAAAACTGCTTCTTGCGCCGCCGGCGCCATTTTCCGAGAGCCCAGAAAATATTCAGATGATAAAGCGCCGCCGGTGCCAATGCCGGTGGATTTCAAATTTGAAGGGTTTCGGCGACTTTTTGAATGGATGCCTAAGGAAACTCTTGGGATTTCATTTCTAATTTATAAGTAACTATTTTTGGATGAAAAATAGTGTGTGTTCTGGAGTTCTAGTGTGGTTCTAGAGAGGGAGAGTGTGTGTTGAGTGTGAGAGTTTAGAAGAGTGAGTTTAGAAGTGAGAATTTAAGAGGAATTCTTCTCTAAGGAGTGAAGTAGAAGGAGTAAAGTGAGAGATTGCTTCTTCCTTTCCATTCTAAAGAGGGAATTGAGTGTTGGAAAGAAGAGATAAAAGAATTCAAAGGAACTTCAAGGGATTTGCATTGGGGAAGAGAAAGAGATAAGTTGTATTTGCTTTTGTGGTTTGTATTAGTTTTCATTTATATATAAAATCCATGTTTTATTGTGTCTTCTCTATGAATTCTGAGTAGTCTCCTTTGTCTTTCTTCTTGCATAGTGATGTGATGATGTGATGATGAGGATTTGAAGTGTTTTTAATGTATTGAAGAAATTGTGATGGTTTTTCATTTCAAACTTAATTTACTTTACGATCTAGCCAATTAAATTCTTAGAATCTGTTGTTGAACATTAACTCTAAAAGAATTTAGTGTCCTACAACAACAATAAAAATCCATTCAATCTCCATGGATGAATTGCGTAGTTCGTGGGAATTGAGTGTAAATAAATAGGGAAATTTATTCTAATGAGCTTCAAATTGGAGGTTTCAGGGTGACAGGCTGAGATCCCCAATTTGGTCCTAAAATTAGTAACTAAACTCGAAGGTTAGCCTTCAGGTGAAGGGTGAGTGGGAGCTCCGTAGTAACAGCCGGTATCCTCCCAGCCTAGCCTTAGATTTAGTGACTGAACATAGGATAAGTCAGTATTCTTTTCATGCTTGAAAGTGGAGATAATCTTTTAAGGGTAAAGAAATATTTTTGCTCCTATTTGGCACAATACCATAAATAATCATTCCATATCATCCACACATCATATTCTCGTTGCAAGAGGAAAGATACCTTTCTTATATATCAAAACCTTTCAAATGCATAGCTTAGTGTGTGTCTGTTAGTTAATTCTATTTTAATGATATTGAAAGTAATTGTAGTTTGCTTAAGTGTTACTGTTTTTTACATCTTGTTAGTAGAAGTAAACATTAATCTTTAATTGTAATTTGAGTATTGGAATTCAGTATTACATTATCTATTGTAAGAATCATGCCTTTCCTGTGGGATCGATAACCAGCACTCCATTAGAGCCCTGTATTACTTGATACGATACATAAACTTGCTTCAAATGTTTGGACTTTACAAAATCATTATAAATATATACAAATTTAAGTTCATAAGTTATTGCAATATTAAATGTCCGCAGTCAAGTTTTTGGTGTCGTCGCTGGGGAAGGTATAAACGGTATCTATTGATAATATAGTAACTGAAAACCTTTACTTTATAGTGTGTAATTGTGTGCTTGTTTACTTTTTTGAGTATTTGTGTAATTTTATGTGTCGTAGTGGATCTATAGGTTTAGTACCTTACAATTCGGAGTTAGAGCGTACTGTTAGAAAAATTAGAAAACAACAATAACAAACTGAATATCTTTGCGAAATGGCGAATAATCAAGATAATCAGAGAAATGATATTGGAAATTTGCCAAGACCTTTAAGAGATTATGCTAACCCAACAGCAATTGAAATTCATGTGACTATTTAAAATCCTAGTGTTGCTGCTAATTCATTTGAAATTAAACCTGCTATTATCCAAATGGTAAAAAATAATTAATTTGGAGGAACACCTAATGAGGATCCAAATTTACATCTCGCTAGTATTCTAGAACTGTGTGCTACTTTTAAATATGACGGAGTGTCTAGTGATGCTGTCAGACTTAGACTTTTTCCTTTTTCATTAAGGGATAATGATAAGGCATGGTTAAATTTGTTAGCACTTGGATCTATTGTAACTTGGGGAGAATAGTCTCAAAAGTTCCTATCAAAATATTTCCCTCCATCAAAGACTGCTAAGCTAAGAAATGATATCACATCTTTTGGTTAGTTTGAAGGGGAATCAATATATAAAGCTTAGGAAAGATTTAAAGATCTTCTTAGGAAGTGCCCACATCATGCTTTACCAGATTGGTTAATAATTTAAACATTTTTTAATGGATTAGTGGGATCATTGAAATTGATTATTGATGCTGCTGCTAGTCAATCGTTAATGTCAAAACCTTTTGATGAAGCATACACATTAATAGAAGAAATGGCTACTAATAATTTTCAATGGCTCTCTGAACAGGTAAATCCTAAGAGAGTAGCTTGTGTTCACGATTCAGATATGATGACTATGATAGTTTCTCAAATTGCAGCTCTTTCTAAAAAAATAGATCAGTATGGAATGAATTATTCTCAACCACCCCAAGTGTTAGAGGAAAATTCATTTGGACAAATAACAGAATCGCAAACACCTTATGAGACTTTGAATTCTATTAATAGACCTACTAATCCTTATTCGAATTATTATAATCTTGGTTGAAAGAATCACCCAAATTTTAATTGGAATAATAGCAATGCCAATGTTATCCTACATTGAGCGAACAGTTCTATAAATCCAGTTAGAAATTTGAACAATCAAGGAAATACCAATTTTAGACCCTCTTATCCTCCTGGATTCAATAGTAACCCGCAATTTATGGATAAGAAGTTGTCTACTAATAAAATGATTCTGAATATGGGAAATCAATTACAAGCTCAAGGTGTTGCGATGAAAAATATTGAAAATTAATTGGGGCCTATTTTCACCGCACTAAATAATAGACCTTCTGGAACGCTTCCAAGTAATGTTGAGATCAATCCAAAAGATCAAAAGAAGGAACAACTTAAGGTTATTCAATTAAGGAGTGGAGAGGAATTGGAGACAAGAGTACAAAAAGAAGTTGAAATAGAAAAGGAGAAGGTGGATATTGAAAAAGGTTCAAACAAAATTTATCCAGACTTGGAATATCCTCTTGAATTAATGAAGATTAATGTTGAAAAACCACCGCCTCCATTTCCTTAGAGATTGAAGCAACAAAATTGGGATATCATATATGCAAAATTTTTAGAGATCCTTAAGAAATTAACGATAAATATTCCTTTTGTAGAAGCATTAGAACAGATGTCTAACTATGCCAAGTTTATGAAAGATATTCTCATAAAGAAAAGAAAGTTTACAGATCATGAAACTGTTGCACTTAGTGGAGAGTGTATTCCAATTATTCAAAAAAGCTTCCGGAAAAACTTAAAGATCCTAGTAGTTTCCCTATCCCGTGTGCTGTAGGTGAAAAGTTGTTCGGAAGTGCTTTATGTGATATGGGAGCTAGTATTAATCTTATGCCTTTATCAACTTTCAAAAGATTGGGAATAGCAGAAATTTCTTCTACATCTGTGACTCTTCAGTTGTCCGATCGTTTCATTACTTACCCTAAAGGAGTGGTGGAAGATGAGTTAGTGAAAGTGGATAAATTTATCTTTCCTGTGGATGTTATTGTACTTGATATGGAGAAAGATAAAGAAATTCCAATCATTTTGGGAAGACCATTCCTTGCTACTGGAAGAGAAGTGATTGATGTTAAAAATGGAGAATTAACTATGAGGGTTAATGATCAAGAGGTGACTTCTAAAATTTTGAAATCTATGAAGTATCCCTATATGAAAAAGATAATGAATGTTTTAGGATGGAGGTCTGTGAATATTTAAGAAAAAATCATTTTGAAAATATATTTAAAAAAGAAGTAGAGTATGAAAATATGTTTGAAGAAGAAATTGAAAATGAAGAAAATTCAAATACTAAGAAGAATGAAGATTTGGAGTATGTTCATGAGAAATTTGAAGTATTAGACATTATGGAAGGTGGAAATAAAAGCTTAATTCCATCTAGAATAAAATCTCCTGACCTTGAGATGAAATTCTCCCTAATCATTTGAAGTATATGTTTATAGGAGAATCATCTACCCTACCAGTTATTGTATCTTCGGAGTTAAACAATTATCAAGAACAAAAATTTTTGGAAATTTTAAAAAGATACAAAATATTAAAGGAATTAGTTCTTTGATTTGTATGCACAGAATTTTATTAGATAAAGAACATAAACTGAGAGTTGATCCGCAGAGGAGATTGAATCCAATAATGAAAGAAGTAGTTAAGAAGGATATTTTAAAATTGCTGGATGTTGGAATTATTATCCTATTTGGGATAGTGCTTGGGTGAGTCCAATACATTGTGTACCGAAAAAGGGAGGAGTAACTGTTGAAGTGAATGAATGTAATGAAATTATACCCACAAGACATATTAATAGATGGCAAATTTGTATTGACTATAGGAAATTAAATGCTGCCACCTGAAAAGATCACTTTCCTCTTCCTTTTTCTCGATCAAATGCTGGATAGACATGCTGGACACAAGTACTACTGCTTTCTGGATGAATATATTGGTTACCATCAAATACTTAATGCTCCTGAGGATCAATAAAAGATAACATTTACTAGCCCTTATGGAACCTTTGCTTTTTGAAGAATGCCTTTTGGACTGTGTAATGCACCTGCAACGTTTCAGAGATGTATGATGTATATCTTCAGTAGTATGATATATAATGAAATAGAAGTTTTCATGGATGATTTTTCTGTATTCGGGACTGCATTTGAAATCTATTTAGAAAACTTAGCAAAAGTTTTGTAGCTTTGTGAGAAAAAAAATTTAGTTCTGAATTAGGAGAAATGTCAATTTATGGTTGCAGGAGGAATTGTGCTTAGGCGTAATATTTTTGAACATGGTATGGAGGTCGACCCTGCTAAAATTAGAGTGATTGAGAGATTGCCAGCACTCACTACCTTAAGAGAGGTGAGGAGTTACTTAGGACACGCTGGATTTTACGTGTCATATATTAAAGATTTTTCTAAAATTACCAAAACTTTGTGCCAACTTCTAGAAAATGATAGAAAGTTTGATTTTAATGAATGTTTGTGTGCCTTCAAATTATTGAAGGAGAAATTAATCACTGCACCTATAATTGTTTCACCAGATTGGGAGAAAGAATTTGAACTCATGTGTGATGCTAATGATTATGCGATCGAAGTAGCATTGGGGCAAAGGCATGATAAAGTTTTCAAAGTCATTTACTATGCTAGTAAAACTCATAATGAAGCTCAAATTAGTTATACCACTACTGAAAGAGAGTTATTAGCTATAGTATTTGTTTTTGAAAATTTTAGACCTTATTTAATTGGAGCTAAAAGTATTGTGCATACAGGTCATGCAGCTATCAAATATTTAATGCAAAAGAAGGATGCGAAACCTAGACTGATTAGATGCGAAACCTAGACTGATTAGAATTTGAATTTATGATAGTTGATAGGAAGGGATCTGATAACCAAATAGCTGATCATTTGTCGAGATTAGAGTATGATAAATTATCTGAATTTGAGAAGGAAATTACAGAAACTTTCCCTGATGAACAACTTTATACTATTACGGGAAAAAAATTATCTTGGTATGCTGATATTGTGAATTATATTGTGAGCGATATTGTACCACCTGATTTAACAAGGCAACAACAAAAGAAGTTTAAATATGATGTAAGATTTTATTTTTTGGATGAGCCCTATCTATATAGATAGTGTAAGGATCTGATTATTAGGAGATGCGTGCCACAAGAAGAAATGAATTTAATTATTCAACGATGTCATGATTCTGAATCTGGAGGTCGTTTCGGTGTTGATAAAACTGCTTTTAAGATTTTACAATCTGGATTTTATTGGCCCACTCTTTTTATGGATGTATACAAATATATTAAATCATGTGATCAATGTCAAAGAGTAGGTAATATCCATAGAAGAAATGAAATGCCTCTAAATTATAATTTGTAAGTTGAAATTTTTTACATATGGGGATTAGATTTTATGGGACCATTTACTCCTTCATTTGGGAATTTATATATACTAGTTGCAGTTAATTATGTATCGAAATGGATTGAGCTATTGCTTTACCTAGATGTGATGCTCGGAGTGTTTCAAAATTATTAAAGAAAAAATATATTTGCGAGATATGGAATGCCGAGAGTGATTATAACTGATGGTAGATCTCATTTCAAGAATAATCAAATTAAGAGATTGGTTGAGAAATATAATATTTTCATAGAATCTCTAATTCTTATCATCCCCAGACTAGTGGTTTAGCAGAAGTGTTAAAAAGAATTTTGGAGAAAACTGTGAATAATCACAAATTAGATTGGTCTACTCGATTAGATACTTCATTAAGGCCTTATAGGACTGCTTTTAAGACCCCTATTGGAATGTCTCCTTATAGACTAGTGTTTGGTAAGACTTGCCATTTACCGGTTGAATTGGAGCATAAAGCATATTGGGCAATAAAAGATTTGAATTTTTATTTGAAAAATGCAGGAGAGAAGAGATTTATGCAATTGAATGAATTGGAAGAAATTAGAAATGCATCTTATCACAATGACAGGATCTATAAAGAGAGAATGAAATTGTAGCATGATTGGAAGATATTGAAAAAGAAATTGGAATTTGGACAAAAAGTTTTGTTATACAAGACAAGGCTGAAATTATTTCCTGGAAAGTTTAAGTCTAGATGGTTAGGACCTTTTACAGTTGTAAAAGTTCATTCTTTTGGAGCTATTGATATTAAGGATCCTGATACTGGAAAGATTTCAAGGTTAATGGGCATCCATGAAAGCCTTACTTTGACAGGTTTCAACCTGACTTCAAAGAGGTTTTAATGCTGAGTCATCGCGATTAACTGAATGGTTTTTCGGGTTGACGATGTTAAACCAAGCGCTTTATGGGAGGCAACCCATATGTATCTTTGTGGTGTGTTTGTTTATTTGTTGTAGTTGTGCTTTTTAGATAGTTATTTTGGAATCGAAATCGCTCTTAAATACTTGTAAAAATTGTTAAATATTGGATCGAATTGAGATTGGAATATTTTGGGCCAAACGAAGTTAAGTAAGATTTTAGACCACTGGCGCCGCCGGTACCCAATTACAGAAAAGTTTTGCTGAATTTCGGGTTTGAGCGCCGCCGCGCCCAAAACCTATTGACAGTTTTTCGAGTTTCAAAATGTGATTTTTGGCAGTTTTGAGCCAAATCTTCTTGCTTATAACTCCCTAATCTCTATTTTAAACTTCCAAACTCCATAAAAATGAAAACTACCTTTCCTAATTCGCATCCCATGGATTCCTACTCTGTAGAAACCCCTCGATCTCGCATTTTTAACCAACGAAAGTTTATCAGTTTTGAGGTGCAGCGATTGTTCAACAAAATGATGATGAAGAGGAGGATTATTAAGGAAAGAGGCTTTATAAATCGAGGTATGGATGATCCTACTACAAGAGTTGAAGAGATAATTAAGGAAAGACGTTGGGAAGTGCTATGTTACACTACCGCTGCCGTAGTCATTCCGGTTGTGAAGGAACTATATACAAATCTTCACGGGACCAACCATGGATTCGTCTTTGTGTGAGGTAGGTTTGTGCAATTCACTCTTGTGAGAATTAATCATCTCTTTATGATTGAAAATGTTCATATTTGCCACTATTCTAATTTTAATGCCACAAGTGATAATATGAATGATGTGTATCGTTATTTGACGGGCGAAAATGATGATTGGGAAGTTAGAGAAAATGGATATATTAGTTTCCCTTCTGCATCTTTAAATCTGGTGTTAAAGTAGTGTCATTACTTTATTTCGGCAAAGTTATTTCCAACTTTAAAAATTAGTAAGGTAACCAAGGAAACTGCTATTTTGAATTTTTATATTCAAACTAGAAGGTCGATTGATATTGGAAATATAATTGTGAAATCAGTTTTGGGATTGATAGTTCATGGATCTAAATATGGGCTTGGACACCCGTCCATCATATTTCTGTTGTCTAGTCAATCACAAGTTCCATATGAGAGTTGGGAAAAGCTTCTTCTTCCTTGGAGGCCTATTGATTCAACTAATTTTTATGACTACCAAACAGTAGGAGATGATGGTTATATGGATCTTCTTGCTAATCAATCAACTCAGACTTCACAACCTATTCAACCCTACTTTCCTGAAAGTTCCAGAATGATACTGAAGAGAATCAAGCAGTTGGAAAAAGAGGTACAAAATGTTATGAATGCCATCAATAAATTTTTTGATTTATTTGATCATATAGACTGGAGGATGAAAGAAAAATTTGATCACACTGGTCGGATCGAGATGGGCTTGATTAATCTGATGAAGAAGAACTCTGTGATTGCTGAGGATTCATCTGATGAATTCCCATTTAGTCCCTTCTACAATTTGTTTGTGCATCAGTGATGCGGCGGACTTTATATGCAAGAATTTATGAACTCAAATTTATAGATTTATTATGATTTTGTTAAGTCCAAGCATTCAACGCAGGTATACGTATCGTATTAAGTAATACATGGCTCTAATGGAGTCCTGTTTATCGATCCCACAGGGAAGTTTAGAATATAAGAAAGCGTTCACAATATAAATAATGTAGGACTAAAATCTGATATTTAATTCGCTATTAAATTTTACTACTTAGTATTATGCAAGAAACAGTAACAATTAACTAAACTACAACTAATTCTAACAACTTTAGAAACTGAATTAACTAACAGACACACTAAACTAAGTATTTGAAATGTTTTCAATATATAAGAAAATTATCTTTCCTCTTGCAATGAGAATATGAGGTGTGGATTGATATGGAACAAATATTTATGTTATTGTGCCAAATAGGAGCATAGATGATTCTTTACCCTTAAAAGAGTACCCCCTCTTCTAAGCAAGAAAAGAACAGTGACATATCCTAAGTTTAGTCACTAAATCTAAGCCTAGGCTGGGAGGATACCGGCTCTCACTTCAGAGCTCTCACTCACCCTTCACTCAAAGGCTAACCTTTGATATTAGTTACTAATATTAGAACCAATTTGAGGATTTCAGCCTGTCAAACTGAAATCTCCACATTGAAGTCCATCAAAACATATTTCCCTATTTATTTGCACTCAACTCCCATGAACTACGCAATTCATCCATAGAAATTGAATGGATCTTTCAGTATTGTTGTAGGACATTAAATCCTTTCAAACTTAATGTTCAACAACATATTTTAACATTTCAATTGGCCAAATCGAAAAGTAAATTAAGTTCGAAATGAAAAACCATCACAATTTCCTCATTACTTTAAAAGCACATCGAATCCACATCAATCCATCATCACCCCTATATGCAAGAAGAAAGACAAGGGAGGCTACTTAGAATTCATGGAGAAGATACAATAAAACATGGATTTTATATATAAAAGAAAAGTCATATAAACCACAAAAGAAATTACAACTTATCTCTTTCTCTTCCCCAATGCAATTCCTCGAAGTTCCTTTCGAATCCTCTTCTCTCTTCTTTACAACACTTGATTCTCTCTTTAGAATGGAAAGGAAGAAGCAATCTCTCACTTTACTCCTTCTCCTTCACTCCTTAGAGAAGAATTCCTCTCAAATCCTCACTCTACACACCCTTCTCTTAAACCCTAACACTTAACACTCACTGAAACTACATAAGATACTCAACTCCACACAAGAGACACTAGAATTTACTGAAATCCACACCATTTTTGTCCAAAAATAGTTACTTATAAGATAAGGATGAAATACCAAGAGTTTCCATAGGCATCCCTTCAAAAAATTGCTAAAACTCTTCAAATTTGAACTCCACCAACTTCGAGCGCCGGCGGAGCCAGATATGGCACAAGCGGTGCTCTATCGTGCTAATAATTGTTGAATTCTCTGAATTTTGTGCCGGCGGTGCCCATTCTGGTGCCGGTAGCCCCAAAATACCTTTTCCACCATTTTGCTCTTTTTTGCTCATTTTTTGCTTCAGATTCGTTCCTTTTTACTTCTTTTCACTCCAATCACTTAAAATCACCATACCTGCAAAAAATCATGAAAGATACCTTTCTTTAAAGTGCAATATCACCAAAAATAGGTAAAATTATATAGCAAAAACTGTATATATTTTTGGTGCATCAGAATCCCCCAAACTTTAACTATTACTTGTCCTCAAGTAATCCTTTTACTACATAAAATATAACTCTAGGCAATGTATTTTTCAACTGTAAGACACTAAAATTTTTCATTCAAAAGAATATAATGGTTAGATTTTCAGAAAGAAATTTAGTAACTCAGGTCAACACTACAAGTATAAGAATATTCAGCAATATCAAATCTAAGGGTTCTAGTCTTCTATTATTTCAAGATGAACCATAATTTGTTACATTAAGAGTACAAAAAAAAAAAACTATGTGAAAAAGAAATTCATGCAAACATTATTAGAATGTAGGTTAGTACTTTAAACATAAATTCAAGAATGAATTAAAGCTCTCCCTTTAGGGTGATTCAAGTGAAGCCAATTTTTTATTAGGCATCTCCTCAAGCTTCTCCTCATAAATATTTTTCTTTCTTTTTCTTTTCATTTCTTTTTTATATTTTCTTTTAGGGATTGTTTTTCAATCCTTCTTTTCTTTTCTCTCTTTTTTTAATGAGGATTACTATATCTGGATATCCCTTTAATGATTTTAAACTTCACTCTCCTCTTTCCAAAGTTCAAACCTGAAACAACTCCTTACTTTATAGTTAAGTATAAGCTTTATTATTCATCATAAAGTTACAATCTCATTTTAACACACAATACTTTAAGTCCCTTAACATTTCAAAAATACAATTTTATTTACTTTAAATACTTTACTATAATCAAATCCTTTCATTCCAAATATCTTAGTTCTATAAAATCAACCTTTATCACTAAAAATTTTCATCATATCATTCCATAATATTCAACTGAAATGAAAAGTTTTAGTTATCTTATAATGAGGTTTAACTGCCAGAAGTTATGCTAATAATTTTTGAAAATATAATAATTGAGAAAAAATAAAAGTTAGTATTTCTCTACCCTCTCCCAAACTTAAATTTTTCAATAAATTTGAAACAGTTGAGAGTAGACTAACCTTTCTGTGCTGGGATCTTGAAATCTTCAACAACCATCTGGTATTAGTCAAAATTTACAACTGGCAGGCATGAAACAATTAGTAGCAGTGATATAATAATCTTAAATATTTGTATGGGTAAATAGAAATTAACAATAAACATCTAAACATCCAAAAAAACACTACATTATGAAACAAACTATCACAGTACTACACAATCCAGCTAACAATTTTAATGTTTCAGTAGAATATAACAACACACCAACAGAGTTATACAACATATGAAAATAAATACTACAACACAACAGTAAAACAACAGGGTTACACATCATATGAAAAGCAAATATATACTATATCACATCAGTACAACACAACACAATAAGAACAATAGAAAAAAAAACAAACAATCTACCAGTATCCATCACCAGGATCAGCAGGGTCATCAACAGGGTCATCAGCAGGGTCCTCAGCATGGTCAGGTCTATATGGTGTATAGCTGGGGCAAGTAGGAAATATCACATCAGACTCCCCCTCATAAATCTGACCTGAGCATCGTAATAAGCAATATCAAACTCAACTCTCCTCTGTAGATAATCTTCATTCACATCAATCCTCGCCTCAAATACATTCATCCGACCTTGGAGTCTATCTACACTTGTACTCTGTAGTCTTAGCTGCTCCATAATATCAGATAAAGAAGGCGGCTCAGATGTAGATGGAACATCATAATTAATAATAGGAATATCAGTACTCCTACGCACAACTCTAGCTTCTACATGAGACACATAATTACGGATAATATTCTTTGTAATTGGCCTCAAAGGTATAGCCACTTCTTCAGAACTACTGAAATCCACTCCAAACTGAACACACAGGGCATGAACTAAAGCAGGATGTCCTAATCCTTCAGTGGTCTCGCCTCTAGCAATAGTCTAGATGTTCTTATAAATATTAGTTCCAATATCAATCTTTTTCATCTTCTGAATACAGTACTTCAGAATCACTCTATCTGTTGTATCTTCGTTGTGGTCAAAAGATGGTAATATTCTTGCAGAAATGAAATAATGTCAAAATTTTGAAGCAACATTCAATGTGGAGGCGGGGAAATTAATCAACTGTTTTTTACTTACTTTCCATTTTCCTTGCCCGTCAGTCAGAAAAGCAATAACATCTCTCATATTCTCCCTTCAAGTGTCAAAGTTTTTGTATTCATGAACTAATGGTTCCCGAGTCTGATAGAAAGCATTGATACGTTGAGGAGTAAACTCAACCTTTTTTCTTCTAACAAGCACATATTCTGTCTCAGTCTAGGGTACATTCGAAAAGAACTCTCTAACCACTCCCATAACAGCATTTGAAGTGAAATAACAAAATCGCTCCCAGTTTCACTCTGCAATTAATTGTTCTACAGATCCTCCCGGACTATCAAAAGCTCAATCCTGGATACACTTCTTGTTCTAGAGGTAAGAGTTATAGCGAAATTGGGCTTTGATGATCATGAACTTATCCTCTTCAAAATCCAATTTCCTCTTCCCTTTACTCAACCTTGGAACCATGTGAATTTCTAAAAATTTTGCATGAAAATTCCAATAAATCCCAAATTCACATTGTAACAAACTCGAAACACTATTCTAAACAAGTAAGAGCAAATTTTATTATGGAAATCTCAAAATCTCTTTAAAATTCCAAAAATTCCATAATAAGTAATGTGAGAGATTTCCATGGTGAAAATCCAAAAATTTTAACGTAAAGTGAAGCTCTTACCAAGAGAAGTGTGAATCCAGTGTCGAAAAGCTTTGATATCTCCCTGAATTTGAGATCTAGCAAGCCCAAGATCTTCAAAATCGCAAAAATGAAGGAGGAAGACGAAGGAAAAGGAAAAATTTGTGGGTCCCAGGGTAAAATCGCGAAAATGAGGGTTTTTGGCTTTTTACTGGGTTCGGGCATCGGCGGCGCTCGATAGGTAGCCAGCGGCACTTTATTTAAATTATTAGCCAAACTCTCTAGATTTAAGCGTCGGCGGCGCCAGTCCAAAATATTTTCTGGGTCTAAAAATTTTTTCTTAATTTGTATCGTTTCGACATCCACAATGATGTTTAACACTTCATTAGGCATTTACATCATCCCATAAGCAATAATTAACACAATTATTCACACAAACAATACACAACAATCTTATGTATATAAAATCCAAGTTACATCATAGACACCAAATATGTTAATTCAAACCTACTACTCTTAGATATTTAGTGCAGCAAGAACTCTACGATAGGCAAACACTAAGATCTAAGCACGCAATGAAAGTAAGCACATCAAAATCTAAGTTCAAAGCAAATACTACACAAACCAAACATAACTAAACAAAGCGAACTAAACACACAATAAACATAAGCAGAATCCATCAATTACACCACATCAGTTTCAGAACTTTCCTGTCCTCTAATGTCTCCAAAAGATTGATAATGCATTAACAAACTATAAAATTGATGAATTGAAAATTCGTCAGATGATTCCTCAGCAATCACCGCATTCTTCTTCATCAGATTGATCAAGCCCATCTCAATTCGACCAGTGTGATCGAAATGCTCTTTCATTCTTCAATCAATATGATTGAATAAATGAGAGATATTATTGATTGCATTCATAACGTTTCGTACCTCAGTCTCCAACTATTTGATCCTCTTCAATATCATTTGGAAACTTCAGAATAATAGGGTTGATTCAATTATGATGTGTTGGTTTATCAGCAAGAAAATTCATGTCATCTTCATCTCTAACTGTCTGGTAGTTATAGGGATTAGTTGGATCAATACGCCTCCATGGAAAAAGAACCTTTTCCCAAATTTCATAAGGAACCTGTGACTGACTACATAATAGAAATATGGTGGACAGGTGTCCGAGCCCATATTTAGATCCATACAAAATTAATCCCAAAATTGATTTCACAATGATATTACCAATGTCAACCGGCCTCCTAGTTTGAATACATAAATTCAATATGGCGCTTTCCTTGTTTACTGATCTACCTAAAAAATACACATTTTTATGCCTTATTTATGATTCAATTCATAAGGAAATTATGCTTTAAAGAAAGATATTTTCATATTTTTGGATGTAATTAAAAAGAGTCCAAGAAAGAAAAAGAAGGAAAATGAGTAAAAATGAGCAAAAATGGAGCTTATGAAGCAAATTTTGGAATTATTGGCCCGACGCCCAGGCGCCAGAGTCCGGCGCCTAAGCGCCAAGTCGATACAAACACTGTTAAGTTTTTTTAATGACTTTGGGCAGTTATTTAGACGGTGTTAAGAAGTTATTGGAGCTTCTAGAAGACTGGAAGTTACTCCTAATATATAGGACATGTGATACAATGTATTTGGACACAAGGAAATGGTCTGGATCACGAAGAGGTGCGACCCAAACTGAAGAGGTGCGAAAGACCTGGTCACGGAGTCCGGCACCTAGACGCTAGATCCCGGCACCTAGGTGCGACGGTTACCTTATAGAAGAAATATTGAATTTGGACGAATTTTGAAGAGGTGCCTTAAGCAACCCCTAGTTAAATTCAGAGCTCTATAAATAGGAGCCCATTCTACAGAGAAAATTGCACCAAAACCCCCGTCTTAGTACACATACCCATTTTAGCATCTTCACTCTCATCTCTACTTTTATTTAGTCTCTTCCATGATTAGGGTGCCACTTTATTTTATATCTATTGAGTTTATTTTGAGTGTTTATTGTGTGTTATTGCTGTTGGAGTCTTTCATCATTGCTTTCGAGACAGTAGAAGTCAGCGGATCTCTTGAAGGAACACTTCAGATAAGTATTTGTACTTTGGTTCAAAGTTTTATAAAAATTTTTTGTTGTGTTATTTCAATGATTTCAGAGTAGTTAGTTATCTTTCTCCTTTCAACTATGAAAAGATTATAAATTAATTAAATTTTGTAGGAGAATTAAATATAAAATATTTTAAAACATTGTGACGATATTAATACCTTATCTTAGTTTACTTTTTAAATTGGTCATTTAATTTGTTAAAACCTGTCGAAGAATTTTGAGACCTATCCGGAGATAAATTCTTAACTAGTAGATATCACATGAATCCTTAGGTAATCACAAGCTATACGCTGATTGTTTAAGGTGAAGTGCAAATAAATATGAAGATAATATTTATTGGGCATAAAATTAATTAGTTTTTAGAGTGACAGAATAAATTCTAATAATATGGTTTATAGAAAGGTAACGGGTCACTGGTAGGGCCGACCATAACTACCCTTGGACATCTAGTAGTGTGAGCATAGATTAACCCATTATACTAATAAAACATCAAGAGGCTAACTATAGATTAGTCAATGTTCTTTGCACCTAGACCAAAGGGTAAACAATAGGAATGCTTCTTTGTGGCACAATACCATAGTCTTAATTCCCTACAAAAGATAAATAATCTATAATTCTTGGATTAGTTGAAAAAGGAGAAAGCCATTTTTATAATTGCATTGAATTTTAATTACTGCTTACTTTACTTTCCTGCTTATTGCTTACTTTCTTTTAGTAAAAATTATTAGTTAATTAAATTTGAATATATATATATATATAAAGAGAGTATGTATAAATTTCTTTTGAATATTTCAAAATATTTCTTATATCTCTTACTTTTTATTTCACTATCCATGTGGGATCGATAACCAAGACTCCACTAGAACCCTGTATTACTTGAACGATACGTATACTTGCGTTTAAAATTGTGAATTTTACAATAATAAAATCTAAATATAAAATTATAAAAGTAAACCTCGCACATCAAGTTTTTGAAGCCATTTGCTGGAAATTAAATATTCTAAAAAGTGGTATCAAATTCTTATATTTTAAAGCATATTTAAAGTCGCATCGCATCAAGTTTTTAGCGCCGTTGCTGGGGATACAATAAAATAAAAAGTAAAAAAATATATTAAAAAAGTATAAAAAACATAAAACAAAAAAATTTTCTTTAAATTTTTATGCGTAGTTCTGGATCTGAAGGATTACTACCTTTTGATTCTGAATTAGAAAGAACAATTAAAAGAATTAAAAAAGGAAAACAAGTTTCAAAACATCAAAAAATGGCTAACTTACATAACAATACTCAAAATCCCATCAAAATTAATGAACAAAATATTTATAAACCATTAAGGGAATATGCAAACCCTACAGCTGATGAATTTCATGTTAGTATTCAAATTCCAGCTGTAGATGCTAATTTTTTTTAGCTTAAACCTTCTATTATTCAAAGGGGTCAAAATAATCAATTTGGAGGAACACCTAATGAGGATCCAAATTTATATCGTGCTAGTTTTTTAGAACTTTGTGCTACCTTTAAATATAATAATGTTTCTGATGATGCTATTAGGCTTAGACTCTTTCCTTTTTCCTTAAAACATAAAGTAAAGATGTGGCTTAATTCATTAGCAACTTGTTCTATTAAAACATGGGTAGATATGGCACAATAATTCCTTGCTAAATATTTTCCTCCTAAAACTGCTAAATTGAGAAATGATATTACTTCATTTACGCAATTTGATGGAGAAAAAATTTATGAAGCTTGTGAAAGATTTAAAGAACTATTAAGAAAATGTCCTCATCTTGCTTTACCAGATTGGTTAATTATTCAAACATTTTATAATGGACTTATTGGATCACTTAAATCAATTATTAATGCTGCTGCTGGTGGTTCTTTAATGGCTAAGACTTTTGAAGAAGCCTACACCTTAATTGAAGAAATGGCTAATAACAATTTTCACTGGCCTTCTGAAAGGGTTAATCCTAAAAGAATCGCCAGTATTCATGATAATGAAGCCTTTTCTATTTTAACTTCACAAGTGGCTGCGATATCTAAGAAATTAAATAATTTCACTATTAATATATCACATGTAAGTAATGATAATTCTGCAACTTCTGATGATTCTCAAACAATGGAAACTTTGCAAGCTATTGCTAGTAAAACTAATAACCCTTATTCCAATTATTATAATCCTGGTTGGAAAAATCATCCTAATTTTAATTGGAGTAATAGACATCAAGCTAATCCAAATTGGAATAATCAAGGAAATTCAAACTATAGACCAACTTATCCTCCTAGTTATAACAATCAATGAGAGAAAGTTGTTTGAAAAGAATTGATCTTGCAACTAAGCAATCAGCTACAAAGTCAAAACACTGCTATTCGTAATATTGAGAATCAGATGGGTCAAATTACTAATTTCATTAATTACAGACCTCAAGGAACACTACCTAGCAATGTCAAAATTAATCCTAAAGGATCTGGAAAAGAACATGAACAAGCAAAAGCTGTACAATTCAGAAGTTGAAAGGAATTAAAAGAGAAAACACGGAATAAGATTGAAAAAGAGAAAGAAGTTGAAGAGATCAAAAAATCTTATGGTACCCTTTCTCCAAGTAAAGATCAGACTGTTGTACCTATTGAAGTGGGAGTTGAAAGACCACCACCACCTTTTCCTCAAAGACTTAAACAGCAGAAGCTTGACCATCAATTTTCTAAGTTCTTTGAAATTTTTAAGAAACTTATCATCAATATTCCTTTTGCTAAAGCTTTGGAGCAAATGCTAAGCTATGCAAAATTTATGAATGATATTTTAAGTAAGAAGAGAAAATTTAAAGCTTATGAAACTGTTGCATTAAGTGAAGATTGTAGTGCAATAATTCAGAAGAAATTACCTCAGAAACTTAAAGATCCTAGAAGTTTCACTATACCATGTGATATTGGAGAAAAATTATGTGGAAAAGCCTTATTTAATTTAGGAGCTGGTATTAATCTCATGTCATTTTCAATCTTTCGAAGGTTAGATTTAGGAGAGATTTCTCCTACCACTGTAACTCTTCAGTTAGCTGATCGATCGATCACTTATCCTAAAGGAGTTATAGAGGATGTTCTTGTTAAGATAAATAAATTTATCTTTTCTGTGGATTTCATTGTTCTAGATACAGAAGAAGATAAATAAATACCTTTCATTTTAGGGATACCTTTTCTAGCTACCGGACGAGCTATGATTGATGTGCAAAAAGGAGAATTAACGATGAGAGTTAATGATAGAGAGATAACATTCAATGTTATGAAATCAATGGGTATCCTGAAAAAGAAAAATGCTATCGAATGGATATTTTTGATTATATGATTGAAAAGCATTACCAAGAAAAATGTATGGTCATTTTTGATGATAAAGATAAAGAATCTATGTTATATAATGAGTCAATAAATGAAGATAATTTATCTGAAGAAACTCATTATATTCATGAAAATTGGGAAATTTTAGACACAACTAAAAATGATATACTATTACCCTCAATTAAAAAATCCCTTGTAATGGAATTAAAAATGTTACCTACACATTTAAAGTATGCATTTCTTGGAGATTCATTAACTTTACCTGTAATTATATCTTCAGAATTAAGCAAAGATCAAGAAGAAAAATTAATAGGAGTTCTGAAGAATTATAAGAAAGCTTTTGGTTGGACTATTGCAGATTAAAAAAAATAAGCCCTTCAATCTGTATGCATAAGATTTTAATGGAAGAAAACTATAAACCCACTATTGAACCTCAAAGAAGATTAAATCAAATTACGAAAGAATTTGTTAAGAAAGAGATTTTGAAATGGTTAGATGCTGGAATTATTTATCCTATTTCGGATAGCCAATGGGTAAGTCCTATTCATTGTGTTCCGAAGACAGGAGGAGTAACTGTCATTGTTAAAGAAAAGAATGAATTAATCCCAACAAGACAAGTTACTGAATGGCGAATTTGCATTGACTATCGAAAATTAAACAACGCCACTAGAAAGCATCATTTTCCTTTACTTTTCTTCGATCAAATGCTGGATAAACTAGCTAAACACTCACATTTTTATTTTTTGGATGGATATTATGGTTATAATTAATTACCTGTTGCTCCTGAGGATCAAGAAAAGACAACATTTACTAGTCCATATGGAACATTTGCCTTTAAAGAATGCCTTTTGGTTTATGCAACGCACCTGCAACTTTTCAAAGATGTATGATGTCAATATTCTGTGATTTGATTGATAAAGGAATTAAAGTAATTATGGACGATTTTTCAGTTTTTTGGACCTTCTTTTAAATCTTGCTTGGAAAATATAATGAAAGTTTTGAAGAGATGTGAAGAAACAAACTTAGTTCTAAACTGGGAAAAATGTCAATTTATGGTCACAGAAGGCATGGTGCTCGGACATAATGTTTCACAAATAGGGATGGAAGTTGATCAAGCAAAAGTGAGAATTATTGCTGAACTGCAACCACCTACTACTGTTACTGATGTAAGAAGTTTTCTGGGTCATGCTGGATTTTATAGGAGATATATAAAGGATTTTTCTAAAATTGTTAAACCTCTTTGCCATTTATTTGAAAAAAAAGCTTAATTTGAATTTAATGAAGATTGTCTGAATGCGTTCAATATTCTGAGAGAAAATTTAATCACAGCACATGTCATTGTTGCACCTGATAGGAATAAACCTTTTGAATTAATGTGTGATGCAAGTAATTATGCAATCGGAGTTGTATTAGGACAAAAATATGAGAAGATTTTCAAAGTTTTATACTATGCTAGCAAAACTTGTAATGAAACTCAAGTGTTTTACACTACTACTAAAAAAGAGCTTTTAGCAATAGTATATGCCTTTGATAAATTTAGACCATATCTTTTTGGAACAAAATGTATCGTGCATACTGATCATTCTGATATTAAGTATTTAATATCTAAAAGGATGTTAAACCTAGATTGATCAGATGGGTTTTACTTTTACAAGAATTTAATTTTGAAATTGTGAACAGAAGAGGGACTGACAACCAAATTGTTGATCATTTATCAAGAATAAAAAATAATAATAAGAAGATTTATGAAGAAAATATAAATGAGAAATTCCTGGATGAGCAATTATATGTCATTCAAGGATTACAAATGCCTTGATATGCAGATATAATTAACTACTTGGTTAGCAATATTTTACCTTATGGGATGAATAGTAAATATATTAAGAAATTCAAGAATGATTATAAATCATATATTTTGGAGGATCCTCATTTATTTAAATTAGGAAGAGATTCTGTGATTCGAAGATGTGTGCCTTATGAAGAAACTTTTGCAATTATTCAAAAATGTCACGATTCTGAATTTGGAGGACACTTTAGAGTGGATAAAACTGCATTTAAAATTTTAAAGTCCAGATTTTATTGGCCTACTTTAGTTAAAGATGTTAGACATTATGTGAAAACTTGTGATCAATGTCAAAGAATGGGAAATATATCTAGAAAAGAAGAAATGACTTTAAACTTTATATTAGAAATTGAATTTTTTATGTATGGGGTTTAGACTTTATGGGACCTTTCGTACCATCATCTGGAAAGATTTATATTTTATTAGCAGTTGATTATGTTTCAAAGTGGATCGAAGCTGTAGCTTTACCAAACTGTGATTCCAAAAGTGTTTCGAAATTTTTAAAGAAAATGATTTTTACAAGATTTGGAATGCCCAGGATAATTATCACAGATGGGGGAAGTCATTTTAGAAATATAAGAATTCAATCATTGCTGGAAAAATTTAGAATTAAGCATAGAATTGCAACTATTTATCATCCTCAAACAAGTGGAATTGTTGAAGTGTTAAACAGAGAAACTAAAGGAATATTGGAAAAGACTGTTAATCCTAAAAGAACTGACTGGGTTGATAGACTTGATTCTGCGTTATGGGCTTATAGAACAGCTTATAAGACACTGTTGACCTCATTTTTGATGAGGTCTCTTCTTCTCTCTTTAGTACTTAGGATCTAGCCTTAGGCTTTTCCTTTGACTATCCTAGAGGACTAGAATTGGGGCCCACCACTTAGAAATTCAAACCACTTCTTAACTCCCTGCAAACTCCACAAAATTGATTGTAGACCCTAATCACCTAGAGGGTTGAAATTAAATGTGGAAGTTTAAAGGATGAGTTCCTATAGGACTCTTTGGCCTTAGGACTGCCCTGGGTGGCCTGGTCTGGTGAAGGGTTGACTTACACACACACTACACCTATGCACTACACTTTCACACACCTCTTAAAACCACACCGATACCCAACTTTACCTCCTGACTCATGAAGGTGATTCACATGGATGGTCCTTAACCCCTAAGCCCTTGGCTAAGAGGGTTAGGAACAACATAGTGGATGCCTCAAATGAGTCCCTTTTATGGCTCATGTGGGCTTGATATGGCTTCATGGCTCAACCAAAATGATTTCATTCCACTTACATTCACCAAATCTTCAATTTTCCAAATTTTCAATTTTCCAAATTTTCAATTTTTGACCCCCGGGACCATACACCCGCCTGGCCTACCCAAAACCCTTGAAACCCTCCAAAATTTGCAAAATCACCTAAACTACCCAAAATTCTCCAAAATCATTCCTAAACATGTCTTCACCAAGCAAATTGATCATCCATAACCAAAAATACCAAAAATTCCAAAAATACCTCCCAATACCCTCCAAATACCCAAAATACCCCTCTTAGCCAAAAAATCCAAAAATTCAGAAAATTCCCAGAAAATTCCAGAAAATCCCAAATATTCTCAATTTCATTTTGTTCAACTACATCATGGGCCAATTTTGTTAATTTACCCCACTTTTATCAAAACCCCCAATTTGACCCATTTTAACCCAAAGTAAACCCAATGTCAACCCAAACCTACCCAATTGACCCAAATTCTGGTCCAATTCAATTCTAAACTTCAATTCAACATCCCCAACACCAATCTAGACCAAATCCAAGCCCAATTTGATTGGCATTGGGATCCAATTTCACTTTTGGCCTTAAAGCCCAATTTGGACCCATGACCCAAACTTAGCCCAAACTCACCCAATTCAACTCCAATTAACCCCAAATCTTTTCAAAACCTTCCTCAACATCCCCATAAACAAAACACTAATATGATTTGCCCAAGATTTTGACCCAAACCTCACTCAAATTCAACCTAAAATCAAAAAGCCCAATTTTGATCTAAACCTAAACCTAACCCAAATAAACCCAAACCTCAAAATCAAAACCCAACCAAAGCCAAAACCTCTTTGAAACACTCCCATAAACATTTCTAAACATTTATTTTACATCAATTTCAACCCTAGCCCAACATTGGCCCAAGTTAGCCCAATTTGACCTACATTGGCCCATTTACCAAATAAACCCAAATTCAACCCAATTCAAACCCAAACTACCTTAAATCTATTTCAAATTACTCATGAAACATCCCTAAACCAAAACCAACAACTATTTGGCCCAACCTTTTACAAAAATTCCCATCCATGAACACATTCTTAAACTTAAAAGCCCACTTCCCTTAAACCTTCCTAAAAGCCCATTTTCTTCAAAATTCAAAAGCCCAAATCATCCTAAATCCCACATGACCCTTCCCCTCATCATCCATTTGATCAAAATCACCCCTAAGTTTCAAAATCATCAATTAAACCATTCCAAATCAAGCCACGTGTCAAATTACCCCCTAAATGTCAAATATTTCTAAAACCCTTTTCATGAAACAAGTCAACCTTTTCCCAAGCCAAATGGAGCCATGAACAAGCCATTCTCAAGCCACATGAAGCCATGAGGGCTTTGACTTGTCATTAGTCCATTTATGGCAAGAAGAGGGGGTTCTTTCTTAAACCTCCTTTAACCCTTTTTTGCCTTAATTATGTCACACACTAAACCATGTTTAGCCACCTCATCATGGATGGAGACTTCACCACTCCTCCTAAGCTGACCTAAATGATTCCCTCAGCTCAAAATCAGAGCTTGGAAGGGTGCACCAAGCCTAAAATGGTGGGTTGACCCAAACCAAGCCAAAGTGACCCCTTCCCCATTCCATTTTAATTCAGCCACTTTACACATGGCAATTGCCAATTGCTTGCACCAAACCCCAGCCCTGACCCACCTGAACAAGATGGTGACCAGTGCCTGGCCGGCCAGCCACCAGGCCGCCGGAAAACACCATGGCCGAGACCTTGGGAGGAGCCAAAAAATTCAATCCTCCCTTGCTGACTTGTCTCAACCCAAATGGACAGCATAGCTCTCCTTCTCCTCACCAGAGCAGCTGATTCCCAGCCTTAAACCCCCCTGGGAGGCCCTCCACCCTCTCCTATTTAAACCCCTCACCCTCACGGCCATGGGAGGTGCTGAACGAGACCATACCAAAACTCTGCCAAAATCACTCCTCACTCCCCTCCAGACTTAGAGCAATTGATCCCTACTGTCCTCCTGCTCTAATCCCCATTGATTGAGCTCAATTTTGGAGCTCAATTCTCAGGCCAGAACAGGACACTCCTGAATCCTCCACCAAAATCAAATTAAACTCACCTACACCTTCACCAGGCCAAGAGAAGAACTTTTCCAAGGTGAAAGCCCCCTCTCCGAGCCACCCAGCTTGTTCCGTACTCCAAAGGTTGTGATCGGCTTTGGTGGAAATCATACCTAGGCAATTCACCACATCCCTGTGCTTCATCCCTAGCCTCCTGCAGCTCCAGCGAACGTGCTCGAGCATCTCCGATCGAGGCTTCACCTCTCAGAGCTAAGGTATGGATCAATTCTTCATCCCGAGCTTCTAAACATTCTCCATTTCAAATGAGTCAATTTCAATAAGCATTAGCCGTATAGATGTGTTCGTCTCTTCAAGACGAATCCATAGAGCATAAGAACATAAAAATCCATGGAGAATCGAGTGAGATCTTAGTGGCTAGAAGGTAGACGGCTCTCGTGCTAGGACGCTCGGGGACGATGAACGGATGCCGTTCATTCAATACACGCGCGGACGGACGGCTTAGATGGCGTCGGACCAGGAGACGGTACGTGAACCGCGGGCCGCGTGGCGCTGAGTCAGAAGGCTGCGTCGAATGGCAGCGCGCCGCGTGTGCATTCGGAGCTGCCGAGGTTGACGCGGCGCCGCGTCACTTAAGTAGAAAATTAGGGATTTTTCTAATTTATTTAATTCCCTGAACTTTGAAAATTCATATCTTTGTGTAGAAAAATCACAAAAATAAAATAAAAATACCCTCTTGCTCAGTGAACAGAGGAGAATAATGTGGAAAAGAAATTAATTAATTTTGTCTAGTAATTTATTTTTAATTAATTATTTACTCCCTGCATTGTTTTAATTCTCCATGCATTCATACAATTCACCATGGCATGAGACCATAGGGCTTTTGAAGCCTCTGAACTTGGGGACATTCCCTGAATTTTTCAAGGTCAGAGGCCATCTCTGTGAAAAGTTATTGATTTTTCAAATGCATGTGACTGTTTTGAGTATTTTAATTCCAATAATTAGCATATTGTGAAATAAATTCTAGGAAAATTTGGTGATGTTTATTATGACCAGAGGACCCTAGGAAAAATAGGTTTTGAGTTAACTCATTTGGAATAACCCTAATTGGCTTAAACACCCAAAATGGAGATCTAATTAATTAGAGCTAATCATACATCAAATTGACTTGAAATCAATCCTCCACTGACCTTTAGGATCAGAGGAACCCACCATAAAAGTTTTAAGTCAATTGGACTTGGTTAGCCCTATCAAATGGGTTGATTAAGCCATTTAGCCAAAATTAAACTTAAAAAATTCATAACTTTCAAAATGCTTTTCAAAAATTCACCAAATTGGTTTTTGAGCCTCTCTGATATCAGGGGAATTTAAGAAAATTAAAATTTCAATTTTCTAAAAAAAGTTAATTTTTTAGTATTAGTTTAATATTTTAATAATTAAAAAATAATAAAAATCACAAAAATAATAAAATTCACCAAAATGTCATGTTTTGAAATATAATCACTTAGGAACAAACCCCATATTTTTCTTAGGTCTATTTAATGAGATATTAAATTTTAAAGCCCTAGGGTAATTTTAAAAATTAAAAAAAATGTATTTTCTAGCATTTTCACTAAAATAATTCCAATAAATTAAAGAAAAATCAGAAAATTGTAAAACTTGGTTCTCTAGAATCCTTGATATCAGAGAGAATTTTAAAAATTATAAAATCCATTTTTCAACTTATATTCTATTTTTAAATTAATTAATACTCCAGAACTTAAAATAATTCTAATAAATAAAATATAATTCAAAAAATCACAAAAATTGGTCCAAGTGGTCCTCTGGTCATTAGGAATGTCTCATAATTTTCTTAAGGACAGAAACTTTCCCTTGGTCATATTATTAAATTTTCCTTGAAATCCTTATTTTCCACCAAAAATAATTATATAAATAAATTAAATACAGAAAAATCACATTTTCTCCTCTAATGTCTTTATTGACATATGAGTGAAGTCACATAAAAATTTCAAATTCATTTGAGCTCAATTTAGTGAGTTATGAAATTATTAGGCTTGAAGGGCAAAATGGTAATTAAAATTTTAACCCTTAATTAAAAATTTAGGCTTAATAAAATTAATAGGTAAAATATTTGATTTTAATCTGATTTGGATGATTGAAATTTAGATAATTAAAGGGTAGAAACCTACTAAACAATTTAAAATAATTGAAATAAACCTTAATTAAATAATTAATTAAATTTGGAAGAATAATAAAATTGGAATTATTAAAATAGGGATATCATTAGGAAGAGATTTGTTCTTTAATTTAAGATCCCTAAATTAATCATCTCAATAATATTTAATTCCTAATTAAAATGATAATCCAAGTTTAAGGTTTAAAATGCTAAAAGACTTAATCATTAAATTAAGTTAAGGTTAAATTATTTAAAGCAAATCCCTTTAAAATAAAATATTAAATTAAAACAAATTAAATTAAATTAAAATTAAATTAAATCATATTAAATTAAATTAAATTAAAATTAAATTAAATCATATTAAATTAAATTAAATTAAAATTAAATTAAATCATATTAAATTAAATTAAATTAAATTAAATTAAATTAAATTAAATTAAATTAAATTAAATTAAATTAAAATAAATTAAATTAAACTAAATTAAATTAAATTAAATTAAATTAAATTAAATTAAATTAAATTAAAATTAAAATTAAAATAAATTAAATTAAATCAAATTAAATTAAATTAAGCTAAAGCATATCATATTAAATTAACCTAAATTAAATTAAGTTAAACTAAACCACATTAAGTTAAATTAAGTTAAATTAAATTAAATTGAATTAAATATAATATCACCTAAGACATGAAGAATTCAAAATAAATCTAAAATAACTTGAACACTATTCCAAACTTAAATTATTAATTTGAACTTAAATTTGAATCACAAATCATTAAATATCATTTCGCCCTTAGGAGCTTTTACTATTATAACTCCTAAATGGAGTATCAACTGAAATGACACTTCACCCATAAGGATATTCAAACATCCTAATTCACTGAGCAAGAAATAAAACTTAACTTAAACACCCTGGATGATTAATTCGCCTGCACAATAGAATTCATTTGGACTTAGGACAATTCCCGAAATATTGAAAAGATGTTTAAGATTCGTCTTAAACACTTCCTCAATATGATGGAATGTCCTTAAGAACAAATTGAGCTTAGTTGTTCTTTGGTAAAGAAAATCATCCTTAAAACCAAAATTGAAGACCTAGACGTCATAGGAATGACTAGCTATAGGATTAGGATTTTTGTAGAAAACCATAACCCTTCTCTTAGCTTTACCTAGGAAATTGCTATAAATGCTTAAATGCTCTAAATTGTATTTTAAGTGCAGCTTGGGATGACGGGAAGACCCTCCAGAGTACGCTTTTATTTTATTGCAATTTATCTTACCGCAATTCATTTATTCGTGTTGTACTTTACCTTTCTTGCATGATAAACAACGATTGCATGAAAACCTACACCTTTAGGACGAAACCAAAACCGAAACCCATAACTAAATTAAAAGACACTACAAGATAAAATTCACCGCCACAACATTCAAAATATAAAACAACTCAAAATTTAATCACAAACAGAACAACAAAACTACAACTACAACTAAATTAAAACGCCTCATTAAATGATCGGGAATACCTCGGATGATGTAACCCACGTGTTGCTAACGGGATTTTCCCACGGTCTAAATGAAAGTGCGGAACTCATTTAGTTGAGTTTAGCAAATTCATCTGGACTAAGTGAATTCGATGAAAATAACGGTGCCGGGATGACGGAACCGTGGGATCTTAATCGGTTCGTTTAATCAACTCTAAGACCTCGTTTTAATTAAAATATTAAAGACACATGAAAATTAAAACTTTCTCTAAAACCAAACACTTCTCTCATCTCCCGATTTATGACTTCTAAAACTAAACCTCTGCAACAACAAGGAGCTCGGAGTATGGTGGGCAAGCACGGCCATCGTCATCAAGAAAGCCTCGAGTCTACTTCAACAAAACTTTCCTTAGAACTAAATAACCAAGCCATAGGACCTCGAGGTAGTTTGCCTAGTGCAACATAAATCCTCAACTCTTCGTTAGGCATTTGCATGATCATATCGTATAAATTAAGCCCTAACCGGTTTTAGGACTCCGAGGTAGTCGTTCGGTACGACATAAACCCTCACATTTTCGAGGCTATTTGTATGATTGTATCATACAAATATAAGTCCTAATTAATTAAAATTGGCAAGATTAAAACATTAAATAAACATTAGGACTTTCCTAAATTCAAGCCAAACAATAGGATAGTCGGGAAATTACCGAAGTTCGCTTCGAATCTGTGATTTCTCCTACCTTTCTTCCTTTGGACTCCTAAAATAAAATGTTCCAAATTTGATCCATTCCCTATTGAAATTCCAAAATTCAATCCCTTGAAAACTTAAACTTTGAAATTCTTGAGAGCAGAACTACTGATTATTATCGAGAGTTTTCTTAGGTGATTTCCGTCACTTAAGATGTAATTAACTATAGGGGCTTGCCCTTATAGGGAACTTTAAGAACCTAGGTAATATAAACCCTGCTTAATTCATTTATATTAAGCAGGGGAACTTGTCGGCTTATAAAATTGGTTCGCAGACCAAACGGATGGCACAAACCTTTCTAGTTTATTTAATCGAGCCCCATCATCAAGCGATGGTGTCTATTCTTCGGGATAGATACACGGTTTGTGGTGCGGCGCTCGTTTATTTAAACTATTCGGGATGTGAGATCAGTTTGATTTCATATCTTAAAATTTTCAAATTTAAAATTATTTTCAAAATCAAATACTACTTTTTCAAATTATTTATTTAAATTAAATTAAAAATTCACCGACAATTTCTGTAGGCGACCTCTTTTCAAAAATACAACACCACAAACCTAAAAATAAGCCGCACAGACACCTATCGGAATGTCACCTTATTAGTTAATTTATTGTAAACATTGTCACCTACCAGTTGAACTGGAACATAAAGCTTATTGGGCGATAAAGGAGTTTAATTATAATTTGAATACTGCAGGAGAAAAACGATTATTAAAACTAAATGAAATGAAAGAGATTAGAAATGAGTCTTATGAAAATGCAAGAATTTATAAGGAAAGAATGAAGAAATTGCATGACAAAATGATTTCAAGGAAAATATTCGAGCCTGAACAAGAAGTATTATTATTTAACGTTCGTTTAAAACTTTTTCCTAGAAATTTAAAATCTAGATGGATGGGACAATTTATAATTGAGAAAGTATACCCTTATGGAGCTGTGGATATTAAAGATCCCAAAACTGAAAAAGCATTTAAAGTTAATGGATCAAGACTGAAGCCTTATATGGGATAAATGAAATTAAATTACAAAGAGGCTTGTTTGCAGAGTCTACCTGATTAATTCAATTAATTAGGTCGGGCCGACAACGTTAAACTAAGCGCTTTGTGGGAGGCAACCCTTATTAATCAGTTTGAGTTTAATTATTGCTTTATAGTTATGCCTTGGTCTTGACTGAATTTGTATATAGCTTCTTGAAATAGAAGGCTAACAAGTTTGTATTGGCTTAAGCTAAACATTTTCTTGACGTATATAGAAATTAGACTTGGACCACTCCATGTCAAATGTGAGTAAAAAGGAGATCAAGCTAACCATCGTTTGTGATTGTTTGTGAATTGAATTTTTTGTAATTCTATTTGTGTGTTGACCATACTCGTTTATTAGACTTATTTTTACATCCGAAACTTCGGAAAATTTGATGATAGGCGAATCGGAGTCGATCAACGTTCTGATGCTTAGGCACCAAATGTTGGCGCCTAAGTGGCAGAATAACTTGTGTATCGATGATCCAGCGCCAAGGCACCAGATTCCGGCGCCTAAGCGCCGCGGTTACAGATCGTGGAAAAACTGAAATTCTTTAGTTTTTCACACGAAATCTCTTTATATATAGCCTATTTTTCGTCCCCAATCCCATAGAAACACTAATTTCGACCAGAGCAATTCATATTTGAGGAATTAGGAAGGATTTTGAGGCAATGGATAGAGGAAATCTTAGAAATGAGGTAAGAGAAAAATCTCCTAAAGATCCTCAGCCTTATTTTAATGGTTTTATTACTGTTATACTGGAGAAAATGTTTAGTCGAATGGATAAAATTGAAGCGAAACTTCAATGTTTTGGTAATCGTCTCCATGAGATGTACCACCAATACAAACACTTGGAATGGCAAACCAAACTTCAATCTGATCATATGGCTACCTATCCTGACGCTCAAGTAGAAATTTATGCGAAGAATAAGTGGATTAATGAAAAGACGACTTTGTAATTTCCAAGGGCATTGGTGTTCTATCCCTTCAGTCCTAGCGAACATCATTTCGAAAGAGATGGAAACTGAAGATCGGTGTTAAATAGATTTTATTGGTGTTTTAGGTGTGATCAAGTCTTGTTTAAGTGTGTTGAATATCTAATGTGTGTATTTGCTTGAATTGTTCAATGTGTGTTGTTGGATTTGAATGTTTGCTTTGAATATGTTATTGTTTGTGTTATTTATAAAATGATGAACCTTGATACAAGTCTTATACTCAAAGTTGTTGAATTTGGAATGGATATTAGGATTTGAAATTGAATAATTTGGATACATTTATGTGGATCTATATTATCATTTTAAATTTATTGTGAAAATATTTGGTGGTTATAAAATGAATTAATACTCTCATAAGAGTAATTAGGAGTCAAATTTGATAAGATTTTGTGGAAATATTTAATTTAAATCAAATTTTTGGAATGGCGAGTCTGGCACCTAGGTGCCGGTTCAGCCTGAACTTGAAAACTCATCATCTTAAACACCCCCTCCCATGCCATTTTTGACGCCTAAGCTTCCTTCTCCATAGTATTTCGCAAAAATACCTCCTAGAGATCCCATTTAGAGCTGGATTTTCAAGTTCTTGGGCTTGAAATCACCTGATTCTTCGACCCAAGGTCAGATCTACATTCTAAACTCATTATTTTTTATTTTAACCATAGATTTTGCTCTCATTTAGAAAAATCAAAATTTTTAGAAAACTTTTGATTTTTTATGGTTAAATCCATGGATGTTTAAGCTTTTTCAAGTTTGAAAAGCTTAAATTAGTTTATTTTTCTAGATTCGTTGAATTTATTTCACATTTTTCTTTCATGTTTAGATGGCACCCAAATCTAAGTAAGGAAAGGAACGAGAAAATTTTGATCGTAGCAAGTTCGTCACTGCTGCTGCACACTTCTGATATAATAATTTTGCTACAACACGGAAGTTTATCTCGGAGCGAAGTTTTTATAATCTTGGAGGAAGAATTAAGGAAACAATCGTTGCACTCAACTGGCAACGATTCTGCTATTTCACTGTTGTTGTAGTTATCCCGGTGGTTAGAAAATTTTATGCTAATTTCGTGGATGCAGAGGAAAACGAGATTTTTGTTCAAGGAGTTGGAGTAGGATTCACTCCTGAACGCATCAACATTTTCTATGGCCTGTCGCCAAACATAAAGTGTTATTACTCAGGTTTATTTCTATCTGAGGAAGATTTGGATATGATCATTGCCTTCCTAACTGATAGTACTGGAGCCTGGAAGATTCGGAACGGAAAAAGGGTAAATTTTTATCTTCTAAGCTTAATGTTGTTTCTATGGCATGGCACTACTTTATTTCCACTCGACTCCTTCCATCCAATCATCTAAGTGAAGTTACCAGAGATAGAGTTATTCTAAACTATTGCATTCAAGAGAGGAAGTATATTGATGTAGGGAGCATTGTTTATGATTCTGTGGTGGCTACTGCTCGTTCTAGCACATCTATTGGACTTGGTTTTCCATCTCTGATCTATTCTTTATGTCAAAGTGCTGGAGTAGTTATTGAGCTTTCTGACGAAAAGCTCAAGTCGACGAAGCCAATAGGAAGAGAAAGCGTCAGCATTTATGATTAACTGTGTGGTAAGAGTTCTACTACACCTGCTGGTTCATTACCTACTTCAGGTAGAGCTTCTACTTCTATACCATCTACTTCTACTGAGCCATCATCTACATTTTTTGAAACCAAGCATGATCAGTTCATAAAGCAGCAACATGAGTTATTCTTAACTCACTGCAGAGTAGATACGATAGACAAGAAAATTGATCATCTTTTTGGGTATACACAGAGAAATAGTGATTTTGATGCTAAGTATTCAGAGTCCTTAGTGAGATTTCTAAAGGGTGAGCATGATGTTTAGTTCCTTACTTGTCCCAGATTTTCACCTTATGTTGATCCTAAAGATATGGAGTTCTCTTTCGGTGATGATGATGATGAAGCTACAAACAATGATTTGTAACCTGATTTATCTCTAGAGATTGTTTACTCTATTTTTAGAGTATTTTCTTATTTTTTGTACTTTTTTTTAGGGGGGAGGAGCATTATTCGGCTCCGAACGTGTTAATCATGAAAGGATGGGTACAAAAAGTGGGTTGGGAGAGGATCCCCCGAAAGTTAAAAACATCACGCACACAAGAAAAGGTTCCTCTCACCGTTACAAAAACTACCAAAAATATCCTAAAGAAATACATTACAGTAAACTTAAAGCAAGAAAAATCCAGCCAAAGGGATGACATGAGTAAGTGGCATGAAAGATCTCCAGCCAAAAAGCCTGTATCGAAAATAGAACGAGAGGACTAGTCAGTGCTTCAAGGATCCATAAAAGATTTAATAAGGCATTGACTAAAATTGGATGAAATAGTGTAAAAGGATCAGCATGATAAGGAAAACACTGTTAGAGTCCGAAGCAGCAACAGTAGAAGAGAACCGAAAAATCCCTTGCCACAAATGAAGAAAACCGACTACCTCTAAGGCGAGCTTAAACACCAGTAGTAGTTGCGCCGATCCAAGCATATATAACACCCTCAAGCTAAGAAGTTAAGCCATACAAGCAGCATAAAAAATTTTCGTAGGAAATTAATCTTGAAAAACAGGCAATCCGAAATTCTGGAGGAAGGCAAAAGAAGGAATTCTTCACCAAATAGAATCATAACATCATGAAGCAACATCAAGAAATACTGTAGTGATCAGAGCAAGGAAGAAAACGTCCATTCTGAAATAAAATATTTATTGCATCCAAAAAAACTATAGTGATCAGTAAGTAAATGTCACCCCCACATCAAGGTGGCTAAAACGAAAATTCTGTAGGGTGGCAAAACAAAAAATCTTCATACAAACTGAAAATTTTGCAGGGTGGCCAAACCGAAAATCCTCAAAATCTAATATATGGCAAATCTAATAAATCCCCGTTGATTAAGATCCGAGAATTATTTTTTGTATTAATTATTGTGATGTTATTTGTTAGAGTTGTTGTGAACTTTTTATGTTAAAACTGTTTTTAGATTATCTGATGTGTGTTTAAGACTGAAATGTGAATGAATTTTTATAAAAGTTTATTTCTGTTTCAGCCTACTGTTTAGTATTCATGAATAGTTAGCAAATTTGCATGTTCAAAAATATAAAAAAATATATAAAAAAAGGATTTATTTTTAGAAATTAACTGCTGATCTGCAAAACTTTTCTATATATGCTTAATCATTTCTGTTATATTCATATTGAAGCATGTGTAGAATTAGAAGTTAGTTTTTCCTTACTACACCATTATTGTACTTAGATTGATTCCTGTTTATTTCTTTCTCTCATGCTTTAGAAAATTTCATAATTTATATTTATACTAAAGCTGATGTTTGGGGGAAGGAAAAATATCTATCAAATTTAAATATTATTTGCCCTTGAAGAACTAATATTTTCTTTAAAAATATATTGACATAACATAAGGAATGAAAAATCTGTTTAAGATTACCTAAATTTTTGAATTTATAAATATTTTAGTAAACTTAACTAAAATTTCAAAAATATTGGTTGATTTTAAAATAGAATTATTTAGCTTATAGAATAATAAGATGAAAATTTTTCTATTTATAGTAAAGAGAATTGTATTTTTGAAATACTAAGGAATCAAGATTATTTCTTGAAAAAGAAAAGATTGAAATAATTTTTGAAAAATAATAAATTATTAATGTTATATTTATTAAGTAAGAATGTATAAGTTTTTGAAAATAAGTTAAGGATAGTGAAGTTTAAAATTATTAACAGGCTATCCAAAAATAGCATTACTCACTTAAAAAAAAAAGAAGAAGGGGATTGAAAAACATTCCAGAAAAAGAAAAAAAAAAGTGAAGAGAAGCTTGAGGAAATGCCTAATCAAAAATTGGCTTCACATGAATTATCTTATAGTAAGAAAACTGATTACATTTTTATCTTAATTTCTATGTACATATATTTTTACTAGAAAAATATTTAATGAAAATCTTCTTCTTGAAAATATTCTATGTGACCTTGATATGATAAACTAAAATTATTCTTGAAATAAATGAAAACTTGGAAGTCTTATAATTTGGTAGTTAAATATTCTTAAATTCTTAAAATTAAACTTAATTAGTGAAATTTGGTTAATGATTTGCTAAAGCATTTATAAAACTAAAAATTTGAAGGAATCTTAAATATTTTAACTTCATTCCAAATGTTATCTATTTTATGTAATTAAAAGGGTAACTTGAGGACAAGTAATGTTTAAGTTTTGGGGAATTTGATCTACCTAAAAAATACCTATTTTTATGCCTTATTTATGATTCGATTCTTAAGGATATTATGCTTTAATGAAATGTATTTTCATATTTTTGGATGTAGATGATTAAAAAGAGTCCAAGAAAGAAAAAGAAGGAAAAAGGAGCAAAAATGGAGCAAAAATGGAGCTTATAAAGCAAATTTTAGAATTATTGGCTGGGCGCCTAGGCGGCAGAGTCCGACGCCTAAGTGTTAGTTCGACATAGACGCTGTTAAGTTTTTTAATGACTTTGGGCAGTTATTTTGACGGTGTTAAGCGGTTATTGGAGCTTCTAGAAGACTGGAAGTTACTCCTAATATATAGGACATGTGATACAATGTATTTGGACACAAGGAAATGATCTGGATCACGAAGAGGTGCGACCCAAAGTGAAGAGGTGTGAAAGACTTGGTCACGGAGACCAGCGCCTAGACTCCAGATCCTAGCGCCTTGCCGCGACGGTTACCTTTTAGAAGATACATTAAATTTGGACGAGTTTTGAAGATGTGCCTTAAGCAACCCCTGGTCAAATTCAGAGCTCTATAAATAGGAGCCCATTCTTCAAAGAAAATCGGACCAAAACCCCCCTGTTAGTACACATACCCATTTTAGCATCATCTCCCTCATCTCTAGTTTTATTTAGTCTCTTCCATACTTAGGGTGCCACTTTATTTTGTGTCTAGTGAGTTTATTTTGAGTGTTTATTGTGTGTTATTGTTGTTGGAGTCTTTCATCATTGCTTTGGAGTCAATAGAAGTCAACGGATCTCTTGAAGGAATACTTCAGATAAGTATTTGTACTTATGTTCAAAGTTTTATAAATATGTCTTGTTGTGTTATTTCAATGAGTTGAGAGTATTTATTTATCTTTCTCCTTTCAACTATGAAAAAATAATAAATTAATTAAGTTTTGTAGGAGAATTAAATATAAAATATTTTAAAATATTGTGATGATATTAATACCTGATTTTTGTTTACTTTTTAAATTGGTCATTTAATTTGTTAAAACCTGTTGAAGAATTTTGAGACCTATCCGGAGATAAATTCTTAACTAGTAGATATCACATGAATCCTTAGGTAATCGTAGGCTATACGCGGATTGTTTTAGGTGAAGTGCAAATAAATAGGAAGATAATATTTATTGGGCATAAAATTAATTAGTTTTAGAGTGATAGACTAAATTCTAATAATTTGGTTTATAGAAAGGTAACGGGTCACTAAAGTGAGCCTAGATTAACCCATTCTACTAATAAAACATCCTGAGCCGAACTATAGATTAGTCAATGCTCTATGCACCTGGACCAAAGGGTAAAAAATAGGAATGTTTCTATTTGTCACAATACCATTATCTTAATTCCCTATAAAAGATAAATGATCTATAATTCTTGGATTTGTTGAAAAAGGAGAAAGTCGTTTTTATAATTGCATTGAATTTTAATTACTGTTTACTCTACTTTCCTGCTTATTGCTTTCTTTCTTTTAGTAAAAATTATTAGTTAATTAAATTTAAATATATATATATATATATATATATATATATATATATATATATATATATATTTTTTTTAGGGAAGGAGCTACACTTGGCTCCCTACATGTTGATTAAAAATATGAAGTTACAAAAGTGATCCCACAGGGATGAGGAACCCACTACAACTCCACACCAAAAAAGAAAAGTGACTAAGTAAAAGAAATAAACAAGTAAGAAATCAGCCACTCCCAAAAAGAGAGACAAATCAGCCCAGGAGAAAACACCCAAAAGCAAATAAACCAAGTAAAACTAAAAAATCTCCTACAGAAACTAAAAACAGCCCAGAGCAGGTGCAGGGAGAGTAACAAATGCTGGGACATTACTCCAAAATTCTGAAATGAGGAGCTTGGAAAGAGTCAGCCTGGATGAGTTGATGAAGCTGGGGAGGTAGAGTAGAAGAGACCATTATCTCTTGGGAAGATAAAGCTTTTTAGCAATCCAATTAGCGAGTCCGTTACCTTCTCCGAAAGTAAAGTTAAATTGAACGATGAGTCAGGGCAGCAAGGATCCGAGTTTGTAAACCCAAGTGGAATGGTGCCATGGAGGGGAAGGTCATTCGAAAATACTGTAGTAATGTAGAAGAGTCACCCTCCACATTGATATATGACCATCGAAAAAGAGTAGCAATGTGAAGAGCCCAAAAACAGCGACCGATTCGGCTTCCAATGGATCGAGCTGCAGGTAGTGGGAGCACTGGAAGAAGAGCAAACCTTTCCCAATATGGTCTCTGAAAATACCTCCAATGCCAGCAATCTGATTTTTAAAAGCACCATCAGTATTGACTTTAATAAAAGGAGGGCTAGGAGCTTTCCAAAAGATCTTAATGACTTTGTGAGGCATAGGTCTATTGGCAGACAAGGAAGACTGTAGGATATTTGGAAAGTTTTTAACAGAAATCAATTTTGAGATAAAAGTGAGGCGAGTGGGTAACAACCCTATCAGCTTTATGAAGCACCCCATCATATTTAACCCCATTTCTGTGCATCCAAATGAACCAAGCCACAATACAAGGGATCTCCCCAACTTTAGCTTTCTGCCAGGAGTTCCAGGAAGCATTAAATTCTTGCCAATCTAACAGAAGCTGATTAATTTTCAATTTGCTGATCAGACCTGACCAAACCTCTTGAGAGAAGGGGCATTTGAAAAAGAGATGACTCAGAGTTTCTGAATTAACAGCACAGAGAAGGCATTTAGAAGGGCCTCTCAAACCTTTGAGTTTTAGAATATCATCAGTTGGGAGGATCCCTTGGAAAATTCTCCAAATGAGGAAGGACATGGAGGGTGTAAGATATTTGTTCCATATGTTATTGCCCCAATCAACCCGATTCCAGGGAGTTGATAGTAGAATAAATATGCTTGGTAATACTTGCTATGTTTACCATTAATCCATCCGAGTTTATCAGTCGAGACCTATCAAAAGGGATTTGAGCCACTCGATCCACAACGGTGTTAGCCAATAAAAGTTTCAGTTTAGGAATGGACCAATTCATGTTGTCCCAACAGCATGAAATAGGGAAATGGTCTTTGTTAATATTAGGTAGGGGAACCAAAAGTTCCCTTTGACACCAATTTTCTTGCCAGAACAGGATATCACCCTTGCCCAACTCCCAGTAAATAAGAGATTCAAGCGGTATCTTTGTTGATTAGCATATGTTTCAGATTCTAGAAATACTGTTTTGATTTGAGAGGATAAGGGATGAGTGTTTACGCAATATTTCCCTTTCATGAATTGAGCCCAAAGAGAATTCTGCTCCCTGAAATGAATCCATAGCTTACAGAAATTAACTTGTTGTAGATGTTTCAAGCCTTTAAAACCTAAACCACCAGCAACTTTAGGCAAGGCTACCCTTTGCCAGCTAGCCCAATGAAATTGTTTTCTTTGGCCAGACCAAAGAAATCTGTTAAAGATTCTTTCAATACGAATCCTGGAACTTTTCTTTAAACAAGCCATCTGTAAGATATAAGAAGGGAAAGAGGTTAATATACTATTCAGAAGTGTAATTCTGCCACCAGATGAGAGGAAGGAATTGGACCAATTTGAGAGTTGAGTATTCAGCTTGGGAATTTTCAAAATATTACTTATATCTCTTACTTTTTATTTCGCTATCCCTGTGGGATCGATAACCAGGACTCTACTAAAGCTCTATATTACTTGAACGATACGTATACTTGCGTTTAAAATTGTGACTCTTACAATAATAAAATCTAAAAATAAAATTATAAAAGTAAATCTCGCACATCAATTTTTTGAAGCCATTTCCTGAAAATTAAATATTCTAAAATGTGGTATTAAATTCTTGTATTTTAAAGCATATTTAAAGTCGCTTCGTATCAGTTACCGTACTAATCTTCAATGTCGGAAATAACTTTACCAAAATAAAGTAGTGCCACTACTTTGATACTGGATTGAGAGATACAAATGGGAAATTAATGTGTCCATTCTCTCTAATTCCCATTCCTCATTCCCATCTGTTAAATATCGATACACATTGTTCATATTTTCCCTCGTGGCATTGAAATTAGAATAATGGCAAATAGGTACGTTGTCGATCATAAAGGGATCGTTAATTCGTGCAGGAGTGAATTACACAAATCTACCATGCACAAATACGAACCCTTGGTTGATCCCGTGAAAACATGCACAATACTCTTTCACGACTGGAGCAACAATGGTAGAAGTAGTGTTGCAAAGCACTTCCCAACATCTCTCATTAATAATTTCTTTAATTCTAGTAGTAGGTTTATCCATACCTCATTTTATGAAGCCTATTTCCATGATAATCTTTCTTTTCATCATCACTTTATTGAACAAACACTGCGCTTCAGAACTTATGAACTTCCTTCGGTTGGAAACACAAAATTGAGGGGTTTCAATGGGAAAGGAATCCATGGGACAAGAATTGGGATTGGTGGTTTTCATTTTTCTGGAGTTAAGAAGTCAAAAATGGAGTTTAGGGAGTTATAAGGACGAAGATCCCGCCAAAAACTGCCATAACTCACATTTTAAAACTTAAAAATCGTCAACAGGTTTTGGGCACCGACGACGCTCGATAGAGCACCGGCGGCGCTCAAACAGGCAAGTTCAAATTATGGTCTTTGATAGGGCGCTGGCGGCGCCGGTGGCGCCAGTGGTCAAAAATTCTAACCGAACTTCGTTTGGCCAAAAATATTCCAATATCTTGATCTGATCCATCATTTATCAATTTTTAAAGTATTGAGAAGTAATTAGGACTCAAAAAAAACTATCTAAAAAGCACAACTACCATAAACAAGCAAACACACCACAAAGATACATATGGGTTGTCTCTTATAAAACGCTTGGTTTAACGTCGTCAGCCTGATAAACCATTCATTTAATCGAGATGACTCAGCATTAAAACCACTTTGAAGTCAGGTTGAAACCCGTCAAAGTAAGGCTTTAATCGATGCCCATTAACCTTGAAAATCTTTGGAGTATTAGGATCTTTAATATCAACAGCTCCAAAGTATGAACTTTTACAACTGTAAAAGGTCCTAACCATCTAGACTTGAGATTTCCAGGAAATAACTTCAATCTTATGTTGTATAATAAAAATTTTTGTCCAAATTCCAAGTTCTTTTTCAATATCTTCCGATCATGCCATAATTTCCTTTTCTTTTTATAAATCCTATCATTGTGATAAGATGCATTTCTAAATTCTTCAAATTCATTTAATTGCATAAGTATTTTCTCTCGAGCATTTTTCAAATTAAATTTTAACTCTTTTATTGCCCAATATGCTTTATGCTCCAATTCAACTGGTAAATGTGAAGTCTTACTAAACACTTGTCTATGAGGAGACATTCCAATAGGGGTTTTAAAAGCAGTCCTATAAGCCTATAAAGCAGTATCTAATAGAGCAGACCAATCTAACTTATAATTATCCACAGTTTTCTCCAAAATTATTTTAATTTCACGATTAGACACTTCTACTAAACTACTAGTCTAGGGTTGATAAGCAGTAGAGATTCTATGAATAATATTATATTTCTCAATTAATCTCTTAATTCGATTATTCTTGATATGGGATCCACCATCAGTTATGATCACTCTCGGCATTCCATATCCTGTAAATATATTTTTCTTTAAAAATTTTTAAACACTCCGAGCATCACATCTGGGTAAAGCAACAGCTTCAATCCATTTCGAGGCATAATCAACAGTAACCAATATATATAAATTTCCAAATGAAGGAGTAAATGGTCCCATAAAATCTAATCCTCATACATCAAAAATTTCAACTTCCAAATTATAATTTAGTGGCATTTCATTTCTTCTAGAGATATTACCTACTCTCTGACATCGATCACATGATTTAATATATCTATAAACATCTTTAAAAAGAATAAGCCAATAAAATCCATATTGTGAAATCTTAAAAGCAGTTTTATCAACACCAAAATGACCTCCAAATTCATAATCATGACATCGCTAAATAATCAAATTTTTTCTTCTTGTGGCACACATTTCCTAATAATCAGATCCTTACACTGTTTATATAGATAGGGCTCATCCCAAAAATAGAATTTTGCATCATATTTGAACTTCTTTTGTTGTTTCCTTGTTAAATGAGTGGTACAATATCGCTTACAATATAATTCACAATATTAGCATACCAAGGCAAATTACTTCCCATAATAGTAAAGAGTTGCTCATTAGGAAAATTTTAGTAATTTCTTTCTCAAATTCAGATAATTTATCATAGTTTATTCTTGCCAGATGATCAGCTATTTGATTATCAGCTCCTTTCCTATCAACTACCACAAAATCAAATTCTTGCAGAAGAAGTATCCATATAATGAGTCTAGGTTTCGCATCCTTCTTTTGCATTAAATATTTAATAGTCGAATGGTCTGTATGCACAATACTTTTAACTCCAATTAAATAAGTTCTAAATTTTTCAAAAGCAAATACTATAGCTAATAACTCTCTTTCAGTTGTGGTATAATTAATTTGAGTCTCATTAAGAGTTTTACTAGCATGGTAGATGACTTTGAAAACCTTATCATGCCTTTGCCCCAATGCTACTCTGATCGCATAATCACTAGCATCACACATAAGTTCAAATGGTTTCTCTCAATCAGGTGAAACAATTATAGGTGTAGTGATTAACTTTTCTTTTAATAATTCGAAAGCTATCAAGCATTCATCATTAAAATCAAACATTCAATCATTTTCTAAAAGTCGGCATAAAGGTTTAGTAATTTTAGAAAAATATTTAAAATATGGCCTGTAAAATCTAGTCTGTCCTAAGAAACTCCTCATCTCTCTCATAGTACTGGGTGGCGGCAATCTCTCAATCACTCTAATTTTACCAGGATCGACCTTCATACCATGTTCAGAAATTTTATGCCCAAGCATAATTCCTCCTGCAACCATAAATTGACATTTCTCCCAATTCAGAACTAAATTTGTTTTCTCACAAAGCTCCAAAACTTTTGCTAAGTTTTCAAGGAAAATTTCAAATGAAGTCCCCAATACAGAGAAATCATCCTTAAAAACTTATATTCCATTATTTATCATACTACTAAAGATAAACATCATACATCTCTGAAATATTGTAGGTACATTACACAGTCGAAAAGGCATACTTCGAAAAGTAAAGGTTTCATAAGGGCTAGTAAATGTTGTCTTTTCTTGATCCTCAGGAGAAATAGGTATTTGATGGTAACCAGTATATTCATTTAGAAAATAGTAGTACTTGTGTCCAGCAAGTCTATCTAGCATTTGATCGAGAAAAGGAAGAGGAAAGTGATCTTTTCTTGTGGCGGCATTTAATTTCTTATAGTCAATACAAATTCGCCATCCATTAAGTTGTCTTCTGGGTATAATTTCATTACATTCATTCATTTCAACAGTCACTTCTCCCTTTTTTGGTGCACAATGTATTGGACTCACCCAAGCATTATACAAAATAGGATAAATAATTCCAGCATCCAGCCAATTTAAAATCTCTTTCTTAACTACTTCTTTCATTATAGGATTCAATCTCCTTCGCAGATCAACTCTCAGTTTATGTTCTTCATCTAATAAAATTCTGTGCATTCAAATCGAAGGACTAACTCCTTTAATATCAGCCAAAGTCCATCCAAAAGCTTTCTTGTATCTTTTTAAAGTTTCCAACAACTTCTGTTCTTGATAATCATTTAACTCCGAAGATACAATAACTGGCAAGGTAGATGATTCTCCTAAAAACATATACTTTAAATGATTATGAGATAATTTTCATCTCAAGCTCACAAGGTTTTATGATAGATGGAATTAAGCTTTTATCTCCACCTTCCATAGTGCCTAATACTTCGAATCTCTCCTAAACATACTATAAATCTTCATTCTTCTTACTATATGAATTTTCTTCATCTTCGCTTTCTTCTTCAAACATATTTTATATTTTTCATCTTTTTCAAATATATTTTCAAAATGATCATTTCTCAAGTAATCACCGACCTCCATCTTAAATCATTCATTATCTTTTTTCATTGAGGGATACTTCATAGATTTTAAAATGTTAAAGGTTACCTCTTGATCATTAACTCTTATAGTTAATTCTGTTTTTTGAGCATCAATTACCGCTCTTCCAGTAGCAAGGAATGGTCTTCCCAATATGATAGGAATTTCTTTATCTTCCTCCATATCAAGTATAATAAAATCCACAAGAAAGATAAATTTATCCACTTTCACTAACACATCTTCCACCACTCCTTTAGGGTAAGTAATGGAACGATCGGCCAACTGAAGAGTCACAGATGTAGGAGAAATTTCTCCTATTCCCAACCTTTTGAAAGTTGATAAAGGCATAAGATTAATACTAGCTCCCAGATCACACAAAGCTTTTACGAAAAATTTTTCACCTATAGCACACGGAATAGTGAGACAACCAGGATCTTTAAGTTTTTCTGGAAGCTTCTTCTGAATAATTGCACTACACTCTCCGCTAAGTGCAACAGTTTCATGATATGTAAACTTTCTTTTCTTTCTCAGAATATCCTTCAAAAACTTGGCATAGTCAGGCATCTGTTCTAATGCTTCAACAAAAGGATGTTGACCTCATTTTTGATGAGGTCTTCTCTTCTTCTTTTTAGTACTTAGGATCTAGCCTTAGGCTTTTCCTTTGACTATCCTAGAGGATTAGAATTGGGACCCACCACTTAGAAATTCAAACCACTTCTTAACTCCCTGCAAACTCCACAAACTTGATTGTAGACCCCTAATCACCTAGAGGGTTGAAATCAAATGTGGAAGTTTAAAGGATGAGTTCCTATAGGACTCTTTGGCCTTAGGATTGCCCTGGGTGGCCTGGTCTGATGAGGGCTGACTTACACACACATTACACTTATACACAACACTTTCACACACCTCCTAAAACCACACCCATACCCAACTTGACCTCCTGACTCATGAAGGTGATTCACATGGATGGTCCTTAACCCCTAAGCCCTTGGCTAAGAGGGTTAAGAACAACATAGTGAATGCCTCAAATGAGTCCCTTCATGGCTCATGTGGGCTTGATATGGCTTCATGGCTCAACCAAAATGATTTCATTCCACTTAAATTTACCCAATCTTCAATTTTCCAAATTTTTAATTTTTGACCCCGGGGACCCTACACCCGCCTAGCCTACCCAAAACCCTTGAAATTACGCAAATTTTTCAAAATCTCCGAATCACCCAAAATTTCTCAAAACCAATCCCCAACATTCCCACATCACTCAAATTGATAATCCATAGCCAAATATACCAAAAATTCTAAAAATACCCCCAATACCCTCCAAATACCCAAAATGCCCCTCTTGACCCAAAAATCCAAAAAATTCATAAAATTCCCAGAAAATTCCAGAAAATCCCAAATATTCCCAATTTTATTTTGTTCAACTACACCATGGGCCAATTTTGTCAATTTACCCCACTTTTGTCAAAATCCCTAATTTGACCCATTTTAACCCAAAGTGAACCCAATGTCAAACCAAACCTACCCAATTGACCCAAATTCTGGTCCAATTCAATTCTAAACTTCAATTCAACATCCCTAACACCAATCTAGACCAAATCCAAGCCCAATTTGATTGACATTTGAATCCAATTTCACTTTTGACCTTAAAGCCCAATTTGGACCCATGACCCAAACTTAGCTCAAACTCACCCAATTCAACTCCAATTAACCCCAAATCTTTTCTAAACCTTCCCTAACATCCCCACAAATAAAACACTAACATGATTTGCCCAAAATTCAGACCCAAACCCCACTCAAATTCAAACCAAAGTTAAAAGACCCAATTTTGACCTAAACCCAAACCTAACCCAAATAAGCCCAAACCCCAAAATCAAAACCCAACCAAAGTCAAAACCTCTTTGAAACAGCCCTACAAACATTTCTCAACATTAATTTTACACCAATTTCAACATTAGCCCAACATTAGCCCAAGTTAGCCCAATTTGACCTACATTGGCCCATTTACCAAAGAGGCCCAAATCCAACCCCATTCAAACCCAAATCACTCTAAACTCATTTCAAATCACTCATGACATATCCATAAACCAAACCCAACAATTATTTGGCCCAAAATTCTACAAAATTCCCATCCATGAATTTATTCTTAAACCTAAAGGCCCATCCCCTTATCCTTCCTAAAAGCCCATCAAAAATAATTTCAAAAGGCCCAAGCCCACATGACAATCCTCTATCATCATCCATTTGATAAAACCGTCTTCTAAGTTCTAAATCCATGATAAAATAAATCCAAATCAAGCCATATACCAATTCCCATCAAAATGCCAAAATTAACAAAACCCATTTTCATGAAGTTGACTTAACTTTCCCAAGCCAAAGATGAGCCATGAAGCCATGCATGAGCCACGTGGAAGCCATGAGAGCCTCTTTACATGTCACCATGCCTTTTTGGGCCAAAGAAGGAGACTCTTTCCTTAATCTCCTAAAGTCATTAGCCTTAACCATGATTCCCCTTAACCCAAATTTAATCCAAATATATTTGGATAAGGACTTCTCCATGCCAAACCAGCTGATTCCTTTGACTCCCCACAACACCCAAAGCCTCCTTGAAGGGTGAACCAAGCCCAAAAGGTGGACTTGACCAAATCAAGCCAAAATTGGCCTTCCCCCATGACATTTTAATCCAAGCTTTTGACACATGGCAAAGCCCAATTGCCCACACTAAACCCCAGCCCTGACCCACATGGACCTGAGGGTGACCCATGCCTTCCGGCCAGCCGCCTGGATTGCCGGAAAACACCATGGCCGAGACCTTGGGAGGAGCCAAAGTTTGGAATTCCCACCTGCTGAGCTGCTCCATGCCCAATGACCACCATGGCTGTTCTTCCCTTGACCTAAGCAGCTGATCCCAAGCCTTAAACCCCCCTGGGAGGCCCTCCACCCTCTCCTATTTAAACCTCACCTCTCTCGGCCATGCGGGGTGCTGAAACAAACCTTAAGGAAACTCTGCCAAAATTGTTCCAAACTACTCCCCACACATAGAGAACTTGATCCCCACTGAAATCCCCCTGCCATTTCCTCTCTGTGAGCTCAATTTCAGAGTTGAAATCCAAGCCCAAAACCAGGACACTTCTCCACAGTGAGCCAATCCCCAAATTGATTGGTCCTACACCTTCACCAGACCAAGAGAAGAAGTTTACCAGCAAAAGCCCCTTCTTCAGGCCACCCATCTGTTCCAGACTCCAAGCTTTGTAATCGGCTGTGGTAAAAATCATACCTGGACAATTCACCAGGCCAAGGGACTTCATCTGGAGCTTGCTTGGACCCAATCGAAGGTGACACAACCCTCAGATTGAAGCTTCACTTCTCTGAGCAAAGGTATGGACTCATTCTTCTTCCCGAGCTTACAGAGATTCTCCATTTAATTTGAATCAATTTCAATGCATGTTTACTGTATGGATATGTTCGTCTCTCCAAGATGAATCCATAGAGCATAAGAACACGAAAATCCGTTGAGAATCCAGTGAGAAATTAGGGTTAGAAGGTTGACGGTCACGGGTGCACACCAGTCGTAGACGATGACTGGGAGCCGTCGGATCGAGTGTGTATCGAGCGGACGGTCTGGATTGAGCCGGACAGCGCGATGGTACGTAAACCGCGGGGCCCTGGAGCGCTGAGTCGGATGGCGGCGCTGAGTCGGATGGCGGCGCCGAATCAGGAGACGACGCGTGTGCGTTCGGAGCTACCGAGGTTGAGCTGGCACCGCGTCACTTAAGTAGAAAAATAGGATTTTTCTTATTTATTTAATTACCAGAACTTCAAAAATGCATAACTTTGCGTAGGAAAATCAGAAAAATAAAATAAAAATACCCTCTTGCTCAGTGAACAGAGGAGAATAATGTGGAAAAGAAATCATTTAATTTCATTAAGTATTTTATTTTTAATTATTTATTTACTCTCTGCACTATTTCAATTCTCCATGCATGTATACAATTCACCATGGTATGAGACCATAGGGCTTTTGAAGCCTACGAATTTGGGAACATTCCCTGAATTTTCCAAAGTCAGAGGCCACCCCTATGAAGAGTTATTGATTTTTCAATTCTAGGTCACTATTATGAGTATTTTAATTCCAATAATTAGCATGTTGTGAAATAAATTTTAGGAAAATTTGGTGATGTTTCTTATGACCAGAGGACCTAGGGAAAATGGTTTTTGAGTTAACTCACTTGTAATAACCCTAATTGGCTTAAACACCCAAAATGGAGCTTTAATTAATTAGAGCTAATCATACATCAAATTGACTTGCAATCAATTCTCCACTGACCTTTAGGATCGGAGGAACCCACCATAAAAGTTTGAAGTCGATTGGACTTGGTTAGCCCTATCAAATGGGTTGATTAAGCCATTTAGCCAAAATTAAACTTCAAAAATTTATAACTTTCAAAATACTTCTAAAAAATTCACAAAATTGGTTTTGGAGCCTCTCTGATATCAGGGGAATTTAAGAAAATTTAAATAATAATTTTCTAAAAAAGTTGATTTTTTGCATTATTTTAATATTTTTAATAATTAAAAAATAATAAAAATCACAATAATAATAAAATTCATCAAAATGTCACATTTTGAATTTTAATCACTTAGGAACAAACCCCATATTTTTCTTAAGTCTATATGATGAGATATTAACTTTTAAAACCCTAAGGTAATTTTAAAAATAAAAAATGCATTTTCTAGCATTTTCACTAAAATAATTCTAATAAATCAAAGAAAAATTAGAAAATTGTAAGAATTGGTTCCCTGATTTCCTTGATATCAGAGAGATTTTTTAAAAAATATAAAATTCATTTTTCAACCTTTATTTTATTTTTAAATTAATTAATACTCCAAAACTTAAATTAATTATAATAAAAAAAATATAATTCAAGAAATCACCAAAATTGGTCCAAGTGGTCCTCTGGTCATTAGAAATGTCTCATAATATTCTTAAGGACTGAACTTTCCCTTGATCATATTATTAAATTTTCCTTGAAAGTCCCTATTTTCCATCAAAAATAATTACATAAATAAATTAAACACGGAAAAAACACATTTTCTCCTCTAACGTCTTGATTGACATATGAGTGAAGTCACATAAAAATTTCAAATTCATTTGAGCTCAATTTAGTGAGTTATGGAATTAGTAAGTTTAAAGGGCAAAATGGTAATTAAAATTTTAACCTATAATTAAAGATTTTAGGTCTAATTAAAATGAAAAAATAAAATATTTGATCCTAATTTGATTTGGATGATTGAAATTTAAATAATTAAAGGGTAGAAACCTACCAAATAACTTAAAAATAATCAAAATAAACCTTAATTAAATAATTAATTAAATTTGGAAGAATAATGAAAAATTAGAATTATTAAAATAGGGATATTATTAGGAAGAGATTTGTTCTTTAATTTAAGAATCCCTAAATTAATCACCTCAATAATATTTAATTCCTAATTAGAATGATAATCCAAATTTAAGATTTAAAATGCTAAAAGACTTAATCATTAAATTAAATTAAAGTTAAATTATTTAAATTAAATCTTTTTAAAATTTCAATTAAATTAATACTTTAACAATTAAAATTAAATCATCCTTAAAGCATAAAAAAAATATTAAATTAAAATTAAAATAAAATTAAATTAAAATTTAAATTAAATTAAAATTAACAATAAAATTAAATTAAAATTAAAATTCAAATTCAAATTCAAATTAAATTAAATTAAATTAAATTTAAATTTAAATTAAATTAAATTAAATTAAATTAAATTAAAACATATTAAATTAAATAAAATAATAATAATAAAATCAAGTTAAAATAAAATTAAAATTAATTTAAATTAAATAAATTGAATTAAAAGTAAAACTAAACCAAATTAAATTAAATTTAAATTAAATTAAATTAAATTGAATTAAAAATAACATCACCTAAGACATAAAGAATTCAAAAATAGATCTAAAACAACTTGAACACTATTCCAAACTTAAACCCATTAATTGAAATTAAATTAAATCATAAATCACTTGAACCTTAATTTGCCCTCAAAAGCTCTTGTTGTCATAGCTCCTAAACGGAGTGTTAAGTGAAGTGTTACTTCACTCATAGGATATTCAAATGTCCTAGTTCATTGAGCAAGATAACAAAACTTGAACTCTTGGATGATTAATTCATTTATATAATTAAATTCTCTTGGACTTAAAACAATCCTAGAGGTATTGAAAAGATGTTTGAGACTCGTCTTAAGCACTTCCTCAATATGATAGGATGTTTATAAGAACAATTGAACTTAATTGTTCTTTGATGAAGAAAATCGTCCTCGAACCAAAACACAAGAACCTAGACGTCATAGGAGATGACTAGCTATAGGAGTAGGACCTTGGTAGAAAACCATAACCCTTCCCTTAGCTTTACCTAGGAACTTGCTTTAAATGCTTAAATATTCTAAATTGTGTTTAAGTGCGGCTTGGGATGACGGGAAGACCCTCCGGGTACGCTTTTATTTTATTGCAATTTACTTATTGCAATTTACTTAATCACATCGCACTTACTTTTCTTGCATGATAAACAAGCTGTTGCATGAAAACCCACACCTTTAGGATAGTCCCTAAAGCTGAAACCAAAACTAAATTAAAAGTCATTACAAGATAAAGTTCACCGCCACAACATTTCAAAATATAAAACAACTCAAAATTTAATCACAAAACGTAACAACAAAATTACAACTACAACTAAGTTAAAACGTCTTGTTGGATGATCGAGAATACCTCGGATGATGTAACCTACGTGTTGCTAACGGGATTTCCCACGGTCTAAATGAAAGTGTGGAACTCATTTAGTTGAGTTTAGCAAATTCATCCGGACTAAGTCAATCCGATGAAAATAACGATGTCGGAAGGATGGAGCTGTGGGATCTTAACCGGTGTCGTTATAATCAACTTTAAGATTTGTTTTAATTAAAACATAAAAACACTTGGAAACTAAGATCTTCTCTAAACTGAACACTTCTCTCATCTCCTGATTTATGACTTCTAAAACTAAACCTCCGCAACAATAAGGAGCTCGGAGCATGGTGGGCAGCACGGCCATCGTCATCAGCAAAACCTGAGTCTACTTCAGCAAAACTTTCTTAGAATTAAATAATCAAGCCATAGGACTTCGAGGTAGTTTGCCTAGTGCGACATAAATCCTCAACTCTTCGTTAGGCATTTGCATTGCAAATTAAGCCCTAACCAGTCTTAGGATTCCGAGGTAGTCATCTGATACGACATAAACCCTCACATTTTTGAGGTTATTTGTGTGATCATATCATACAAATATAAGTCCTAATTAATTAAAATTTGCAAGATCAAAACATTAAATAAACATTAGGGCATTCCTAAATTCAAGCCAAACAATAGGATAGTCGGGAAATTACCGAAGTTCGCTTCGAATCTGTAATTTCTCCTACCTTTTTTCCTTTGAATTCCCAAAGCAAAATGTTCCAAACTTGATCCATTCCCTATTGAAATTCTAAAATTCAATCCCTTGAAAACTTAAACTTTGAGATTCTTGAGAGTAGAATTATTGATTATTATCGAGAGTTTTCTTAGGTGATTCCTGTCACTTAAGATGTAATTAACTATAAGGGCTTTCCCTTATAGGGAATTTTAAGAACCCAGGTAATATAAACCCTGTTTAATGTTTTCATATTAAGCAGGGGAACTTGTCGGCAAATAAAATGGTTTCGCAGACCAAATGGATGTCATAAATCTCCTAGTTTATTTAATCGAGCCCCATCATCAAGCAGTGTGTCTATTCTTCGGGATAGATACACGGTTTGTGGTGCGGTGCTCGTTTATATAAACTATTTGGGATGTGAGATCGATTTGACTTCATATCTTAAAACTTTTAAACTTAAAATTACTTTCAAAAATCAAATGTTATCTTTTAAACTATATATATTTAAATTAAATTTAAAATTTAAAAATTTGCCGACAATTTCTGTAGGCGACCCCTTTTCAAAAATAAAAAACATAACCTAAAAATATGCCGACAAAGGAATATTTATCGTTAAATTCTTAAGCATCTCCAAAATATTTCCTAATCTGTTATCCCTGTTTTGTTTCTTCAATCTTTAAAGAAATGGAGGTGGTGGTTTTTCAACAGTTATCTTCATGTCGGCGTATTTTTAGGTTATGTGTTTTGAAAAGGGGGTCGCCTACAAAAATTGTCGGTGAATTTTAAATATAATTTAAATATATATATATATAATTTAGAAAGTAGCATTTGATTTTGTTAATAATTTTATGTTTGAAAATTTTAAGATATGAAACCAAACCTATCTCACATCCTAAATAGTTTATATAAACGAGTGTCACACCACAAACCGTGTATTAATCCCGAAGAATAGGCACACTGCTTAATGATGGGGCTCGATTAAATAAATTAGAAGATTTGTGACATCCGTTTGTTTTGCGAACCAATTTTATAAGCCGACAAGTTCCCCTGCTTAATATAAAGGAATTAAGCAGGGTTTATATTACTTGGGTTCTTAAAGTTCCCTATAAGGCAAGCCCCTATAGTTAAGTACATCTTAAATGAAGGGAATCATTTAAGAAAGCTCTCGATAATGATCAGTGGTTTTGCTCTCAAGAATTTCAAAGTTTAAGGTTTCAAAGGATTGAATTTTGGAATTTCAAAAGAGATTAGCTCAAATTTGGAACAGTTTATTCCAAGAATCCAAAGGAAGTGAAGTCGGAGAAGCTGAGGATCCAAGAAGAATCTTGGCAACTTCCCAAACTATCATATTGTTTAGCTTCAATTTGGGAGTTTATTTAATGTTGTAATCTTGCCAATTTTAATTAATTAGGACTTATACTTATATGATATGATCACACAAATAGCCTCGAAGATGTGAGGGTTTATGTCGTACCAAACGACCACCTCGAAATCCTAAGACCGGTTAGGGCTTAATTTGCATAATATGATTATGCAAATGCCTAACAAATAGTTGAGGATTTATGTTGCACTAGGCAAGCTACCTCGAAGTCCTATAGCTTGGTTATTTAGACTAAGGATTGGTTCTGCTGAAGTAGCCACATGTTTTGCTAAAGGCGATGGTCGTGTTGTCCACTATGCTCCAAGCTCCTCGTTGTTGCAGAGGTTTGGTTTTAGAAAGTGAAAATTAGGAGATGAGAGAAGTGTTTTGGTTTAGAAATCTTAAAGTCCAAATGTCCTTTACTGTTTTAATTAAAACAAATCATAAAGTTGATTATGACAACACCGGTTAAGATCCCACGGTTCCATCCTTCCGACATCGTTCTTTTTGTCGGATTCACTTAGTCCAGATGAATTTGCTAAAATCAACTGAATGAGTTCCAGACTTTCATTTAGACCGTGGGAAATCTCGTTAGCAACACGTAGGTTACATCATCCGAGGTATTCCCAATCATCCAACAGAACGTTTTAATTTAGTTAAGGTTATAGTTTTGTTGTTCTGTTTATGATTAAATTTTGAGTTGTTTTATATTTTGAATATTGTGGCGATGAATTTTATCTTATTGTGACTTTTAATTTAGTTTTGGTTTCAGTTCAGGGACTGTCATTAAAGTTTTGGTTTTCATGCAACAGTCTTGTTTAACATGCAAGAAAAGTAAAGCGCAGCGAATGTAAGTAAATTGGAATTAAGTAAATTGCAATAAAATAAAAGCATATCTGGAGGGTCATCTCGTCATTCCAAGCTGCACTTAAAACACATATTAAGGCATTTAAATGTTTATAACAAGTACCTAGGTAAAGACTAAAGGAAGGGTTTTGGTTGTCTACCAGAATCCTAATCCTATAGCTAGTCATTTCCAATGACCTCTAGGTTCTTGATTTTGGTTAAGGATGATTTTCTTCATCAAAGAACAATTAAGTTCAATTGTTCTTTAAAACATCTCACCTTATTGAGGAAGTGCTTAGAACGAATTCTAAACATCTTTTCAATACTTCTGAGATTACTTTGTGTCCAAATGAATTTTATTGTGCTGTTGAATTAATCATCTAAGGGTTTAGTTAAGTTTTGTTTCCTTGCTCAGTGAACTAGGATGTTTGATTATCCTATAAGTGAGGTGACATTTCACTTAACGCCTCATTTAATAGTTATAATAGTTTAAAGCTTTCAGGGGCAAGTTAATTTGTTAAAGATTTTAATGATTTGAAGTTAAAGTTGATGATTTACTTTAATGTGATTTAATTATGAAATTTTAATCAATGATTTCAAGTTTGGAATGATGTTTGATTCATTTAAGTTAAACTTTTTTATAAATGATAACAATATTTTACGTTAATTTAATTTTTTTTTAGATTAATTTAAAAGAGGTATTTAAATTATTTATTAAATTTTGATGATTTAATTTGGATTAATTATATTAATTAATTTATTTTTTACATCATGTTTTAAGATAAGTTGTTTTAAAAATTATTTAAAATTTGTAATTTTTTATTTAAGTTTGTTTTTGAAATTATTTTAGATCAATTTCAAATATTTTAATTTACTTTTTAATTATTTTACATTTTAGGTTTAATCAATTGTTAAATTATTTAATGATGTAGGTTTTAGTTAAGAATTATTTACTTTTAATCAATTAATTATTAATTCCATTTATCTTCTTAGTTATATCTCCATTTTAATAATCCAATTTTAATTAATCTTCCAAAATTTAAATTATTTAATTAAATAAAGTTTCATTTTTTTTTATTAAAGTGATCAATAGGTTTTAACCCTTTGAATTCCCAAAGTTTCAATCATATAGGAGAAGATTAAAATCAGATATTTTACCCCCATGTTAATTAAACCTAAAGTTTTGATTAGGGGTTAATATCTTTTAATTACCTTTATGCCCCTTTAAGCTTATTTATTTTATAACTCATTAAATTAAGCTTAAATGAACTTAAAATTTTTATGCCACTTCACTCACATGTCAATTAAGACATTAGAGGAGAAAATGTGTTTTTTCTGAATTTAATTTATTTATATAATTATTTTTAATGAAAAATAGCGATTTTCAAAGAAAATTCACCAACATGACCAAGGTAAAGTTTCTATCCTTAAGAAAATTATGGGATGTTTCTAATGACCAGAGGACCACTTGGACCAATTTTGGTGATTTTTTTGAATTATATTTTATTTATTATAATTATTTCAAGTTTTGGAGTGTTAATTAATTATAAAAAAAATAAAAGTTGAAAAATGAATTTTATATTTTTCAAAAATCTCTCTGACCTCAAGAAAGTCTGAGAAACAAATTTTATTTTTTTTAGATTTTTCTTTGATTTATTAGAACTAATTTAGTGGGGAAGGCTAGAAAATACATTTTTTAATTAAAAAATTGTTTTAAAGCTTTGAAATTAAATATCTTAACCTAGAGACTTAGGAAAATATTTGATTGGTTCCTAAGTGATTAGGGGACCAAATATGACATTTTTTGTGATTTTTATTATTTTTGTGATTTTTATTATTTTTTAATTATTAAAAATATTAAACTATGCTTAAAAATGAAAATTTTTAGAAAATTCCAATTTTATTTTTCTTAGACTCCTCTGATATCAGAGAAGTCCCAAAATCAATTTAATGAAATTTTGAAATGTATTTTTGAAGTTATGAATTTTTAAAGTTTAATTTTGATTATGTGGCTTAATTAATCAATTTAATAGGGTTAAACATTTCCAATTGACTTTAAATCTTTATGTGAGGTTCCCCTGATCCTAAAGATCAGTGGAGAATTATTTTCAAGTCATTTTAATGTGTGATTAACTCTAATTAATTAAAGTTCAATTTAGTGTGATTAGGCCAATTAGGATTATTTTTAAGGAATTAACTCAAACCATAATTATCCTAGGGTCCTCTGGTCCTAAAGATCTTCACCAAATTTTCCTGGAATTTTCTAAGAAACATGCTAATTTTTTGAATTAAAATGTCAAAAATAGTGACATAAACTTGAAAAATTCATAACTTACCGCAGAGATAGCCTCTGGCCTTGGAAAATTCAAGGAATGTTCCCAAGATCAGAGGCTACAAAAGTCCTATGGTCTCATGCCATGGTGAAATGAATACATGCATGGAGACTTAAAATGCTCAAAATAGTATTAAATTAATTAAAAATATAATACTCAACAAAATAGATCAATTCCTTTTCCACATTATTCTCCTCTGTTCACTGAGCAAGAGGATACTTTTCGTTTATTTTTATGATTTTTCTATTCAAAGATATCAATTTTTGAAGTTTCTGGTATTTAAGTAAATAAGAAAAATCAGATTTTCCTACTTAAACCAGTCAGCGCCGCGTCAACCTCGGCAGCTCCGAAGCCCTACGTGTCGCGCTCCCATTCGACGCCGCCACCTGAGTCAGTAGCCACGCGTCCTGTGGTTCACGCTCCATCTCCTCGTCCGAGGCCATCTCAGTCGTTCGTTCGATACACGCGCAATCCGATGGTCCTCGGTCATCGTCTACGACTGGTGCGTCCCGTGAGCCGTCCACCTTCTAACCCTAGGATCTCGCTCGATACTCAATAGATTTTTGAGTTCTTATACTCTATGGATTCGTCTTGAGAAGACAAATACAGCCATATGGTAAACATGCATTAAAATTGACTTGAATGAAATGAAGAATCACTGGAAGCTCGGGAGGAAGATGATGGAAATACCTTGGCTCTGAGAAGTGAAGCTTCTATCAGAGAGGCTCGGCACGTTCGTTGGAGTCCAAGGAGGCTAGGGATGAAGCCTGGAGCTGTGGTGAAATGCCTAGGCTTGACTTCCACCAGGCATGATCACAAAGCTTGGAGGCTGGAACAACTGGGTGGCCTGGAGAGGGGGCTTTCACTAGGGAACTCCTTCTCTACCTCTGGTGAAGGTGTGGGAAGAGTTAATTTGGGTTTGGTGAAGTTTCAGAGAGTATCCTGTTTCTGGCCTGATTTTCAGTTGAGAAATTGGGCTCAGCTGGCGGGATTCAGGGTAGGAGAACAGTGGGGATGAGCTTCTCTTGGCTAGGAGGAGCTCTGGGAATAGTTTGGAGGGGTTCTGTTGAGAAAATTTTCAACACCTTTTAGCACCTTTCTCATGGCCGAGAAGAGGTGTTTAAATGGCCAGGGCCATTGGGCTGAGCTAGGGCTCAATTGGTGGGTGGATTCCACTGCTTAGGTGGAGGGCAGTGGAGCTCCAAAGTTTGATTTGGCTGAGGTGGCCAATTGGGTGAGTTTAGGTTTAATTCACTTGGTGGTGACTCTCAGTTTTCACCCCCTCCGGCGGCTAGGCCGGCTGGCAAGGACAAGGGAGCTGACCATGGGTCAGGTCAACCAAGGAGTAGGGTTTAATGGTGGTAAACCAGGCAAGGAGGATTTGGGGTGAGGCAAAAGTTGGATTTGTCCATTTAACGGAAGAGATCCCTTAAAATGGGGAATCCTTGGTCCATGGCTCACTTAGCTTGGGCTAGGTGGATCTAGGATGGTTCCTAGGGTTTACTTAGTGGCTGTGGATAGGTTGGTTTAGCCTCATTTGGTTCAACATCGTTTGGTTTGGTCATAGGTTCAAATTGGCTCACCTTGGTTTGGGTTAGTCTAACTTGAGTTTGGGTTTGATTTAGGCCCAAGTGTCTTGAGCAATTTTGAAGAGATGATTGCCATAAAAAACTTTCATGAAGACAAGGAATGGTTTTGAGTTCAATTGGAAGGTCAATTTGGTGGATTTTGATACTTTGGTTAATTTAGGCAAGGTTGAATCAACTTGGCTCCAAGTTGGGTTAAGGTGGGATTTAGACCCAATTGAAAGTTTCAAATGGTCTAGGGGAATGTACTGAAGAGTTCCCAACATCAATTGGGAAGAAATTTTAGGGTTTGGCTAATCAATTTGATAGGTTCCCAACATCAATTGGGGGTATTGGAATTCAAATGGAATTGAACTCAAATGTGAATCAATTTGGACTTGGATTTGGTTTAGATTGATAGTAATGATGTTGAATCAAAGTTAAAAATGGATCAATTTGGGGATTTTGATAAAAGTGTGTTATTTTGGAAAAATCTGGCTATAGTGTAGTTGAACAAAATGAAATTAGGAATATTTGGGATTCTCTGGAATTTTTTTGGAATTTTTGGAATTTTGTGCCAAAAGGGGGGTTATTTTAGGGTATCAAGAGGTTATTTGGAGGGTATTGGGGTATTTTGGTGAATTTAAAAGGTGGGAGTTGTTTCAAAAATGATCTTTAGGATTTTTGGGAATTTTGGGTAATTTTTGGAAGTTTTGGAAAATTTTGGGGCAATTAGGTAATTTTAGGTAGGTTTGAAGGACCCATTGTCACAACTAGGCATTTTGGCAAAAGTTGAATTTTAATCAGGATGAAGCTTAAAGTGAGCCATGGGCCAAGAAATGTCCACCCTGAACATCTCATGGGTTGTTCCCAACCCTCTTAGCCTAAGAGCTAGGGGTTTGGACTTAGCCACATGAGTGCTTAAATGAACCAGTGGGGAGAATTGGGTAAGGATGGTGTGTGTGAGAGTGCAGTGTGTGCAAGCCAGACATCACCAGGACCAGGCCACCCAAGGTAGTCCTAAGGCTTGAACAACCTTATAGGAGCTCACTATTGGTTCTCCATATGATGTTCTTAACCTTCAAAGGTGATTTAGAGGTTTACAACCATTTAAGTGGGATCCCAAGAGGAGTGAAGAAGTAGCTGAATTACTAAGGGGTGGGTCCCAATTCTAGTCCTCTAGGATAGTCAAGGAGAAAACCTATGGCTAGATCCTAAGCACTAGGGAAAGAAGAAAAGACCTCACCAAAAATGAGGACAACAAATGGACCCCCAATAGGTGTGATGTGCTGACGGAGCACACCGCGCGTATTGGCGTTGACCGAAGAGATCAACAAAACCAACACAGACGTCTAAGTGACACACTTAGAACAGAGTGAAGAAAACTTTCCGCTGGGGAGTATCAGGCATATCTCTAAGACTGAAGATCTTTGAACTCTCGCTGGGGAAGAAGTAGGTGAATTCCAAATTAGAAGACTTGGAGAGATTATATTTTGAATTCGTTTCATTTTTATTTCAAGTTTCAATTTTGAGTTTGAGTTCGGTTTAAGATTGATTTTAAGGTAGATTTTGTTGAGATTCAGAATTTGGAATGAGAATCGGAACCTAGGTTCTAACCTCGGAATTTGAAAGAGAACTAGAAGTTAGGCTCTAGTCTCGACGAAGAGAGTTGAAATTTAGGCTCCAACCTTGGAAAGAAGATCAGAATTTAGGTACTGATCGAAAGGGATGAGGACTGGAATTTAAGTACCAGCCTCGGAAAGAGAATCAGAATTTAGGTACCGACCTCACAAAGGATGAGAATCAGAATTAAGGTACTGATCTTGAAAGAGTGAGAATTAAAATTTAAGTATCAAATCTCAAAAAGAGAGTCAAAATTTAGGTACTGACCTCACAAAGGATGAGAATCAGAATTTAGGTACTGATCTCGAAAGAGTGAGAATTGAAATTTAAGTATCAAATTTCAAAAAGAGAGTCGGAATTTAGGTACCGACCTCACAAAGAATGAGAATCAGAATTTAGTGCCGATCTCGAAAGAGTGAGAATTGAAATTTGAGTATCAATCTCAAAAAGAGAGTCGAAATTTAGGTACCGACCTCACAAATGATGAGAATCAGAATTTAGGTACTGATCTCGAAAGAGTGAGAATTGAATTTTAAGTATCAAATCTCAAAAAGTGAGTCGGAATTTAGGTATCGACCTCACAAAGGATGAGAATCAGAATTTAGTTACTTATCTCCAAAGAGGGAGAATTGAAATTTAAGTATCAATCTCAAAAAGATAGTCGAAATTTAGGTACCGACCTCATAGAGGATAAGAATCAGAAATTAGGTACTGATCTCGAAAAGAGAGTCGGAATTTAGGTACTTACCTCAAAAGGAGAGAACTGGAATTTAGGTACAAGTCTCGAAAGAGAATCAAAATTTAGGTATCGATCTCAGAAAGGATGAGAATCATAATTTAGGTACTGATCTCGAAAAGAGGGTCGGAATTTAGGTACCAACCTTGAAAGGAGAGAGCTGGAATTTAAGTACCAGTCTCGAAAGAGAATCAAAATTTAGGTATCGATCTCGAAAAGAGACTCAGAATTTAGGTACCGACCTCGAAAGGAGAGAACTGGAATTTAGGTACCAGTCTCGAAAGAGAATCGAAATTTAGGTATCGATCTCGAAGAGAGAGTCGGAATTTAGGTACCGACCTCGAAAGGAGAGAGCTGGAATTTAGGTACCAGTCTCGAAAGAGAATTGAAATTTAGGTATCGATCTCGAAGAGAGAGTCAGAATTTAGGTACTGACCTCGAAAGGAGAGAACTGGAATTTAGATACCAGTCTCGAAAGGTTGATGATTGATTCGTGAAGATTTCAATGATTAGAAGTGCAGTAGACGATTGGAATGGAACATGAAAGCATTTCACATCCCGAAGGATTTCATCAATGATTGAAAGTTTGGCGAAGGAAGTGAATCCACGCCATCAGAACCAAATCAAGAATCTCATGGTTTTGTGTCAGTAGACACAACGACCTTCTCAAAAGAGGGGAGAAATTGCAGAGAATCGAAAAGATCTTGAGAACAGCCAGAGGCTGAGGATATCGAATTCGGAGTTTCGTTTTCATTTTTCATTGCTTTTAGTGATTTGATTATTTTTTAAGTTTCATTTTCGATTGAAATTTCACTTTGATTCAGATTTGAATTGATTTACTTGGTTCACATCTTGAAGTTTTTTAAGTTGATCCGTTTTGAGTTTTGGTTTGTGTTTTATTCAGACTTTGAATTCAAATTTTATTTTGTTATTATTATTTCATTCAAATTGTTCTTCATCCAACTTTCTTTTTAGACCGAGTAAAACTCAGATCTGGTGGCGTTTGCAGTAAATTGCATAAAACTGAAGGTAAAACACAAAGTTCATTTCCATTAAAATGTCAAAGATACATCAGGTGATTCCATCAAAACATTTTTGATGACATCCTTCTGAAAACAAACTTTCACAAAAGTTCATATATATATCTGAACACAAACTGCATTGATATCTTCTTGTACTCTGACAAAATTGACTGTTTGATTCATCCATGTCTGAAAAATAAACTACATAGGTAATAACATCACCTTCTAAGCCACTTTCCGGAGGAGAATCCCACGTAAGTGTATTTTAGAGGTGTGCTACTACTATGTAGCCTACAGCTCGTAGGGCTGCAAATTCTCTAGTTCTGGATCTGGTTGGAAGTAGACCAGAATTTTACTCTCATCCATCCTTCTGAAAGTGATGGAGATCCGTTCATATGGAACTCTTGGTATGTAGTGCTTCGCTACATCTGTACCATTTCCTTGTAGTACGAGAACAGAGCCTACCGGTAGAGGTAGCTCCACCGGCCCTCAGAATTCTCAGGGGCCAACTATCCGGAGTTCTGTCCCAAACATAATGTTGCATTGGTTTATGAAGGAAACGGTACAAAAGAGCCTTACAAAATCATGATGATCTGTGTGAGGTGGAATGCAGTCTCCTTCTGCGTAGATGTTGATAATACAGCTGTTCGGTATGCAATTAGTGGGTAGAACTTGCCAAGCCACCATCCTTTTTATCATTTTCTTAATTAAAACTGGCATTGGATACACTTCATCGTAGCGGAGTATCCCTGGCGGATTTCCTTTCTTGTCATCAGCGAAGTTGTAACAGCATCCAAATTGAATAGTAATCCTCCCCTTACCTCTTTTCCATTTCTTTGGCTCGGAGTAGGTCCTGCTACGTAATCGTCCTGCACGACCTTGTTTCTTCAGCTCATTGACATAGTATACAATTTCACTCTGCTCGTAGAGAGAGAAAACATCTGTATGTAACTCTAGTCCTTCTAGGATGTTGACATATCTGCCTTTGATTCTCTGAAAGTATTTAAAGTTCTGCTTCCGCACCCTCTGGATCATCTCCAATTCGTGCTCTGAAATTATCTGCAGCTGTCGTGGTCTAGTGACGTACTGTGGAATATATGGCTCCACACCGTCACGCTCTCCTGGGATCTTCACTATCTCAGGTGTAGGCTCTGTAGTAACCTTCTCCGGAACAACCTCTGCTATGGTGCTCCTGAGGACTGACCTACTTAGGGTAATTGCTGCGGCCATCGGGGTTTCTTCCTTATTCTGTTCTTCTGCTAATTTCTTTAGCATCCTGGAGATACGACAATTCTTGTTTCTTCTCTGAGTTGGGGTCAGGGTAGCTCTCCTCTCCTCAAGAATCTTGGTAGGAGCAGCACTGACATGCTTTCCTCCTGCGGACGTTATCACTGATTTCATCTTGTTTTCCTCGATCATATTGATCCTCCTCTTCATGTTTGCAGCCTGGGGAGCCTTCTTGTTGAGCCTCAACACTGTCTTCCCACGGACTGTTCGGGATCCACAGCAGTCCAAGCAGTTTCCTCATATTCCAACTCCAGCTGTGCAAGGTGCGAGCCAACCTCTATCACAGTATCAGCTTTCAGCTCTTCTTTGTTAATTCCAAGACTTACGCCATCCTTAATGTTCAGGAACAGCCGCCCGTTCGACATTTCCCTAAAAAGAAAACAAGGAAAGGATCAGGGGCTGTACTCAGGATGAGAACAATAAGAAAATTTACTTATTAATGAAAAGTTCTTATTTAATCATTCCGAATTTTCTAAGATTAAGAGAAGATAAGAAAAGATCAGGAGTGAGCTCGTCTCGAAAGGAAGAGTTAAAATTTTATTATTACTTCAATTGCATATGTTTTCCTTTAACTAACATTTTTTTTATTATTTATTTCCTTTTTCATTTTATTTCGGGTTCGGACCCAGTTATAAGTGATCACTCTACCCGTGCTTCTAGGAATGAAATTTCATTCTTTGAAACATCAGGTTGTGTAATACTTCTTCAAATATCGTCCATTGATTGGAAGCATAAATAGTTCTCCACGACAATTCACAAGCTGGTAAGAACCTCCTGAGTAGACTGTCTCGACCACGAACGACCCCTCCCAAGTCGGCTCAAATTTACCTACTATCTTGCGGTGTGCAAGAATAGGTCATCTGAAAACTAGGACTAAGTCACCGACTTTGAATGTCCTCAGGCGGACCAGTTTATCGTGGGTCTGGATCATCTTAGCTTGATACAGTTCCAGATTCTGTTGTGCTGCAAGTTATTTTCCTTCCAAATTTTCCAATTCATCCAGCCGTAGTCTGGCATTTTCTTCTATAGTGATCTTCTCCGCAACTGCAATTCTGAGTGATGGTAGCTGAACATCCAAGGGTAGAACTGCCTCGGGCACGTACACTAGAGCGTAGGGCGTAGATTGAGTAGGAGTCCTGAAAGTCGTTCTTTAGGCTCATAAAGCTTCTAACAACTTCTCGTGCCAATTCCTTTTGTTATCATCCAAAGTTTTCTTTATGATTTGGACGAGAGTTTTATTAAAAGCTTCGGCCAAGCCATTTGCTCTTGGGTAGTAGATCGTTGAATAGCGCCAGTCGATCCCGTGTCTTCTGACAAAACTATTGATCTTCGTGCTTCTGAACGCCGACCCATTATCTGAAATGATTCTGCGTGGTACTCTGAAGTGGTAGATGACCTGATTCTTGATGAACTGTAGCACGTGATGTGCCTTCACTTCCACGAGCGGTACGCTTCGCCCACTTGGAAAAGTAATCTGTAGCTGCAAGAATGAAGCGATGTCCTCTTGAAGAAGGCGGTTCTATCGGACCCACAATATCTGTGCCCCAACATTCAAATAGCCACGACGTGATTGTCGGATGTAGCACATTTGGAGGTTGATGTAGAACCACTCCATTCAGTTGGCACTGGTGACAGCTTTTAGCGACCTTCATGTAGTCGGTCATCATTGAGGGCCAGTAGTACCCTAGTCTTTTAATCTTTATTTTCATCTCAGACCCGACTAATGAGTGCCACAAAGTCCTGAGTGCACATTTTTAACGATTTCACGAGCTTCAGACCCGCTTAGGCATCTTAGCCACATCTGGTCAAAAGACCTTCTGTATAACGTATTGTTTATTAATGCGTACGACAGAGTTCTTTTCTTGATTTGATGGGCTAATGACTTATCTTCTGGTAGGTTTCCTGTTTGCAGGTAATCTATTAATGGCTGCCGCCAGTCTTCTGCATTTTCTATTACTGCTGCAACTGATTTATCTTCTATTTCTGATTTGTGTATCATGTTCATGTCGAGCTGTGAGAGAACCTGACGTCCCTGAACTGACAATTCAACTGATTCATCCTGTAAGCAGGCAAACGCTTTTGCGAGGCGGGCTAACGCATCTGCAAGAGCTCTTTCTTTTCTGGGAATCTTATAGATTATTACATTCAGAATTTACTCCAATAGTTTCATGGTATACTGAAAGTACTGCTCGAGCCTCGGTTTCAGAATTCTGTACTGTCCGGCGATCTGCTGAATGATCAACTGTGAATCTCCATAGATGTTGATATCTGTTATACCCATTTGAATGGTTAATTCCAATCCTGTTATGAGGGCTTCGTATTCTGCTTCATTATTTGTACAATGTTATGTTAGGTGGTAGGAGTATCTTAACATCCCACGCTCCGGTGTTATAAAGATTAGTTCGATTCTTGCCTTACCAGGCACTATCGTTTGTGATTCTCTGTCTTTCTGTGCTGAAGATGCTCCGTCGAAGTACAATTCCCAACGCTGATTATTGGGGTCTTGTAAGCTCATTATCTGCTCATCTGGCAAGTCGTCGTTGAGAGGCGATTCTGCTGGCAAAGGATGTGCTTCGAGGAAGTCTGCTAGGACTTGTCATTTTACGGCACGAAGAGAAATGAAGGTAATATTGAATTGCAATAATATAATCGACCACCTGGCAAGCCTGCCAGAAAGCATCGGGTGAGTCATCAAGTATTGCAACGGATTGACTTTCGAGATAAGGTTGACCTTATGAGAAAGCATGTAATGCCTGAGCTTTTGAGCGGCGAAGATCAGGGCCAAACAATGCTTCTAAATTGCAGGGTACTTTACTTCCGTCGGAATCAGACGACGACGACTTAGGTAGTAGAGTGAATTTTTTTTCCCTCGTCATTGATCTGGGCTAACAGGGCTCCAAGGGAGTCGTCTAAAGCCGCAGTATAAAGTTTTAACGGTCTACCCGAGACTGGGGCTGCTAAGACAGGAGGTGTCATTAAGTATTGCTTAATGTCCTAGAAGGCCCGCTGGCATTTCTCTTCCCAAATAAATTTGGCGTCCTTTTTAATTAATGCCGAGAAGGGCTGACATCTATTTGACAAATTCGAGATAAAGCGTCAAAGATATGTCAATTTCCCTTGAAAGGATCGTAATTGTTTCAAAGTTTTGGGAGGCGGCATTTCTAAGTTAGCTTTAATCTTTTCTGGATCGATCTCAATTCCACGATGTCGGACTACAAATCCTATGAATTTTCAGGAGGCGACGCCGAAGGCGCATTTCAGGGGATTCATCTTAAGATTAAATTGTCTTAATTGCTCAAAAACAATTCTCAAATCATACAGGTGATCTTCCTTCAGTTTGCTTTTGATGACAACATCATCCACATAGCACTCGACTTGGTTGTGAATGAGATCATCAAAGATCCTCGTCATCGCTCTCTGGTAAGTTGCTCCTGCGTTCTTCAATCCGAAAGGCATTACAGTGTAGCAGTATATTCCGATTGGCGTTCTGAAGGCTGTGAGCTTCTCGTCTTCTGGTGGCATCTTTATCTGATTGTATCCTGATGATTCATCCATGAAAGAGAAGATTTCATGTGTCGAAGCGATGTCGATCATTAATTCTGGGATTAGTAGCGGGAATTCATCTTTTGGGCACGCTTTGTTTAAATCTCTGAAATCCACGCAGATTCTGATCTGTCCATTCCTTTTTCTGACTGGTACCACATTGGCTAACCAAGTAGGGTATTGTTCTTCACGGACAAATTTAGCCTCAATTAGTTTCTTAACTTCAGTTATAACTTGTTGTTCAATCTCTAGATGCATTCTTCAGGGAGCTTGTCTGACTGGAACGACAGTGGGATCCACTCATAGCCAGTGAACTGCAAGCTTTAGAGCTAATCCTGGCATTTCATCATAACTCCAAGAAAAACAATCTTTGAATTCCATTAATAGCTTGATCATTTCTTCAGAGTCTTCTTTATTGAGTAAGGAGCTAACAAAGGTTGGCCTAGGCTCTTTGCTAGTACCTAAATTAACTTCCACTAACTCTTCTATTGTAGATTTAATCTCTTCTTCAAATTCTGGCGGAGCGTCCCCAATTGGTAGATCTTAAAGATCACCTGAGGTTTCCAAGAAATCTTCATCATGCTCGTGAGTGACAACTAAGAAAAATCCTGAATCATCAACTGATCCTACTGTGCCGAATCCGAGACCATGTTTTGAATTGGGAGGCCGACTGGCATTGTTCCATAAATTTTTCAAAGTGCTATGATTGACCTTTTGACCACTGTTTAGGTAAGATGCCACGTTGAATTAAATTTTGAACACAGGGAGAATACCACTCAAAAAGAAATTCCATTAATTCAGAAGAAGTAACATCTTCAAATTGTACATCATTTTTAGTTTTGGAAGAAGAAGCACCACGGTAGAATTTGATCGGCTTAGCACCACCACCATACACTTCCTTGACCACCATACCCTCAACCTTATTAGAATGAATCGGGGTCAGGGTCATAGTATGCACATAGTGGTTAATCTTCTCATACATTGATTTGTATTCTTCATTCTTTTCATCTTCGAGAGAGATCTTGAACTGAGGTTTCCTTTGGTTTACTGTTGCTGCTTCTTTCTTGATTTCTTCTTCTTCTTCAGAGCTATTCTCCCAATCAACATCGATGACCGTTTGCTTTTGTTCAACTGTTCCATTGTTTCTTCCTCGACCTCGTCCCCGGCCTTGACCTCGGGTGCGAGTTCTGGAGAAACCTTCACCATCTCGTCGTAAGGGAGTGGTGAATAACTGTTGAACTAGAATTTCAGGTTCTTTGTCATCTTGTGCTTCTTTTTCTTGATTTGGTATGGCATTTCTGGAGAAGATAGTTTTCTTTAGAGGTGCGTAATAAGCTGCATCTTCTTGGATTCTGATTTCATGCACGGAGAATGGTTGCAAATCACCTTTGATACATTGTTCTTGTCCTCCTTCATAGTACTTTATACACTGGTGTAGAGACGACGGTACCATCCGGTTCTCATAGACCCATGGTCGGCCCAGCAAAGCGTTGAATGATGTCTCAAAATCAATTATGTGGAACTTTGCAGTTGTCTTGGCTAATTCACTGATCTTCATTAACTGTTTTATCGATCCAAGAGCACTTTCTCCTTTCTGGTTGAAGCCTCTTAGCATCATCTTGTCTGCCTCGAGATCACGGGCGTCAATCTCTAAATAAGCTAGCATTCGAAGGTTCATTATATTAATTGACGCTCCTGGATCAACTAGCACCCTAGAGAGTGTGAACTTTCCAATACTGACTGAAATGTACAACGGTCGGTTGTGATCTGCTATTCCAAGTAGTAAATCATCGTCCGTGAAGGTAACACCGTGCTGTCCTTTCAATGAGCAAACCTTGTCGAAGGAATTACCAGCCATTTGAGCTAAGCAAATTTCTGGATCAAGCAAGGCCTTAACCAGAGATTCTCTCATCTCCTTTGACAGGATCAGAGCATCGTAGATGCTTAGTTTGGCCGGTAGCTTCCTAAGATGGGCTAGCACATTATAGTCCACTTTGTTACCAGGCTATTCAATTTCTTCCCGAACGGGCAATTCTTTTGCTGGGATTGGCTCTTCCTGAGCAACCACCTGCTTTCCCTTGTCATTTGGACCCAATCTCGGAGGCAGGATCTTTACGCTTCTCAGATTGACTTCAGTAATTTCCTCTGAATCTACCGGTGTCTCCTCTTGAATTGGAACGACTGGCTCTTCTGAAGTTGCCTCGGCGTCTGATAGTTCTAACTCTATTGTGATCGGAGCTCCTCGGAATTCACAAATAGACTCATCACTTACTGAACTTTCGTAGCCATCCTTGTGAGTGTCCTCCTCTTCGTCGTGGTTATCTAGGTTTTGTATGATTTAAGAATCGTTATTTATATCAGAATCAAGATATGGATTAGGTTGGTTGTCGTTAGTTACGTAATCGTTAGAAACAGTCAAAACGTAGCTAACACCAAAACTCTTATCATTATAGGATCCTGCCGAGGCGAGCAAATAATCATACAGAGTCAGAGGTTCGGGGGATTTCTCCCCCGAATCGGAAACAACCATCCTAGGATAAGCAGCCCCTAGTCTAGTCTTAAGAGCCTCAATCTTCTTTTCTTCTACGATCTTCTCCTCCTTCTGGGGTGGTTCTTCAATCGCAAGTGATAGTGCCGGATTGGTAGGTTTCAAACTCTGAGTTGAAGCGCACACCGAAGCGTTCTGGATATGATCCAAGATTCTCTTTGAAGACTTCGTACAGAAGGTACTCCATCTATCATTAGTCATGTACGGGTTGATCTGAACAATAGGCTTCGTCGAGATAACATTGACGGAACCTCCCTTTTGGGGTTCCTTCATGTATTCCTTTGGGATCGTTATGTTCCCTCTCCAAAGATTATCTTCCAACCAGTTCTTGAAGGTGAAGCAGTCTTCGATCTTATGTCTGATCATTTGGTGGTAGGGACAGTAATTCGGATGATCCTTCTTGTCGACTTCCTCAGGTTACCTGGGCTCTGGCAACTGAAAGTCGGGCTTCTTCATAAAACTGCGAAACATCTTAGCCACTGCCACAGTCTTGAAGGGGTATTCTTTGTTCAAAAGTTCCTTCAGGGGACGAAGCGGACGAGACGGCTGTTGATCGTACCGCGGCGACTGATAACTCGGTCAAGGATGAAAACTCTGTTGAGGCTGATCATTCTGCTGAGGGTGATAATTCTATTGAGGGTGTTGATAAGTCTGTTGCGGTGGTTGATAACTCGGCTGCGGTCGTTGTAGCTGTATTTGCACTGGCTGTTTACCTTTGTCCACAGCTGTGACGGTCCCGGATTTCTTCTCGAATGCTTTCACAGGCTTCTTCTTATCAGTTTTATCGATGAAACTTAGCTATTTTGCTTCCTCCTGCAAGCTCCCGGCTTTGCTAAGCAACTTCTCAAAAGTCTTAATGGAGATCTCTTAAGGAGAAGTGCTATCGGGCCATGGATACTCTTAAGCAAGATACCGATCGCATGCTGTTCCTGAAGCTGTGGTTCACACTTCATGCTCATGTTCCTCCATTGAAGTATGTAATCCACCAAAGTTTCGTTCGGTTTCTGTCGCCCCACCACTAGATCACCAATAGTGATGTGGTGCTGAGCTCCAGCAAACCGCTTAACGAAGAGATTTTCCAATTCTGCAAAAGTCTTGACTGATCCATTCGGTAATTCTGCATACCAGTCGAAGGTGATCCCTGACAAACTGCTGACGAACTGACAGAAGAGTAAGGCGTCGCTCCCACCGGCATTGCAGCAACTGGCACAAAAATGTGCGACATGTTGCCGGGGTTTCCCATTCCATCGAAAGTCTTAAAACAGAGGTGGTACAAAGCCCTTCAGGTATTGGACTGCATCAAATTCTTCGGGGTAAGATTTACCCGTCTGAATAGATTCTCTGTTCTTGGACTGAGCTAAGGCTTCTCGCACCTGCTGTTCTACCATGCTCTTAATATCCTATTTGGGAATCATGTTCTGTGCAGAATCTTTCTTCAGCTGATCATCTCTGTTAACAGATGTAATCTCTTTTCCTCCATCCGTAATATGGATGACCTCCGGGGTATCTCTTTCGAGGTCGGGCTCGACTCGGAGAGTGGCTAAGGCGGCAGCCATCTCTTCCATCCTTTTCGCTATCTGGGAAATCGTATCATCTCTTTCCCGAAGCTGTGTTCTCATTAACTCTAGCTCATCTCTTTCTAAAGCTGGCGGAACTCCCTGCGAAGCTGACGATGCTCGTGTCTCAACCATTTTGATCTCAGCATACTCTTCATCCATGAATTCTGACAAATCCACTTCGTCCCTTAATTCTTCTCCTCTTTTTCTTGCTAGACGTCAGATATCCATTCTTAGTTGCCCTATAGCATCCTCAAGTGGCCTTTTATGAACGATCTCATGGTTTTCAGGAGACGACTGTTGAACCTCTCTTTCAGGAGTTTCTTTTACTGCGGCACTCTCTTCAGATCTGGGATCTTCAGCGAGACTTCTCTTTCCAGAACATTCTCTTGGTATTGGTTCAGCAATAATAGGTTGCCACACTATCCTTCTTGTAGCAGAAGGCCTAGGACCAGCTGGTCTTTCGGTGGTGCGTAAGTAGGTGGTGTCCTCCCTAATATGGAGACCCGATACAACAACATGTGAGCCTTCCTCGCTAGCTCGCACCTTTTTCTTTGGTCTTTCAGGGATAGTAGCAGGCTCTACTTGTAGACCGAGGCGAGACTTAACTGGCATTCATCCCATTCTTCTCAGAATCTCTAATACAGGACATCCTTCTTTTCTGGCTAATTTATCGACTACCGCATGCAATCGGGTAAGCGATGTAGCTTTGCTCTTCTTCTTCTTATTGTCATTGTAATATGCAGGCTGGGGTAACGCAGCGACGATCTTTCTGGCATCTACTTCATCAGATGCAGCAGAGAGATGGTGGAATCTATTTCTTTCCAACAGTGGTAAGTATTCTGGCAGTTCTTCCTCTTTCTCTTCGGGGATTTATTCAAGACAGACGGCTTCAGTTTCCCTGACCTTCTTGATCTTAGCAAACTTCCTATGTCCGGGTTAAGGGCCTATAGTTCGAACCGAACCCTATGTCGAAAACAGACGGTATCACAGCGAAGTATGACCCTCCATGGTGACAGGCTCATAACTGACTTGTACTTCCTTTCCTTTCAGTTTGGTAGGAACCGGGGTAGGTGCAGTAATGACCAGACCGGTGGGGGTAGAGAAGACAGTTCTGGGGGTAGCAGTCAACTTCCTGTGAATAGCGGTGTTCCCTTCACTTGTATGGGAGGGAATTCTTGAGTCGACTTCAGGTTAAACTTAATCATAAACTCTTCAGTCTTAGGCACTTTGTTCATTAGTGTGAAAAGGGTAACATCGGCAAACTTAACATCCGTATTGTCAAACCCTTGTCCAAAGCGGATGATTGCATCACTAGGCAGTTCGTCCTGGTAGACAGCTAAGTCAAGTCCATTGGTAAAGGAGAAAATCAGCTTCGGGGCAGACATCTTCTGCAAGGCAAGTTTCAATTATCAGTCCTGAATTATGCTTCCTTCGTCAGGACGAAAAAAAAGAAATTGAAAAAATTCTGAACACAATTTTTTAAGTTTTATTCATGCATTTACGATTTAAAAAAAGAGTTTGTTTGTTAGGCGGTTAGTTTATTCGTTAAAAATGAGAGGAGATTAGAGAAGGTAAAGGACCCAATCCAGAGCGTAGAAAGGAAGGGAAAAAATCTCGCAGGATTTCCCAATTCGAAGGACCACTCCTAAGCTAACACCTATTAGGGGTCTACCTCACCTCTTTGGAGAGGTAGGAGGATTCCAGAACCTATGTTTAGGAGTGTCTAAACAGTAGCTGCAGAATCCAAAGGAATTGACTATACTCGTTCAAGACAAAAAGGAACGTAGTATGCTAACGAAAAGAATGGCAGTTTGGTCCACAAGAAGCATGGACCCATTGCCGATTTATGAAAGTAAAACCATCTGATCAAAATGGAGAGAGGAACTCTTCCCTAGCAGAGTCGCCAGAAAGTGTCGGCATATTTTTAGGTTAAATGTTTTGAAAAGAAGGTCGCCTACAGAAATTGTCGGCAAATTTTAAATTTAATTTAAATATATATATAATTTGGAAAGTAGCATTTTATCTTGAAAATAATTTTAAGTTTGAAAATTTTAAGATATGAAATTAAACCGATCTCACATCTCAAATAGTTTATATAAACGAGCGTCACACCACAAACCGTGTATTTATCCCGAAGAATAGACACTCTGCTTAATGATGGGGCTCGATTAAATAGATTAGAAGATTTGTGACATCCGTTTGGTCTGCGAACCAATTTTATAAGCCGACAAGTTCCCCTGCTTAATATAAAGGAATTAAGCAGGGTTTATATTACTTGGGTTCTTAAAGTTCCCTATAAGGGCAAGCCCCTATAGTTAATTACATCTTAAATGACGAGAATCATTTAAGAAAACTCTCGATAATGATCAGTCGTTTTGCTCTTAAGAATTTCAAAGTTTAAGGTTTCAAAGGATTGAATTTTGGAATTTCAAAAGAGATTAGCTCAAATTTGGAACAATTTATTTCAAGAATCCAAAGGAAGAGAAGTAGGAGAAGCTGAGGATCTAAGAAGAATCTTGGCAACTTCCTAAACTATCCTATTGTTTGGCTTCAATTTGGGAGTTTATTTAATGTTGTAATCCTGCCAATTTTAATTAATTAGGACTTATACTTGTATGATATGATCACACAAATAGCCTCGAAGATGTGAGGGTTTATGTCGTACCAAACAACCACCTCGGAATCCTAAGACCGGTTAAGGCTTAATTTGCATAATATGATTATGCAAATGCCTAACGAAAAGTTGAGGATTAATGTTGCACTAGGCAAGCTACCTCGAAGTCCTATGGCTTGGTTATTTGGACTAAGGATTGGTTCTGCTGAAGTAACCACATGTTTTGCTGAAGACTGTGGTCGTGCTGCCCACTATGCTCCAAGCTCCTCGTTGTTGCAGAGGTTTGGTTTTAGAAAGTGAAAATCAGGAGATGATAGAAGTGTTTTGGTTTAGAAATCTTAAAGTCCAAATGTACTTTACTGTTTTAATTAAAACAAATCTTAAAGTTGATTATAACAACACCGGTTAAGATCCCACGGTTCCAACCTTCCGGCATCGTTATTTTTATCGGATTCACTTAGTTCAGATGAATTTGCTAAACTCAACTGAATGAGTTCCACACTTTCATTTAGACCGTGGGAAATCCAGTTAGCAACACGTAGGTTACATCATCCGAGGTATTCCCGACCATCCAACAGAACTTTAAATTTAGTTAAGGTTGTAGTTTTGTTGTTCTGTTTGTGATTAAATTTTGAGTTGTTTTATATTTTGAATGTTGTGGCAGTGAATTTTATCTTGTTGTGACTTTTAATTTAGTTTTGGTTTCAGTTCAGGGACTGTCCTAAAGGTTTTGGTTTTCATGCAACAGTCGCAGTGCATGTAAGTAAATTGCAATAAAGTAAATTGCAATAAAATAAAAGCGTATCTGGAGGGTCTTCTCGTCATTCCAAGCTGCACTTAAAACACTTGTTAAGGCATTTAAATGTTTATAGCGAGTACTTTGGTAAAGACTAAAGAAAGGGTTTTGGTTTTCTACTAGAATCCTAATCCTATAGCTAGTCATTTCCTATGACCTCTAGGTTCTTGATTTTGGTTAAGGATGATTTTCTTCATCAAAGAACAATTAAGTTCAATTGTTCTTTAAGACATCTCAACATATTGAGGAAGTGCTTAGAACGAATTCTAAACATCTTTTCAATACTTCTGAGATTACTTTGAGTCAAAATGAATTTTATTGTACTGGTGAATTAATCATCCAAGGGTTTAGTTAAGTTTTGTTTCCTTGCTCAGTGAACTACGATGTTTGATTATCCTATAAGTGAGGTGACATTTCACTTAACACCTCATTTAATAGTTATAATAGTTTAAAGCTTTCAGGGGCAAGTTAATTTGTTAAAGATTTTAATGATTTGAAGTTAAAGTTGATGATTTACTTTAATGAGATTTAATTATGAAATTTTAATCAATGATTTCAAGTTTGGAATGATGTTTGATTCATTTAAGTTAAACTTCTTTATAAATGATAACAATATTTTACGTTAATTTAATTTTTTTTAGATTAATTTAAAAGTGGTATTCAAATTATTTATTAAATTTTAATGATTTAATTTGGATTAATTATATTAATTAATTTAATTTTTACATCATGTTTTAAGATAAGTTGTTTTAAAAATTATTTAAAATTTGTAATTTTTTATTTAAGTTTGTTTTTGAAATGATTTTAGATCAGTTTCAAATATTTTAATTTACTTTTTAATTATTTAATATTTTAAGTTTAATCAATTGTTAAATTATTTAATTATGTAGGTTTTAGTTAAGAATTATTTACTTTTAAACATTTAATTATTAATTCCATTTATCTTCTTAAGTTATATCTCCATTTTAATAATCCATTTTTAATTAATCTTCCAAAATTTAAATTATTTAATTAATTAAAGTTTCATTTTTTTTTCTTTATTAAAGCGATCAATGGGTTTCTACCCTATGAATTCTCAAAGTTTCAATCATCTAAAAGAAGATTAAAATCAGATATTTTACCCCCATGTTAATTAAACCTAAAGTTTTGATTAGGGGTTAAAATCTTTTAATTACCTTTATGCCCCTTTAAGCTTATTTATTTTATAACTCATTAAATTAAGCTTAAATGAACTTAAAATTTTTATGCCACTTCACTCAAATGTCAATTAAGACATTAGAGGAGAAAATGTGATTTTTATGAATTTAATTTATTTGTATAATTATTTTTAATGGAAAATAGGGATTTTCAAAGAAAATTCACCAACATGACCAAGGTAAAGTTTCTATCCATAAGAAAATTATGAGATGTTCCTAATGACCAGAGTACCATTTGGACCAATTTTGGTGATTTTTTTTAATTATATTTTATTTGTTATAATTATTTCAAGTTTTGGAGTGTTAATTAAATATAAAATAAAATAAAAGTTGAAAAATAAATTTTATATTTTTCAAAAATCTCTCTAACCTCAAGAAAGTTAGAGAAACAAATTTTATGTTTTTATGATTTTTCTTTGATTTATTCGAATTAATTTAGTGGGGAAGGCTAGAAAATACATTTTTAATTAAAAAACTGTTTTAAAGCTTTGAAATTAAATATCTTAACCCAGAGACTTAGGAAAAATATTTGATTGATTCTTAAGTGATTAGGGGACCAAATATGACATTTTTATGATTTTTATTATTTTTGTGATTTTTATTATTTTTTAATTATTAAAAATATTAAACTAAGCTTAAAAATAAAAATTTTTAGAAAATTCCAATTTTATTTTTCTTAGACTCTTCTGATATCAGAGAAGTCCCAAAATCATTTTGGTGAAATTTTGAAATGTATTTTTGAAGTTATGAATTTTTAAAGTTTAATTTTGATTATGTGGCTTAATTAATCCATTTAATATGATTAAACATTTTCAATTGACTTTAAATCTTTCTGTGAGGTCCCCTGATCCTAAAGATCAGTGGAGAATTAATTTCAAGTCATTTTAATGTGTGATTAACTCTAATTAATTAAAGTTCAATTTAGAGTGATTAGGCTAATTAGGATTATTTTTAAGGAATTAACTCAAGCCATAATTATTCTAGGGTCTTCTGGTCCTAAGGAACTTCACCAAATTTTCCTGGAATTTTCTAAGCCACATGCTAATTTTTGGAATTAAAATGTCAAAAACAATGACATAAACTTGAAAAATACATAACTTACCACAGGATAGCCTCTGGCCTTGGAAAATTCAGGGAATGTTCCAAAGATCAGAGGCTACAAAAGCCCTATGGTCTCTTGCCATGATGAAATATATACATGCATGGAAAATTAAAATGCTCAAAACAGTATTAAATTAATTAAAAATAAAATACTCAACAAAATAGATAAATTCCTTTTCCACATTATTCTCCTTTGTTCACTGAGCAATAGAGTATTTTTATTTTATTTTTTATGATTTTTCTATGCAAAGATATCAATTTTTGAAGTTTCTGGTATTTAAATAAATAAGAAAAATCAGATTTTCCTACTTAAACCAGTAAGCACCGCATCAAACATGGCAGCTCTGAAGCCCTATGTGTCGCGCTCCCATTCGACGCCACCACCTGAGTCAGCAGCCACACGTCCCGCAGTTCACACTCCATCTCCTCGTCCAACGCCATCTGAGCCGTTCGTTCGATACACGTGCAATCCGACGGTCCCCGGTCATCGTCTACGATCGGTGCGTCCCGTGAGCCGTCCACCTTCTAACCCTAGGATCTCGCTCGATACTCGATGGATTTTCAAGTTCTTATATTCTATGGATTCATCTTGAGAAGACGAATACATCCATATGGTAAACATGCATTGAAATTGACTTGAACGAAATGAAGAATCGCTGGAAGCTCAGGAGGAGAAGAGGGCAATATCTTGGCTCTGAGAAGTGAAGCTTCTATCAGAGAGGCTCGGCACGTTCGTTGGAGTCCAAGGAGGCTAGGGATGAAGCCTGGAGCTGTGGTGAAATGCCTAGGCTTGACTTCCACCAGGCCCGATCACAAAGCTTGGAGGCTGGAACAACTGGGTGGCCTAGAGAGGGGGCTTTCACTAGGGAACTCCTTCTCTACCTCTGGTGAAGGTGTGGGAAGCGTTAATTTGGGTTTGGTAAAGTTTCAGAGAGTGTCCTGTTTCTGGCCTGATTTTCAGCGGAGAAATTGAGCTCGGTTGGGGGGATTCAGGGCAGGAGAACAGTGGGGATGAGATTCTCTTGGCTAGGAGGAGCTCTGGGAATAGTTTGGAGGGATTCTGTTGAGAAAAATTTCAACACCTTTCAGCACATTTCTCATGGCTGAGAAGAGGTGTTTAAATGGCCAGGGCCATTGGGCTGAGTTAGGGCTTAATTAGTGGGTGGATTTCACTGCTTAGTTGGAGGGCAGTGGAGCTCAAAAGTTTGATTTGGCTGAAGTGGCCAATTGGGTGAGTTTGGTTTTGTTTCACTTGGTGGTGGCTCTCGGTTTTGACCCCCTCCGGCGGCTAGGCCGGCCGGCAAGGACAAGGGAGCTGGCCATGGGTCAGGTCAACCAAGGAGTAGGGTTTAATGGTGATAAACCATGCAGGAGGGATTTGGGGTGAGGAAAAAGGTGGATTTGTCCATTTAAGGGAAGAGATCCCTTAAAATGGGGAACCCTTGGTCCATGGCTCACTTAGCTTGGGCTAGGTGGATCTAGGATGGTTCCTAGGGTTTACTTAGTGGCTGTGGATAGGTTGGTTTACCCACATTTGGTTCAATTTGGTTTGGTTTGGTCATAGGTTCAAATTGGCTCACTTGGGTTTGGGTTATGCTAACTTGAGTTTGGGTTTTATTTAGGCCCAAGTGTCTTGAGCAATTTTGAAGAGATGATTGCCATGAATTTGGAAGGTCAATTTGGTGGATTTTGGTACTTTGGTTAATTTAGGCAAGGTTGAATCAACTTGGGTCCACGTTGGGTTAAGGTGGGGTTTAGACCCAATTGAAAGTTTTAAATGGTCTAGGGGAATGTATTGAAGAGTTCCCAACATCAAATGGGAAGAAATTTTAGGGTTTGGCTAATCAGTTTGATATGTTTAGAGCATGGATTCACTTTAGGCTAAAATGGGGGTATTGGATTTCAAATGGAATTGAACTCAAGTGTGAATCAATTTGGACTTGTATTTGGTTTAGATTGATAGTAATGATGTTTAATCAAAGTTTAGAATTTAAATTGGGCAAATTTGAGGTCAAATGGGTTGGTTTGGTGTGACATTGGGTCCATTTAGGTTAAAAATGGATCAATTTGGGGATTTTGATAAAAGTGGGTTATTATAGAAAAATTGGGCTATGGTGTAGTTGATCAAAATGAAATTGGGAATAATTGGGATTTTGTGGAATTTTTTGGGAATTTTTTGGAATTTTTGGAATTTTGTGCCAAAAGGGTCTTTTAGGATATCAAGAGGTTATTTGGAGAGTATTGGGGTATTTTGGTGAATTTAAAAGGTGGGGGTTGTTTCAAAAATGATCTTTAGGATTTTTGGTAATTTTTTATAATTTTTGGAAGTTTTAGAAAATTTTGGGGCAATTAGGTAATTTTAGGTAGGTTTGAAGGACCCAATGTCACAACTAGGCATTTTGGCAAAAGTTGAATTTTAATCAGGATGAAGCTTAAAGTGAGCCATGGACCAAGAAATGTCCACCCTATACATCTCATGGGTTGTTCCCAACCCTCTTAGCCAAAGAGCTAGGGGTTGGACTTAGCCACATGAGTGCTCAAATGAACCAAGGGGGAGAATTGGTTAAGGATGGTGTGTGTGAGAGTGCAGTGTGTGCAAGCCAGGCCTCACCAGGACTAGGCCACCCAAGGTAGTCCTAAGGCTTGAAAAAACTTATAGGAGCTCACTATTGGTTCTCCATATGGTGGTCTTAACCTTCTAAGGTGATTTAGTGGTTTACAACCATCTAAGTGGGATCCCAAGAGGAGTGAAGAAGTAGCTGAATTGCTAAGGGGTGGGTCCCAATTCTAGTCCTCTAGGATAGTCAAGGAGAAAACCTATGGTTAGATCCTAAGTACTAAGGAAAGAAGAAAAGACCTCACCAAAAATGAGGTCAACACTTCATTGGCTCAAGAGGATAATCCCAAGTATGGATAAATCTTGTCTGAACCTTTTTCATTTTCCACCTTCTCCTTTTCTATTTCAACTTCTTTTTGCACTCTAGTTTCCAATTCTTTTCCACTCCTTAATTGAATAGCCTTAAGTTGTTCCTTTTTTTGTTCTTTTGGATTAATGTCAACATTACTTGGAAATGTTCCATAAGATCTATTATTAAGTGCAGTGAAAATATGTCCCAATTGATTTTTAATATTTTTCATAGCAACACCTTGAGCTTGTAATTGGTTTCCCATATTCTGAATCATTTCTTCAGTAGACAACTTCTTATCCTTAAATTGTGGGTTACTATTAAATCCAAGAGGATAAGATGGTCTAAAATTAGTATTTCCTTGATTGTTCGAATTTCCAATTAGATTTATAGAATTGTTAGCCCAATGCTGTGGGTTAACATTAGCATTATTATTATTCCAATTGAAGTTTAGGTGATTCTTCCAACCAGTATTATAATAATTCGAATAAGGATTGTTAGGTCTATTAATAGCATTTAAAGTCTCATAAGATGTTTGAGATTCTATTATCTGTCCAAATGAATTTTCCTCCAACACTTGAGGTGGTTGAGAATTATTCATTCCATATTGATCTATTTTCTTTGAAAGGGCTGCAATTTGAGAAACTACCATAGTCATCATATCTGAATCATGAACGCTAGCTACTCTCTGAGGATTTACCCATTCAGAGGGCCTTTGAAAATTATTAGTAGTCATTTCTTCAATCAATGTGTATGCTTCATCGAAAGGTTTTGACATTAATGATCCACCAGCAGCAGCATCTATAATAGATATCAATGATCCTACTAATCCATTATAAATGTTTGAATTATTAACCAATCTAGTAAAGTATGATGTGGGCACTTCCTAAGAAGATCATTAAATCTCTCCCAAGTTTCATATATTGACACTCCTTCAAACTGACAAAAGGATGTAATATCCTTTCTTAGTTTAGCAGTCTTTGATCGAGGGAAATATTTTGAAAGAAACTTTTGAGATAATTCTCCCCAAGTTCTAATAGATCCAGGTGCTCACGAGTTTAACCACACGAGTTTATCCCTTAATGAAAAAGGAAAAAGGCTAAGTCAGACAGCGTCACTAGAAACTCCGTCATATTTAAAAGTAGCACACACTTCTAGAAAACTAGTGAGATGTAAATTTTGATTCTTATTAGGTGTTTCTCCGAATTGATTATTTTGTACCATTTGGATAATAGTAGGTTTAAGTTTAAATGAATTAGCAACAACATCAGGATTTTGAATAATTATGTGAATTTCAGTTGTTGTTGGGTTAGCATAATCTCTTAAAGGTCTTGGCAAATTTCCAATATCATTTCTCTGATTATCTTGATTATTCGACATTTTGCAAGGATTTTCAATTTGTTTTTATTGTTTTCAAATTTTTCTGATAGTACGCTCGAACTCTGAATCGTAAGGCACTAAACCTATAGATCTGCTACTACGCATATACAAACACAAATACTTTTATAAAGGTAAACAAACACACAAATACACACTACAAAGTAAAGTTTTTCTATTACTATATTATCAATAAATACCTTTTATACTTTCTTACTTACTACTTAGTTACTACGTTACCTTCCTACTTACTTTCCTTACTCCGTTATCTTCCCCGGCAACGGTGCCAAAAACTTGATGCGGCGGACTTTATATGCAAGAATTTATGTACTTAAATTTATAGATTTATAATATTTTTGTTAAGTTCAAGCATTCAACGCAATTATACGTATCGTATCAAGTAATACAGGGCTCTAATGGAGTCCCGGTTATCGATCTCACAGGGAAGTTTGGAATATAAGAAAGAGTTCACAATATAAATAATGTAACACTAAAATCTGATATTTAATTTGCAATTAAAGTTTACTACTTACTACTACTATGCAGGAACAGTAACAATTAACGAAACTACAATTACTTCTAACAACTTTCGAAACATAATTAACTAACAGACACACTAAACTAAGTATTTGAAAGGTTTTCGATATATGAGAAAAGTATTTTTCCTCTTGCAATGAGAATATGATGTGTGGATTGATATAGAACAAATATTTATGTTATTGTGCCAAATAGGAGAATAGATGATTCTTTACCCTTAAAAGAGTACCCCCTCTTCTAAGCAAGAAATAGATATTGACATATCCTAAGTCTAGTCGCTAAATCTAAGGCTAGGCTGGGAGATACAGGCTCTCACTTCGGAGCTCCCACTCATCCTCCACCTGAAGGCTAACCTTTGATATTAGTTACTAATCTTAGAACCCATTTGTGGATTTCAACCTGTCAACCTGAAATCTCCACATTGAAGTCCATCAAAACATATTTCCCTATTTATTTGCACTCAATTCCCATGAACTACACAATTCATCCATAGAAATTGAATGGATCTTTCATTATTGTTGTAGGACATTAAATCCTTTCAAACTTAATGCTTAACAATATATTTTAACATTTCAATTGGCCAAATCGAAAACTAAAATAAGTTCGAAATGAAAAACCATCATAATTTCATCATTACATTAAAAGCTCATCGAATCCACATCAATTCATCATCAAATATCTATGCAAGAAGAAATACAAGGGAGACTACTCAGAATTCATGGAGAAGATACAATAAAACATGGATTTTAAATATAAAAGAAAACTCATACAAACCACAAAAGAAAATACAACTTATCTCTTTCTCTTCCCCAATGCAATTTCCTTTAAGTTCCTTTGAATCCTCTTCTCCCAGCTTTACAACACTCGATTCTCTCTTTAGAATGGAAAGGAAGAAGAATCTCACACTTTACTCCTTCTCCTTCACTCCTTAGTGAAGAATTCCCCTCAAATCCTCACTCTACCCAGTCTTCTCCTAAACCCTAACACTTAACACTCACTAAAACTACACAAGACACTCAACTCCACATAAGAGACACTAGACTCTACTGAAATCCACACCATTTTTGTTTAAAAATAGTTACTTATAAGATAGGGACGAAATCCCAAGAGTTTGCATAGGCATCCCTTCAAAAAGTCGCCAAAACTCTTCAAATTTGAACTCCACCGACTTCAGGTGCCGGCGGCGCCAGATAGGGCACTAGCGGCGCTCTATCATGCCAATAAATGCTGAAGTCTCTAGATTTGGGTGCCGGTGGTGCCAGAACATCTATTCCACAATTTTGCTCCTTTTTGCTCTTTTTCTCTCGGATCCATTCCTTTTTTCCTTCTTTTTACTCCAATCACCTAAAATCATCATACCAGCAACAAATCATCAAAAATACCTTTCTTTAAAGTGTAATATCACCAAAAAAGGGTAAAATTATATAGCAAAAACCGTACATATTTTTTGGGCATCAATTAGCAATCTATTGAAGATATCAGAGAGGAAGACAGTCCTGAGATATATGTGGTGTGATTACTGGATTCTATGTAAGTTTGATGTGTGTTTGCTTTACTTTGCTTAGTTCTGTTTGGCGTATTTAGTATTTATTTTGCTTTGCTTTGTAGTTTAAATTTGGATTTTCTATGCTTAATTTCATTGTGTGTGCTTAGATTTTAGTGTTTGCTTATCGTAGCGTACTTGCAACACTAAAAATCTAAGAGTTGTTGGTTTGATTTGATGAACATATTAGTGTTTATGTTGTAATGTGGATTTTATATATAGAAGTATGTTTTATATTGTTTGTGTAAGAATTGTGTTAGTTATTGCTTGGGTGATGAAATGGATGCTTAATGAAGTGTTAAATGTCATTGTGGAGGACGAAACGATCAAAATTACGAAAAAATTTTCAGAACTAGAAAAATTTTTGGACTGGCGCTGCTGGCGTCCAAATCCAGAGAGTTTTGGAATTTTAAAAAAATTGAGCGTCGCCGGCGCCCGAATACAGAAAAAGGCCAAAAACCCTTTATTTTGCGATTTCGACCCTGGGACCCAAGGTTTTTTCCATTGCTTTCATCTTCCTCCTCCATTTTTGCGTGTTGAAGACCTAGGGCTTGCTAGATCTTAGATTTCAAGGCTTTTCGAGACCAAATCTACACTTCTCTTGGTAAGAGATTCACTTTGAGTTAGAAATTTTTTATTGTCACCATGGGAATCTCTTATATTGGTTAGATTGGAATTTTGGGATTTTTTAAGAAATTTTGGGATTTCCTATGATGAAATTTGCTCTTACTTGTTTAGAATAGTATTTGGAGTTTGCTACATTATGGATTTGGAATTTATTAGAATTTTTCTTGCAAATTTTTATAAATTCACATGACTCCAAGGATGAGTAAAGGGAAGAGGAAATTGGATTTTGATGAAGAAAAATTTCTCAATGTTAAAGGGAAATTTTGTTTTAATTCTTACCTTTACAATAAGAAGTGTATTCAGGATCGATCTTTTGATAATCCCGGTGGATCTGTAGAACAGTTAATTACAGAGCGAAACTGGGAGAGATTTTGTTATTTTACTACAAATGTTGTTATGGGTGTTGTTAGAGTATTCAATGCAAATGTGCCCTAGACTGAGACTGAGTATGTGTTAGTTAGAGGAAAAATTGTTGAATTTACTCCTCGATGTTTCAATGCATTTTATCAGACACGGGAACCATTTGTTTGTGAATATGAAAATTTTGATACCCGAGAGGCAAATATGAAGGAAGTGATTGCTTTTCTAACAGACAGAAGAGGGGAATGGAAAGTAAGTCAAAAACTTCTCTACTTCCAAGTTAAATGTTGCATCAAAAGTTTGACACTGTTTCATCTCTACAAGACTGTTACCTTCTTATCACAGCAGTGAAGTTATAAGGGATATAGCAATTCTGAACTATTGAATTCAGAATATGAAGAAGATTGATATTGAAGTTATTGTCTTCAAGAAGATTCAGACTATTGCTAGAGGCGAGACCACTGGAGGATTAGGACATCATGCCTTAGTTCACGCCGTGTGTGTTCAGCCTGGAGTAGAGTTCAGCAGTTCTGAAGAGATAGCTATACCACTGAGACCAATTACAAAGACCATTATTCGTACTTATGATTCTCATGTGGGAGCACGTGAAGAGAGCAGGAGTACTGATATTCCTACTACGAGTAATGATATTCCATCTACATCTGAGCCCCCTACATTATCTGATATTATGGAGCAGCTGAGATTACAGAGTGCTAGTGTGGATAGACTCCATGGTAGGATGGATGTGTTTGAGGCTAGAAGTGATGTGAATGAAGATTATATGAGAAGAAGAGTTGAGTTCGATATTGCCTATAATGATGCTCAGGTCAGATTCATGAGGAGGGAGACTGATATGATATTCCCTACCTGCCACAGCTAGACACCGTATAGACCTGATCATGCTGACCCTACTGATGAACTTGGTGATGAAGGTTGATAGATTGTTTTTTTCTGTTTCTGTTTTTCTTGTTGTGTATTGTGTTGTGTTGTGATGTAGTAGTTATTTGCTTTTCATGTAATGTGTAAACCTGTTGATGTACTGTTATGTTGTAATAAAAATTTGAAATTGTTATAAAAACTGTGTAGTTATGTGATAGTTTGTTTAGTGATTGTGGTGTTTTGTTGGATGTTTAGATGTTTAAAGTTAATATTTCTTTACCCTGTAAATGTTTAAAATTTTATATATCACTGTTACTAAATGTTTCATGCCTGCTAGTTGTAAATTTTGACTAATACCAGATAGCTCATGAAGATTTCAAGATCTCAACACAAAAAGGTTGGTTTCTTTTACTCTCTACTGTTTCAAATTTATAAAAAAAATTAAGTTTCGGGAGGGTAGAAAGATATTAACTCTTATTTGTTCTCAATTATTATATTTTCAAAAATTATTAGCATAACTTCTGACAGTTGAACCTCACTTTAGATAACTAAAACTTTTTATTTCAGTTGAATATTATGGAAGGATTGGATGAAAGTTTTTAGTAATAAAGGTGAATTTTATAGAGGTAAGATATTTGGTATGAAAGGATTTAATTATAGTTAACTATTTAAAGTAAAGAAAACTGTATTTTAGAAATGTTAAGAAACTTAAAGTTTTGTGTGTTAAGAAGAGATTGTGATTTTATGATGAATAATAAAGCTCATAGTTAATTATAAAGTAAGGAGGTGTTTCAAGTTTGAACTTTAGAAAGAGGAGAGTGAAGTTCAAAATCATTAAAGGTTTTCCAGATATAGTAATCCTCATTAAAAAAAAGGAAAGAAAAGAAAAGAAGGATTGAAAAACAATCCCAAAAAGAAAAGAAAAAGAAAAAGTTTATGAGGAGAAGTTTGAGGAGATGTCTAATCAAAAATTGACTTTAATTGAGTCACCCTAAAGGGAGAACTTGATTTTATTTCTGAATTTATATTTAAAGTATTGGCTTACATTCTGATGAAGTTTTCATAAACTCCTTTTTCACATAGTCTTTCAAAGCACTCTTAATGTGACAAATTATGGTTTATCTTAAAATAAATAGAAGACTATAACTCTTAGACTTGATTTCTGAATATTCTTATACATGTAGTGTTGACCTGAGTTACTGAATTTCTTTCTAAAAGTCTAACCAATATATTCTTTTGAATGAAAAATTTTAGTGTCTTACAGGTGAAAAGTACATTGCCTTGTGTTATATTTTTTATGTAGTAAAAGGATTACTTGAGGACAAGCAATAGTTAAGTTTGGAGGATTTTGATGAGCCAAAAATATATATTGTTTTTGCTATATAATTTTACCCATTTATTGCACTTTAAAGAAAGGTATTTTTTATGATTTGTTGCAGGCATGATGATTTTAGGTGATTGGAGTGAAAAAAAGTGAAAAGGAATGAATTCGGAGCAAAAAGGAGCAATAAGGAGGAAAACATATTTTGGCGCCGCCGCCATTTTCCCGAGAGCCCAGATAATATTCAGACGATAGAGCGTCGCCGCGCCCAATGTCTGTGGATTTCAAATTTGAAGAGTTTTGGCAACTTTTTGAAGGGTTGTGTAAGGAAACTCTTGGGATTCTTTTCTAACTTATAAGTAACTGTTTTTGGACGAAAAATAGTGTGTGTTCTGGAGTTCAAGTATGGTTCTAGAGAGGGAGAGTGTGTGTTGAGTGTTAGGGTTTAGAAGAGTGAGTGTAGAAGTGAGAATTTGAGAAGGATTCTTCTCTAAGGGTTGAAGGAGGAGTAAAGCGAAGGATTGCTTCTTCCTTTCCATTCTAAAGAGGGAATTGAGTGTTGCAAAGAAGAGAGAAAAGAATTCAAAGGAACTTCAAGGGATTTGCATTGGGGAAGAAAAAGAGATAAGTTGTATTTGCTTTTATGGTTTATATGAATTTTCTTTTATATATAAAATTCATGTTTTATTGTGTCTTCTCTATGAATTCTGAGTAGTCTCATTTATCTTTCTTCTTGCATAGAGAAGTGATGATGTGATAATGAGGATTTGAAGTGCTTTTAAAGTATTGAAGAAATTATAATGGTTTTTCATTTCAAACATAATTTACTTTTTGATATGGCCAATTGAATTGTTAAAATCTGTTGTTGAACATTAACTCTGAAAGGATTTAGTGTCCTTTAACAACAATGAAGAATCCATTCAATGTCCATGGATGAATTGCGTAGTTCATGGGAATTGAGTGCAAATAAATAGGGAAATGTGTTTTGATGGACTTCAAATTAAAGGTTTCAGGGTGACAGGCTGAGATCCCTAATTTATTTCTAAGATTAGTAACTAAACTCGAAGGTTAGCCTTCAGATGAAGGGTGAGTGGGAGCTCCATAGTGACAGCCGGTATCCTCCCAGCCTAGCCTTAGATTTAGTGACTGAACTTAGGATATGTCAATGTTTTTTTCATGTTTGGAAGAGGGGGTGCTCTTTTAAGGGTAAAGAAACATTTATGCTCCTATTGGCACAAAACCATAAATAATCATTTCATATCATCCACTCATCATATTCTCGTTGCAAGAGGGAAGATACCTTTCTTATTTATCAAAACCTTTCAAATACATGCTTAGTGTATGTATGTTTGTTAATTTTGTTTTGAAGATATTAGAAGTAATTGTAGTTTGCTTAATTGTTACTGTTTTCTGCATCTTGTTAGTAGAAGTAAAAATTAAATTTTAATAGTAATTTGAGTATTTGATTTCAGTATTACATTATCTATTGTAAGAATCGTGTTTTCCTGTGGGATCGATAACCAGGACTCCATTAGAGTCCTCTATAACTTGATACGATATGTATACTTGCGTTGAATGTTTGGACTTTACAAAATCATTATAAATATATGTAAATTTGAGTTCGTAAGTTCTTGCAATATTAAAAGTCTGCATCAGTTCACTACCATGAGTCATAATTTTTATGTAGTAAGAGAGTTACTTGAGAACAAATAACAAATAAAGTTTCAGGGATTTTGATACACCAAAAAATATTTAATTTATCATATATATTTTATGCTCATTTTTTGTGATATTATACTTTAAAGAAGGTATTTTGATGATTTATTGCAGGTATATTGCTTTTAAGGATTTGGAGCAAAAAGAAAGAAAAAAGGAAGAATTTTATAGTCACATGTAGCATTTTGCAAAATATACTGGTGCCAACGGTGCCAGATTTGGCGCCAATGGCGCCAAAATGCAGAGAATACAAGTTAAAAAATAAATATGGTGCCGATAGTGCCTTAATACAGAAAGACCCAAGATTTGGCACCAATGGCACCAGATTTCAGCATTGACTGCGCCAATGACGATTATTCCAGAAAATTCATTGAATATGGACGATTTTTGGAGAGGTGCTTGAGGCAAATTTTTGGGAAATTCATCCTAAACATAAAATAGAATGAGTTTAAATCAGAGAGGAGGTGGAACGAAAAAGAGAGTTGGAGGAAGTGTGGTGTATATGTTGAGAGTTGGGATTTTCTCAAATTGTTGTAGTAGAAGAGGGAAAGTGAGATTTCTTCTTCCTTACATTTCCAGGAGAGAATTAAGTGGTGTTGTAAAGAGAAAGTCAAAGGAAATTCAAGGAATTTGCGTGGGGAGAAGTTTGAGATAAGTTGTGTTTACTACTTTTTGTGTTGTATGAACTTGTTCTTATATAAAAAATCCATGTTCTGTTGTAATTTCCTCATGAATCCTGAGTAGATTTCTTAGCCTTCTCATTGTGATGAGATATGGTAGTGTGATGAATCAGAATTGTTGCGCAAAAATATTTAATAAAAATTATGATGATTTAAATTTGGATCTTAATTTACTTTTTAGATCTGGCCAATTGATATATTAAAATTTGTTGTGAATCATACGATCCGAAATGGCTATGCAATTAATAATAAAGTGAGAATCACATTTAATGTCATTGACGAGAATGTAGTCCATGAGGTTGAGTGCAAATAAATAGGAAAATATTCTTTGATGGGCGTAGAATTAGAGATTTTAGCGTGACAGACTAAAATCTCCAATTTGGTCCAAGTGTTTAGAAACTAAAGCAAGTGTTAGCCCTTAGGTGAGGGAGAACTGGGAGCTCTAGAGTGAGAGCCAATATCCTCCCAGCCTAAGCACAAATTTATGGACCACACCTTGGATTAGCCAATGCTCTTTATGCACTCGGGAGAGGGTAAATAATAAGAATGCTCATATTTGGCACAATATAATTCTGAACAATCTAATTTATTCACTAACCATAACCTCATTGCAAGGAGAAGGATATTTTGTCCAACTTCAACCTTTAGTTACAAAAAACTTTGTTTAGAGTTAGAAAATTTCATTTTAAACCTTAGAAATTAGTTTAGTCAATTTAGTATTTCTTAATACATTAAACATTATCTACTTGCATTTCATACTTAAGTTTTATTAGATTCAACAACATGTGTTGTGCTACCATTATAAGTTTATCTATCTCTTCCCTGTGGTATCGATACTTTGGATTCTATTAGAGCCCTTTATTACTTGAGTGATATATATACTTGAGTTTGTGACCTAGTGACACCATTTATTAATCATAATAACCTTGTAGCTCACTAGGGATGGCAGCTTTAAGATAAACTTGAATATACTGAAGTGAATTGATTGTGATTTCTAGCAATTTCCAAACTAGCTATCTTGTGTTGTGGTGTTGAAAGGCATTTATAGCATACAGAAATTAAACCTGCTGACCACCACTGTGAATGAAATCACCCACATCACCTATATTAAACCTAAGTCAACATATACCTTGGGATCAACCTATATTGAACCTAAGTCAAAATATACTTAGGTTCAACTTATATTAAACCTAAGTCAACATATACCTTAGGATCAACCAACATTAAATCTAATTCAATATAAATGTTCAACCTACATTGAACCTATGTCAACTTAATACTTTACGTTTCAATTTAAATTAGATCTCAACTACTTTAGGATCAACTTGAATTGAACCAACATTTTAGATTATTTGCATATTGAATCTAATAACATCAAACATGAGGTTCTAACAACATTGCTCCTAGATCATCTTAGGTTCTACATAAATTGAACCTAAGCTACCTCATACTTTAGATTCTACATAAATTGAATCTAAATCAATTAAATCTCATATTCTACCTAAATTGAATCTAAGTAATATTAACACTTTTTAATTTTGCCCAGATAATAGGTTCAATTTGAACATAAAAGATATTATACCTTAGATTTTAACTAAATTGAATCTAAGGAATTTAGAACATTAAGTTCTACTCGGATCATCTTATATTTTGGGTTTTACTTAAATACTTGAGGTTCTACTAACATTGAACTTAATCATATTCTACATTAGGTTCTACCTAAATTGAGCCTAGATCACTTTATACTTCATATTAAATCTAAGAGATATTAAACCTTAGGTTATATTTAAAGTGAATCTAAAACAACCTTACACTAGGTTCTACTTAAATTGAACATAAACTTAACAATCTTGATTGAATCATTTGAAATAAACAAAATGACAAAACCATAAAATTTAATTGGTTAATAAATCATAAATAACTTAAAATATTTCAACTTTAAAATCCAACAAAAGACATTAAAACTTAAATGAAACCCTAATCAGCAAAGATCTTCGAACGCAACTTCAAAAAATTATGTTTTGACCTACAAATTTTTGTTAGACGATGCAATTCGTGGTTGTTGACAAGAGTCTTCCGGTCCTCGTTTAAACACATTTCAGACTAAGTAGATCGAGGCATCCGACATACCTGGGATAACGGAGCCATGGACATTTTGACTGGTTTGTCTAAAAATTAAAATTTATCTAAATAAACCAAAAATTAACAAATAAAATCGACATTATTTCTTTTATAAATCTAACACTGTTATTAAGATGTGCTATGTTTATTCTGCAGGTTGATACTCTGAAGACGGGACAATAAACTTTAAAACAAAACCAAAACCACAACAAAACAAAACAACGACATCAAAACAAAAACAAAACAAAATGATAATAACAAACTAAAACTTTAGGGTTGTACGTGACACTTAGAAACATATTTCCCTCCAGATCAAAGATTGATGTTTCTTACCTTGATCTTAATATTTTCTATAGAACGAATGTTAATGTTAATCAAGTTTTTTTAGGCAAATCCTAAGTTTCTAGAATGAATTAAATATAGGAGCTACCTAAAATCTCTAGTTATTAAATTTTCCACGTGGTCGTCCTTATACAGGGATCTCAAGAATTAGACATTCTAGATTTTTCTCCGTAATGTTAATCACAATCCCGACATTTCCTTTTTCTACTATTTTCTATTTTCATCAGCCTTTTCCTTTCTTCTCCATGCATCTTACTATCTAAGGATCGACTACATGATCCAAAAGAATAAGATTACTTGGAGATTAGGGCAACGTAATAGGCAAATACAAAGGCGACTGATCACTACAAAATATATTAAGAAATTTATACCAATTTTATACGAAATTGCACTTTAAAGAAAGATATTTTCTTTGTTTAATTGCAGGAATGAAGATTTATAAGTACTGAAATCAAAAAGCACGAAAGAAGCGAATTTTGAGCAAAAAGGACACAATTTGATGAAAATTGAACTGTCCCGCCGATGGCGAGATCGTTACCACTGACGGTGAGTTTTTCTCGAAAGATTTTTAATATATTATAAGGAGCCCACTGACGGTGAGATCGAGCTCGCCGACAGAGAGATCGGCGTGGTTAGCCCATCTTCTAGAAGCCCACCGATGGCGAGATCAAGCCGCCAACTGCGAGACAGTTGAAAAGAGCCAAAATACAATGAACCTGGACGCTTTTTGAAGAGGTGCTTAAGCAACCTTTGGAGATTTGACCCCTTCTATAAATAGGGACGAATTCTAGTCAGTTGTGTGTCATTAGAGTGTCAGTTTTGTGTCAGTCTTTGTCATTTGTGTGAAAGTTAAGTATCTTTGAGTGAGTGTTTAGAGATTTGGTGTGTTGTACTGGAAGGAAGAGTCAAAGGAACTTCAAGGAGTCTGCTTGGGGAGAAGAATTGAGATAAGTATATTTGTTATTAGTTTGTTAACTTTAATGAAATCCATGCTTTGTGTTATTTTTCCCATGCATTCTGAGTAGTTTTCTTAGTCTTTCTCCTTGTTATTGAGATTACGTGAAATGATGAATTAAAGTAATTGTGCCTAAAATATGAAAATAGAAATTGAGCTAATCTTTAACTTAAATCTTAATTTACTTTCAATATGGCCAATTGATTTGTTAACATATGTTGAAATATCAACTATAGTAAAGATTACATCCAAGATTCAGGGAAGTCAAAAGCCTTGGAAGGAGGATGCAAATAAATAGGGAAATATTAACTATCGGGCGTAGAATTGGACATTTTAGTGTGACAGACTAAAATATTCAATTCGATCTTATTGTTTGAGAGTTGAAGTCTAGATGTTAGCCCTCTGGCGAGGGGAACGTGGGAGCTCTGAAGTGGCAGTCGGTATCCTCCCAGCCTAGCCACAGATTCAATAATCAAACATAAGACTAGTCAATGTTCTTTGCACCTGGACCAAAGAGTAAAGAATAGGAATGCTCCTATTTGGCACAATACAATTAAAAACTTATTTAATTCTTCATTCACTTAATTCTCTAAAACAAGGAGAAAGAAACTTTTCTGAAATCTTATATTCAACCTTAAGCATTAGTTTAGTTTAAGTATTCTTAATTTTCGTATACTAGATTAGTATGTAAGTTTAATTTAATTTGTCTTTGAAATTTTCTACTTCCCTTTGGGATCGATATCTAGGACTCAATTAGAGCCCTATATTACTTGATAATGATACATATACTTGCGTAGTATCCACAATATAAATCATAAAATCCATAACATAATCATCAGTAAAAATTCAGTGCGGGATCAAGTTTTTGGTGTCGTTGCTAATTTTTAATATGATAATTGTAAGTATAAATATCAAAAAGTGGATCAAGTTTTTGGCGCCGTTGCCAGGGAGGTTAAGTATAGTAATTAATAAGAAAATTAATAGAATTATTAAAATAATTACTAGATTAACAGACTATTTTAAATATTACTTAAAAATTGTATGCGTAAATTTGGAAACAAAAATTTAATACCTTACGATTTAGAATTAGAGCGTACAATTAAAAGAATTAGAAAATAAATGAGAGAAATTATAAATTTAACTCAAATAGAAAATAATCCAGAAATTGAAAATATAAACCAACAAAGATCATTAAGAGACTATGACATCCCTACATTAGATGAAATTCACCTAACTATTCAAAACCCTGATGTAGCTGCTAACTAATTTGAACTTAAACCTGCAATTATCCAAATGGTACAGAATAATCAATTTAGTGGTTCACCTAATGAAGATCCTAATTTACATCTTGCTAGTTTTTTGGAACTATGTGCTACTTTTAAAAAAGAAGGAGTATCTAATGATGCTATTAGACTTAGGATTTTTCCTTTTTCTTTAAGGGATAAGGCTAAGATGTGGTTAAATTCATTAGCACCTGGATCTATTAAAACTTGGGAAGAATTATCACAAAAATTTCTATCCAAATATTTTTCTCCTTCGAAAACTGCAAAACTTAGAAATAATATAACATCTTTTAGTCAGTTTGATGGAGAATCCATATATGAAGCTTGGGAGAGATTTAAAGAACTTCATAGGAAATGCCCACATCATGCATTACCAGCTTGGTTAATTATTCAAACTTTTTACAATGGATTAGTAGGATCTCATAGATCAATCATTGATGTCGCTGCTAGAGGTTCATTAATGTCAAAACCATTTGATGAAACCTATGCGTTAATCGAAGAAATGGCTAATAATAATTTTCAATGGCCTGCTGAAAGAATAAATCCTAAAAAGATAGCTAGTGTTCATGAAAATGATGCAATATCTATGTTAGCTTCTCAAATTCCTGCTATATCAAAGAAATTAGATCATTTTGGAATGAATTACTCTCCTATATTAGAAGAAAACTCATATGGACAAATTATAGATTCTCAGTCTCCTTATGAAACTATAAATGTTATTAATAATAGACCCACTAATCCTTATGCGAATTATTATAATCCTGGTTGGAAGAATCATCCAAATTTTAGTTGGAAGAATAATACATTTAATCAACAATGGATGAACAACTCTATAGGAAATCAACCAAATCAAGGAAATACAACACCTGGATTTAATAACACTCAGTTTAAAGATAAGAAGTTATCTATAGAAGAATTAATATTAAGTATGGGTCAGCACATGCAAAATCAAGGAAATCAATTACAAATTCAAGGAAATCAATTACAAAATCAAGGAACAACAATTAAAAATATTGAAACTCAACTTGGACATATTGCTACTGCGCTTAACAATAGAGTTCCTGGAACTTTTCCTACTAATGTGGAAATAAATCCTAAAGACCTAGGAAAAGAACAAATTAAAGCAATACAATTAAGAAGCAGAAAAGAGTCAGAAACTAAAATTCAGAAAGAAACAGAAAGTAAAAATGAGGAAGTGAAAATTGAGAAAGAAAAAGATCAGCAATATCAAAACTTAGAATATCCATTGATTCCTATGAAAATATCTATAGAAAAACAACCACCACCATTTTCTCAACGACTTAAATAATATAAAAAAGATAAGCAATTTGCTAAATTCCTTGAAATTTTAAAAAAAATTAACGGTAAATATTCCTTTTGTAGAAGCATTAGAACAAATGCCTAATTATGTAAAATTTATGAAAGAAATATTAAATAAAAAAAGAAAATTTACAGATAATGAAACTGTTGCACTGAACGAAGAGTGTAGTGCAATTATTCAGACAAAGCTTCCTGAAAAATTAAAAGATCCTGGTAGTTTCACTATACCATGCGCTATTGGAGAAAATTTTTATGGAAAAACTTTGTGTGACTTAGGAGCAAGCATAAATCTAATGCCTCTATCAATTTTTAAAAGATTAGAATTAGGAGAAATTTCACCTACTTCAGTAACTCTTCAGTTAGCTAATCGTTCTGTGACTTATCCTAAGGGAGTTATTGAAGATGTATTAGTAAAAGTGGATAAATTTATCTTCTCTGTAGATTTTATTGTTCTAGATATGGAAGAAGATAAAGAAATTCCAATAATATTAGGACGACCCTTTTTAGCCACTGGAAAAGCTATGATTGATGTTTAGAAAGGAGAATTGATTATGAGAGTAAACGATCAAAAAGTAACTTTTAACATAGCAAAATCAATGAAATATCCTGCTTTAGAAAAAGATGATGAATGTTTTCGAATGAAAATACTTGAACATTTGCAAAATGAACATTTAAAAGAATATTATGAAGAAAAGTTAAAAAAAGAAAATACTGAATTAATTGAAGAAGTAGATAATGAAAACTGGATTATATATAGGAAAAATTTGGAATGTTGGATAATACTGAAAACATTGAAAAGAGTATAGTTTCGTCAATAATTAGACCTCCTAAACTTGAATTAAAAATTCAACCTAATCATTTAAAATATGCTTACTTAAGTAACAATTCTACCCTACCAGTTATTAAATCAGCTGAATTGAATGAATTACAAGAACAAAAACTGTTAGACACATTACAAAAATATAATAAAACTTTTGGTTGGACTTTAGCATATATTAAAGGAATTAGTCCTTCAATCTATATGCACAGAATTATTTTAGATAATGAACATAAGCCTAGAGTAGATCCTCAAAGGAGATTAAACCCAATAATGAAAGAAGTAGTCAAGAAAGAGATATTAAAATGGTTAGATAATGGTATTATATATCCTATTTCGGACAGTGCTTGGGTAAGCCCAATTCACTGTGTTCCTAAGAAAGGAGGAGTGACCGTTAAAGCTAATGAAAATAATGATTTAGTACCTATAAGACAAGTTACTGGATGGCGTATATGTATTGACTATAGAAAATTAAATGCGACCACCGGGAAAGATCACTTCCCATTACCATTTCTAGACCAAATGTTGGATAAATTAGTCGGACATAAATATTTTTTGTTTTTTAGATGGATATACAGGTTATCATCAGATATATATTGCTCCTGAATATCAAGAGAAAACTACATTTACTAGTTCTTATGGAACATTTGCTTTTCGAAGAATGCCTTTTGGATTATGTAATGCACCTGCAACATTCCAGAGATGTATGATGTCTATATTTAGTAAATTAATTGATGATGGAATAGAAGTATTTATGGATGATTTCTCTGTATTTGGAATATCATTTGACTCATGCTTGAATCATCTTGAAAAAGTATTAGAAGTATGCGAAAAAACTAACTTGGTTCTAAATTAGGAGAAATGTCAATTTATGGTTGCAGGAGGAATTGTATTGGGGCATAAAATTTCGGAAAATGGCATGGAAGTAGACCCTGCAAAAATTCAAGTTATAGCTAAATTACCACCTCCAACTACGGTAAAAGGGGTAAGAAGTTTTCTCTACATAAAAGATTTTTCAAAAATAACTAAACCTCTATGCCAACTTTTAGAAAAGGACAAGAAATTTGAATTCACAACTGAATGTTTATATCCTTTTGAATTATTAAAAGATAAATTAATCACAAGCATCTATAATAGTTTCACTTCGATTGGGAGAAACCATTTGAACTTATGTGTGATGCTAGTGATTATGCTATAAGAGCGAGTACTTGGGCAAAGATATGATAAAATTTTCAAAGTTATATATTATGCTAGTAAAACTCTTAATAATGCTGAAATGAATTATACAGTTACTAAAAAAGAACTATTAAAAATTGTTTATGCCTTTGATAAATTTAGGCCTTATCTAATTGGAAAAAAATGTATTGTCCATACTGATCACTCTGCTATTAAATATCTAATGCAAAAGAAAGATTCCAAACCAAGATTAATTAGATGGATATTACTAATTCAAGAATTTGATTTTGAAATCATTAACAAAAAGGGAACTGATAATCAAATTGCAGATCATTTATCAAGACTAGAATATAATGAATTATCTGACACTGATAATGAAATTACTGACAGTTTTCCTGATGAACAATTATATAATATAAATAAGTGGAAAGTTCCATGGTATGCTGACATAGTAAATTATATTGTAAGTGATATTTTACCACCTATGTTAACTTTGCAACAATAGAAAAAATTCATTCATGATGCTAAATCATATTTTTGGGATGAACCATATTTATATAAGCAATCTAAGGATCTTATAATTAGAAGATGCGTGTCTTATGAAGAAACAGAACAAATCATTCAGAAATGTCATGACTCTGATTTGGAGGATATTTTGGAACAGATAAAACTGCTTATAAAATTTTACAATATGGATTTTATTGGCCTACTCTTTTTAGAGATGTTTATAGATATATCAAAACTTGCGATAGATGCCAATAAGTAGGTAATATATCTAGAGAAAATGAAATGCCTCTAAATTTTATATTAGAAGTTGAGATTTTTGATGTTTGGGGATTAGATTTTATGTGACCATTTGTTCCTTCATTTGGAAACTCATATATATTAGTTGCTGTCGATTATGTTTCTAAATGGATTGAAGCACAAGCTTTACCTCGATGTAACGCTAAGAGTGTTTCAAAGTTTCTAATGAAAAATATTTTTACTAGATTTGAAATGCCGAGAGTGATTATAACTGACGGAGGTTCTCATTTTAGAAATAAATATATTCACAAACTAGTAGAAAAGTTTAACATTATTCATAAGATATCAACTGCTTATCATCCACAAACTAGTGGATTAGCTGAAGTTTCTAATCGAGAGATTAAACGTATTTTAGAAAAGACTGTAAACCTAAATAGATTGGATTGGTCTATAAGACTAGACACTACATTATGGGCATACAGGACTGCTTATAAATCTCCAATTTGAATGACTCCTTACAGGCTTATTTATGGAAAGACTTGTCACTTACCAGTTAAATTAGAATATAAAACTTATTGGGCAATTAAAGAATTTAATTACAATTTGAAAGAAGCTGGTGAGAAAAGATTATTGCAATTGAATGAATTAGATGAATTAAGAAATGAATCTTATCATAATGATAGAATTTATAAAGAAAAAATGAAATTATAGCATGATCGGAAGATTAACCTGAAGAATTTTAAGTCAGGACAAGAAGTGTTGCTTTATAATACAAGATTAAAATTATTTCCTGGGAAATTGAAATCTCGATGGTTAGGGCCTTTCATTATAACTCAAATATTTTCATACGGAACTATAGAAATTGAAGATCCAAAAACTATGCATAGATTTAAAGTAAACAGACACAGATTAAAACCTTATTTTGAAGGAATAAGACCAAATTTTAAAGAGATTTTAATGCTCAGTCAACCTGAATACTAACTAAATTAGGTCGGGATGACGACGTTAAACCAAGCGCTTTATGGGAGGCAACACATAGTAGTTATTAATTATGATCTATTTAGTATAGTTATTAAAAAAAATTAAAATTAAAATATAGAATGAATCTACTCATTTTACTTTTTAGAATCATCACAAAAGTGAATCTAAATGAAGAAATCAGAAAATATTCAGATCGGAGCGAAAAATTGGGCAATTTACCTAATCTCGCAGACGGCGAGATCGATCCCGCTGACAGCGAGATCGGCGCGCCCAATTTCAGTTTAAATAATTAACTATCCCGCCGACGGCGAGATTGTTACCACTGACGGTGAGATCGTTACCGCCGACGGCGAGATAGTTCAAAAGTGGTTTTTGTGAGTTATTTTGCAGTTTTGGATGGTTCTACGGCCATTTCTTTATAAAAAACATTTAAAACTTCATTTTTACGTTATCTTCATCCTTAGAAACGACTAGAGTCCCTCCAAAACAATTTATTATGGCTTCCAAACTACTTTAAACCACGAAATCCAGAGTTTTTAACCAACGAAAGTTCGTCAGTTCTGAGGCTCAGCGACATTCAATAAGGTATTGATGAAGAAACGTATGATTAAACAAAGGGGGTTCGTAAACAAAGGAGCGGAGAATTCAACAACAATAATTGAAGAAATGATTGTTCAGCGACGTTGGGAGGTATTCTGCTATACCACATCTGCTGTAGTCATTCTAGTAGTCAAAGAATTCTAATCTAATCTACATGTGATCCATGATGGAAGTGTCTACGTAAGAGGCAGATGGGTAACTTTCACTCCTTCTCGGATAAATGAATTATACTCGATTGAGAATACCCCTGTTTGCCACTATTCAAACTTTGTTCCTACAAGATACAACATGAATGAGATCTACAGATATCTGACCGACGAACCTGACGATTGGGAATTACGAGAAGACGGGTACATTAGTTTTTCTGCGTCACTTCTTAACCCGTCTCAAAGCATTGGTATTTCTTTATTTCATCAAAGTTACTACCCACTATGAGGATAAACAAAGTTTCGAAGGAATGCACAATCTTAAATTATTGTATTCAATCTGGATTGCCTATTGATGTTGGATCTATCACTGTGAAGTCTGCATTAGGATTAATTGTGCATGGGTCAATTCATGGACTTGGACACCCATTAACTATATTTGCTTTATGTAGTCAGTACCAAGTTTCCTACGAAGCTTGGGAAAAAGTGCTATTACCTTGGAAACCACTAGATCCAACAGATATGTTTCCTACATTGGATAACAATGACGAAACAGTAATTATTTCTGATCAAGCATCACAAAACAATCCTTTAGTTAAGCCCACGATCGATAGAACAAACCTCATTTTACGGAAACTTAAAGGATTGGAGAAGGATCTACAGAATGTGATGAATTCTATTGATAATATCTCTGATTTGTTCGATCACATCGATTGGAGAATGAATGAGCACTTTGACCATACAGGACACTTGGAGGCAAGTTTTATACGACTATTGAGACAGAAAGGATGAATTGAAGAAGATTCTACTGTAGAATTCCCTTTCAGGCCTTTCTTTAATTTATTTGTGCACCTGCGTTCTATTGGAAACATTAGAGAAGAGAACAGTTTAGATTCTGATGAGTAGCAGAGACTTCTATTCATATTATATGTATGTGTGTTGATTTGAATTAAGTTTTTGATTTATTTTGAACTTTACGTAGATAATCTCAATTAAGATGAGATTGTATGTTGTTTGTTTAAGTCTCAGCATTTTAGAGTATCGTGATGTGGATTGCAATGCTGAGTTAGATGTGTTTGGGTAAATTTGATAAGTCAATTGTTAGTTATGTAGTGTTTGAAGATTGTAAGTTCATGGATTTCATTTATAAAGTTATAATGTTTGTGTTGTGTGAATTTATGTGTTAGTATCTAATCTTAATAAAAATAATAATAAATATATCAAATTTAGTGACCGAAACAATGAACAAGGCTTAATTTAAGTAGAATATAATTTAAAATTTTAAAATATTAAATTTTCGGAGACCTCGCTGACAGCGAGAGAAATCCCGCCGACGGCGAGATTTTCTTGAAACTTTAGCCTTGGTGAATTAATTAGCTCGCCGACAGCGACAAAAATTCTCGTCGACAGCGAGATCGTGAAATATACTTTATTTGACCGGTCAACCGACACTATTCATCGTCTCCCTCCTCAAAAACTTAAAAAAACCGACCTAGGGCTTGTGGAATCTTGGATTTGAAGCGATTTCAACACATTTTGACGCCGAATTTTATCTTCCCTTGGTAAGAGATTCACTCCTATGTAAAAATTTTTTATTTTCACCATGAATTTCTTCTACATTGAGAAATGTTGGAAAAATTCGAAATGAGAAGAAAAGAATGAGAAGAAATTCATGAAACTTGATTTAGATTGATTTTAGTAACTATTAATAGCCCTCTTAGTAATATTTAGAAGTTTAGTTAAAATTTTTGCAAATTTCACAGACCGAAAAATGGCTCCGCTACAAAAGAGACGAGTGGATTACGACGAAGCTCGTTTTATGAATGCAAGGTCACAATCAAGATATTTTCACAATATTCAAGCCAGAACATGCATTCAGGATCGAGTTTTCAAAAGTCCTGGAGGAGAAGTAGAGCGAATAGTTAAAGAAAGAGGATGGGAAAATTTCTTTTTCATAACCAACAAAGCCGCTGTGGAAGTAGTAAAAGAATTATATGTGAACCTGACATAGGCTGAAGATGCACCAGTAAAGGTTAGAGGATTTTTTGTGGAATTCAGCGCTGCAAGAATAAATGCTTATTACGAGGTAAGAGACACCTACACCAGTGAGTATGAAACATTTGGAACTATGGAAGGACCACTGGAATAGGTGATAGACTTTCTCACTCAAGAGAAAGGAGTTTGGAAGATCAAGCAACTAGAAAGGGTAAATTTTCCTCTCTATGTTGAATGCATCATCTAAAGCCTGACATTATTTTATTTGTTCTGCCTTGTTACCTACTTACCACCATAGTGAGGTAACAAGAGATAGAGCAGTTCTGAATTTATGCATTCAGAACCAAAAAAGTATTAATGTGGGAAGTGTAATTTATAAGAATATATTAGTCACCTCAAGAAGTGAAAGTGGAGGAGGACTAGGACACCCTGGTGCTATCTATGCACTCTGCCAATTATCTGGTGTAGAGGCAAGAGATGATGAGGAATGGGTGAGCCTATGAAACCCATTACTCTGGCTAATATTAAGAAATATGAATCCCACGAAGGATGGAGATCTGGGACAAGGAGCTATGTACCTTCTTCGAGTAGAGATATTCCCTCTACCAGTTATGACCCTCCTCCCTATAGTACTCCTACCCTTCAAGATTTGATGAATGAGATGACGCTACAGAGGAAAAGTTTTGAGAAAATAGAAGAAATGCTGGATCATATTGATCAGAGAATTGGAAGCATAGAAAGAAGACATGATTATGACAGCGAGTATCTCCAAAGACATTCAGAGTATGAGATAGCCTATTAGGATGCTGAGAATCCTTACAGGAGAGGAGAGCTTGATGTCGTATTTCCTGAGTGCCCCCGATATACTCATTATCAGCCTAATCCACCCACTGATCCAGGAAATGACGATATAGTTTGGGACTTTGATGTAGAAGATTAGATGTTATGTTTATTTGTTTAGATCTAGATTCTGATGTTGTTATTGTTTGTTTGTTGTTTTACTTTTTAGTATTGATGTTTTAGTTTATAAGCTTGATTATGATGTAGTGTAGATGGTTTTAATATTGATATTAAGGTTAGGCAGTTTTTAAATTTTTAATGTTTTCAGACTGTTATTGTAACCATGGATTGAATTAGCAAATGTATATGGATTTAGTATAATATGTTAGTATAAAATGTGGTAGTATTGTGTTAAACTTCTTTACCCAGCACTTTCTTTAATATTTTGTATGTAGAAAAAAACTAACAGTACAGGTTAATTAAGTAATGGAAAAAGCCTGCAGAACTTCAAAAAGAAGAAATACCTAAATCTCAAAGGTATGATTTAAATATTACAAGTTATTTCCTTTTCATCCTATAAAAATAGATAGAAAAATTTAAGTTTGGGGGAGGGAAAAATACAAATTTAATTATTAAATTGTTCTCAATTTACATTTTCAAAATTATTATAAAAATGAATTTTTGTAGTAATTTTAATTTAGTAAGCTAGAATTAATTTATTTAATTATTATATAAAGTTAAGAGAAATACTTTTAATGATTAACTAATTTTATAGATTAAGAAATTTAGTTTAAAAAGGATAAGAATATAGTTAACTTTTTAAAGTAAGGAAAACTATATTTTCAAATATAAGATTCTTAAGTATTTAGTTGAGAAAGAAAAAAATTGAAACTCAATGAAGTAAAAGCTTTCAAAATATATATATTAAGTAAGGAATGTTTTCAGTTTCAAATTTAGGAAGAGGAAAATGGAGTTCAAAATTATTAACAGGCTAACCAAAAATAGTGATCGTCACTTAAAAAAAAAGGAGTAAAAGGGATTGAAAATCAATCTAGAAGAAAAAAATAATATGTGTGTATATATATATATATATATATATATATATATATATATATATATATATATATATATATATATATATATATATATATATATATTTATATATTTATATAAAGTTAGGAGAAACTTGGGGAAATGCCTTATCAAAAATTGGCTTCATTTGAATCAACCCTAAGGGGTAAACTTCAATTACATTTCTGAACTTATATATATGGATTAATATTTTACTAAGTTGTGCTTCTATGAAATTCCTATCATCTGAATATCTTAAGTAATTTAATATTTGAAAAGTATAGTCATTCTTAAAATAAATAGAAGACTAAAAATCTTAAACTTGAAAACTAAATAGCCTTATATCTATAAAATTAATTTAATTATTTCAAAAATATTTTCTGTTAAACTTTACTATAATACTTATTTAAATCTAATTCAAAGTATTTCTGAATTAAAACCTTACTACAAAATAATCATTTACTTTTATGTAGTATCTAAATTACATGAGGACAAGTAATAGTTAAGTTTGGGGGACTTTAATCACTAGAAAATATATTAAGAAATTCATACCAATTTTATATGAAATTGCACTTTAAAGAAAGGTATTTTCTTTGTTTTATTTCAGGAATGAAGATTTATAAGTACTGAAAGCAAAAAGCACAAAAGAAGCGGATTTGGAGCAAAAAGGTCTCAATTTAATGAAAATTGAACTGTCCCGCCGATGGCGAGATCGTTACCGCTGACAGCGAGTTTTTCCCGAAATATTTTTAATATATTATAAGGAGACCTCTAACGGTGAGATCGAGCCCGTCGACAGTGAGATCGGTGTGGTTAGCACATCTTGTAGAAGCCCGCCGATGGCGAGATTAAGCCGCTGACGGCGAGACAGTTGAAAATAGCCAAAATACAATGAACCTGGATGCTTTTTGAAGAGGTGCTTACGCAACCTTTGGAGATTTGACCCCTTCTATAAATAGGGACGAATTCTAGTCAGTTGTGTGTCATTAGAGTGTCAGTTTTGTGTCGGTCTTTGTCATTTGTGTGAAAGTTAAGTATCTTTGAGTGAGTGTTTAGAGATTTGGTGTGCTGTACTGGAAGGAAGAGTCAAAGGAACTTCAAGGAGTCTGCTTGGGGATAAGAATTGAGATAAGTATATTTGTTATTAGTTTGTTAACTTTAATGAAATCCATGTTTTGTGTTATTTTTTCCATGCATTCTGAGTAGTTTTCTTAGTCTTTCTCCTTATTATTGAGATTACGTGAAATGATGAATTAAAGTAATTGTGCCTAGGGAGGAAGGTCTAGCACTAGTGGAAGAGCAGAAAATCTGATAGGGGTAGAAAGTCTAGCAAGTGCCTCGGGCAGAAGAGGTTGCTTGACCGGTGCAGGTGTGTAATCGATGATTTGCATGGTTTCCTCTGCAACACTAAATCAAGTGTCATTAAAATAAACAATGAAGAACAAATACGTGAAATCAAAGTCACCTATTAGCCTTCCGAACAAACGGTAAAACACATTCTTTGATGGCTACATTAGTTGGAGGCTAAGGCAGACCACCTTCCGACGGCTGAGGATGCGTAGCCGCCTCTACCAGCACTTATTCCTGAGGCACAAACTGAGTTGATCACTGGTGAATAACTTTCAGAGTTAGGACAAGATCATCAGTGAGACACACTCGTTCACCTTCATATCTCGAATAAAAATACTTTACAATTCCTCTACCCTCAGTTTATGTATGTCCAAAAAATGCTGATAGTAAAAGAAATCAGTCGGTTGTATTAATCAGCCTGCCATCCAACCGACTGACAAGCCACCTTACTGGGTAGAACCAGCAATGAAAAGATGGCACGTATACAAAAAGGTGGCAAGCATACGAAAGGTTCAAATAAAAAACAATGACTCCTTGGAGTATAATGACTTATAACGCTCATGAGCATAGCGACTTGTAAATGTCCAAGAGCTTAATGACTCGTAACTCCTAGGAGCATAATTACTTGTAACTCTTTGCGTCAATGATGTAACTTTCCATATCCCTCTATGATTCTAAATAGGAGGGGCTTTTTCATGTAAGGAATAGGAAGCCATTTGCGCTTTCCAGCCATTTGGGTTCTCCAGTCATTTGGGCATCAATCTCCCCTTCTTTCTAACAAGATCTTTTAATGTATAAAAAGGGACAGAGAGCCAGAGGAACACCTTCACTTTTCCCCATTGGGGGTAATTCTTGTGTCAATCCTTCCACTCTCGCTCTTGCTCTTTCTCTTCTTCCTTGGTCTCATGCTCTATGCCTTGGGAATGGTCAACAAGACAAATTTAGAAAGTATTTGGTGCGGTAAGCGTAGAACATGCCATCAACAAGAAGAGGAGCAACACTGAGGAGAAGCTCTTTAAGGAAATCTCTACTTAGAAACATACAAGAAAATTTGCACAACGACAGATCCAAAAGCTAAAAGAGAAAAGACTTTCTCAGGCATCCTCCAACAAATAAAGGACTCGGGGACTTCTTTCATATGATTGAACATGACGATGAAGGATATCAATAAGATCCGACGAGAGCATGCCATTTCCAATGTTGCACTTGTCAACCAACCAACAAACCCATTTAGTCGGTTACCCTCTCGTCATCTGATCGGCTTGCTTAATCTCTGTCCCACAAAAATCCACTACATCGAACATCTCTCGTGTCCGACCCACTTTGCTACCTCAGACCTCGCTAGGTCGACCCAATGTTCTACATTGGAAAACTCTTCTCACGAACGACCAGCTGTTCTACGTTGTGGTTCTAACTAATATAAGAACATTTCATAACAAATATGCAGGTGACAGTTTCAGTTTATTCCAACGAAGGGTTGCCAAAAAAAATAAATTGCCTGATGGAGGAAAAATACTAAAGCGAACGTAAAGAATAAACTGAAACTTTTATATGCATATTCGTTATAAAATGTTCTTATGTATTTATTTTTAAAAATAAAGCACTCATAGGGGAGTGGATCAAAAAATTCTCCTCCTAGAAGAAGGAATCAAAAACTCTGTAGGGTGAGCAAAAAACAAATAACTCCCTCTGGGGCGCGGAAAAAAAAATAAAATAATAATAAAATATAAAAATAAAAGCACTCCGAGGAGAGCGAAAAAGAGAATCCCCTTCAGGGCGAGCCAAAAACAAAAAAAAAAAAACTCCCTTCTTAGGCAAGCAAATCAATAATACCCCTCATGGGCAAGAAAATTAACAACCCCCCTCCAGAGCAAATGAATCAACAACCCCTTCCTAAGCGAGCGAACCAACAACTCTCCTCCGGGCAAGCAAATTAACAACACTCCTCTGGGCAAGCAAATCAACTCCTCTTCAGGGTGAGCAAATTAACAAGTCCACGATGAGCGAATTAAAATCTCCCATTTGGGATGAGCGAATAGCTCATCAAAGATTCCCTTCCAAGGCGAGGAAAAAATAAAAAGCATTCCTAGGACACGAGAGAATCAAGAAATCTCCTCCGACAACTCCTCGTCCAAGGTGAGTGAATCAATGATTCCCCCCTTTGAGGCGAGAAAATCAACTACTACCATCGGGGCGAGCAAATCAACCAACATAAATATTCATTGCGAGGCTACTATCACAAAGAAGTAGTTGGGCAAGAGGAAAATGTCTAAACCAAGATGAAGACAAATAAAAGAGGCCAAAGACCGCTCAAATAGCAGAAGTTCAGTTAGTTGGCAGGCAATGCAGATCAAAAATCAACTTGGAAAAGCCTCGGGGGAGCACTTTAGGATTGGAGAAAATAGTGAGGGCTAAGAGACACCAAAATAAAGGGGAGACAAGTATTATGTTTGAACTTTTTACATTTAAAAGACTCTAATTCTTATCACTTCACTTTCAAAAAGTAAGAGACTTGAGGGCAATTATGTATGACCAAAAAATGCTATAAAAAAAAAAGAAAATAGTCAACATATCATTCAACAGACCACCCTAGCCGACTGACTAGCCACCTCACTTGGTAGATCTAACATTAAAAAGATACCAGGTATATGAAAAGTAGTCTTAGCATACGAAAGGTGACAATAAAAAGCAGCAACTCTCAGGAGCAGAATAACTTGTAAATGCCCAATAGTATAATGACTTATAACACTCAGGGATAATGAGGCAATTATTCAAATCCCTCTATGATTTATAAATAAGGTCTTTTTTCATGTAAATGAGATGAGGCCATTTAGGCTCTACAGCCATTTATGCTCCCCTTCTTTTGTAACATGATCTTTCAATGTACAAAAGCGCCCGAGAACCCAGAAACACACTTATGTTGCCGCACTGGGGCAATCGCTGTGTCACACTACTCTCTCTCTCTCTCTCTCTCTCTCTCTCTCTCTCTCTCTCTCTCTCCCCCCCCCCTCCCTCGGTTTCATGCTATATACCTTGGGCCTGATCAACATGACAAATTTTGATCCAAAAGTTTCTTCACTATTGCTTTCTTTACCAAGTTAGCCCCCTCATGCCTTTTCCTCAGCTCGCCTCTTCACACCAACCTGAATGTCGCAATCCTCTGTCCTCCATACTCTATTGGTCGGCCATCCTTCTGCTAATTTTTTCGTGTAAGGTGACCTGAAACACTTCGATTTCTCCATCTCGACCCTTGAAGTACGAATCCTAGGGGTTAGAAGTTTGAAAGCCCTCATCAAAGCTTCCTCGTTTACAGGTTTTCTGGCGGTAGACATTCTCGCCTCTTGATAAAAACGATTGAATGTCAGAAACATTAGAAAAGAAGGCTGGTGAGGGAACACTAATCACACCCTATTTATAGAGGTTAGCAGCACGAAAAACCAAATAGTACTAGTACTTATTACATAATACATAAATAATCTTGGCATTTACTTTCCTCATTCAAGTTGCGGTTGTTACATTCAAAGAAGAGAAACAAAGAGTTATGTACATCTAGATTGTGACTGCATGAATCTCCAAAAAATTTAATGGATCACAAAAGATCGAACAATCAACCTCTGTTTCGATTGTTCAACTCAAGGGTCAACCAAATTGGGGCTTGCCCAAACCAAAGATCGCCATGCATCTAGATCGACGGCAACTTAACCGACGCAAGGCCACTCATAAAATCAACAGTCGCTTAGTGAAACTCCCACCATATCTTCTATGAAGATCTCCTGACCAAAGCAAGGTTGCCCATCGGATTAGGGTTATGCACCTCAACCTGATGGAATAACCCACTCTAAAGTCAATGGGTCTTCGAAAGAGGCTCCCTCAAAAAAGCTGACCAAATAACTTTCGGTCCACCGAATGAATTCAACAGACTGATAGAAGATAAAACGACCAAGTTGATCAAATCGACCAAATCGAACAATTATGAACCTGAAACGAAACCAATAGGAAATACAAATATTGAGCGTCGCTAATAATAGTTACTAGGAGGAATAGATGTCAATTATAAATACGTAAAAATGTAATGACTCGAATATTCATTATAATATTTCTATTAAGTGAAAAATAATCATATAATTTATCAAACACCGCAGATGATTTATAAATAGATGATTCATTTCCGTAGTAAATGCATCTCTAAAAAATTAATATTATTTATTGTTTACTCTATACTCCCGTTACCTTTCACTTATTCCTCTAAACATGACCTAAAGAAAGATGCTCAGATTCAACAGCACGTCATTAAAATTTACAATGTTATAACGTATTTATATTGAAAAATAATGATGCTTTGTGATCATGTGGATTCTATTATATAAGATTGTTACTAATTCTTAATTTCTTTTGTACTCAAATTCATATCAAAATAGGTAAAGTAATTAGAGAAACAGATAAGTTTACGTGGATACGTGGATATTTAAAGCATTTAACCACCAGCAAGTTACTCGTATTTATTATTCAATTTTTACAATTAATTACTAATTGTTAAACAATCTCTTTTTCGCTTTCATTAAGATCCCTTTGCCTGCAAATATACAAAAAGAGGAATTTGTAGAATGACAAATGATGGAAAAAAATTTGCGTCCGACAAGTCAGTACGCAAGTAGCTACGTCCGACAATACACATACGTGTAACTTTTCGTAGCCTACTTTTAACATATCTGTAACATCCAAATATAAAAATGTTACACGGAAGTTACAGACAGATTACAGAAAATACGAGGTTACACGGAAGTTACAGCCACATCACAAAGAGATTACATGAGATAAAACACGTAAATACCCTCCTTGTACACTGCGGTAACTTCCTTGTAATTGGACTGGCCAGACGCAGCGTTGCGTACGCTCGTCGGATGTAAATTTTTTCCCAAATGATGGTAGTGGAATCCAGCCATAGTTCACATTTTCTTGGTTGCTCACAAGCCAAAATACAAATAAAATGGGATTAAATTTTATTTAAAACCTATCATTCCTTGTTAACAATAATTATTTAGTTTCAATAATAACGTCTAGGTTCCGTCACATAATAAGACTCTTGCAAACCAAGTTGAATGGTCAAACAATGACCGTGATTCAGGCAGGGATATGCTCCAATGCTTACAAGTCTAATGAGCTATTTGGTTCTTTGGTCGGCTTAATAAATACATAAAATAATAAGTTGAAACAACAAAAACACATTTTTAAAAAATATAAACAACTACCACATAATCAAAATCATGACATGCTAAATAAAGATGAAAAGAGTAATTATTATATAGTCATCATCCTTAATTTGAAATAGTATTATATTATTTAAATAAATGATAATATTGACTAGTCCTTGATTCACAAATTACGGAAGAATCTGGAAAAAACATTCTAGTTTAGAAAAACTATAGTACAAGCCAATTCCAAACCACACAAAATTCTATAAAAATGTAGGAATAAAGCCGGTAAATAATAACTAAGGCTGATGAGGTAATTTAAACCCATATAAGAAAATATAAGAGAAAAAGGTCACAGACCAAAAAAAAAGAAGGAAAAAAGCCAAGACATTTCCGTGCTCCACAATGATCAGGGGAAAGGAAAAAAAAGTAAGGTTAGGGTGAAAAAGCCCTCCAAAAAAAAATATTTACACGTCATACCATGCGAGTCGTATTGGCCCGTTAGGAAGCCGCCGAGGGCTGATGAGCGAAAGGGTAGAACCGGGGTTTAGGGAAAAGAGAAGCAACGAAGGGTACTGGCGGCTTATCGGAGCCGGCAGGAGGATTTGAACCGGCGGTTGAAGATGGGTTGGTAGCAGCTGTTGAGGAAGAATTGGAGGATACGCGCTCGCAGGAGGGGCACATGGAGAGAGTGGTGGCAGGTAGCTGCATGTAGAAGGGTTGTGAGGACTTGAGGGCTCGGAGTTCCGATAACTCCTTTTGAAGGCGACGATTTTCCTCCGTAAGAGTTTCACAGCACCGCTTTAACTGTTCGCAGTCCAGCTCCGTTTGTTTCAGCTTAGTACTGCGCCCATTCAAACATGTATATACTCTGTTAGATTAGTTAATCTAAACATAAAAGCTGTCTGTTTGCAGAATTAAAATGAAGTCCAAACAAAGGCTATTTTTGTGCGCCACTCTCTCTCTCTCTCTCATTCTCTCTCATCTAGGGGAAAAGAGACGGCATAAAGGCTCATTTACAGGATTTCTTTATAGTTATGTTTCCTAAGGAAGAAAATCTTAATCTGCATGGAATAGAAATGTTCTTCATTTCATCGTGAACATTAAAAAGAATAACTTTTTTTAAGTTGGAACTGCTGAAACAAAATATGTAGTCCAACCCCCTCCATACGAGTATTTTCAACTAATTTTGGCATTCGTGGATGAGAAGGGGAAGCAACATAGAGGAGAGAGAAAGAGAGAGAGAAGAGAAATTTGATTAAGATATCAACAAACATACCGTGCTCGACGATTTTGAAACCAAACTTCAACTTGCCGGGGCCGAAGATTCAGCTGCTTAGCAAGAGCAAGCTTCTGCTTCTGATGCCATAAACACAATCTTCAATAGATTAAAAATAATCGATTAAATAATAACATGTTCAGATTGAGTGGAAATCATACCGGGCTGAGGGTGCTATGCTCCTTGAAGCTCTCCTCCAAGAAGGCGGACTGCTCCTTGGACAGTCGGAGCTTCTTCCTCGACCCACAGTTGTCCTCCTCATCGCTTGCCCTTGATGACGACCTCTCCATGACCGCCGCCGCCGCCAGCCCAACTCCACCACCAAAGTCCACATGGAAGGATGAAACTGCACTGTTCGGTGATGATGACACAGCAGCTGCCTCTTCCGCTGAAGGAGCTTGGTTCGCATCCAAAACCCGACCTGTGGCCTCCAAACTCCCTATTTTTACCGGAATCTAACTTTAGAAGTTAACTATGTCGAAATACGGAAGTAAGACAGAGTGGTCACATGAAAGCGCAGGGGGCGGGGAAAATGAAAAGAACGATCCATACGTCCGCATAATTGTTGAATAAATTCTCTGCCATTAGATAACTAGCTAAAGAAAAAAATTTCATCTTTTCAGAACTTACTGTCCTCCGTCGACCATGGAAATCCCATTTCAGAGTGAGAAAGGGGAGCGAGAGGAAGTAGGGTAAGCTGAACCAAAGAATCCATAGGCCTTCTTCTCTCTGTCTCGTCCAGCTCAAAATTTTTCTCTCCAATCTCTTCTTCATCTTCATCGCATCTTCTGTCTCCCCCAGCTCCTGGCTCCATGCAAAATCCCAGCTTCAATTTCGTACTCGGCCCTACGCCGCCGATAATCTTCTCCGCTTGCCTGGCCGGCGGATCTCCCAAGCTCAGCGCCAGCTCCATCTCTGAACGATCAGAACAAAGCACAGGGAAGAAATAAAAGGACGGGGGCAATGACGCGAAAGGTGAAACAGAGGAGAACGTTTATAAAAGCCTCCCAAAAAATAGACTGTGAGAGCGTTAGGAGAGATTAAATCGATGCCTGGTTCGAATGAGTTTGACCGACAAATCCAGGTTGACAAAACACACGTGACCCGCAAAAGGGTAGCAAAAGCGATTTAAAAGCAATAAAAAAAATAAAAAGTATTGATTAAACAATAAAACATCTTTTTAAACCGAAGGCTCACATCATTATTTTCATATTCATGCCATTATTATTTTGCCTCTTAATTCTACTAAAATTTATTACCGTATTAAGATTGTTTCGCAGATCGAACCACCCCTGGGGACAAATGCCGGACACAAATGTTAATGTTGGTATCCCAAATTATTATAGTATTGTCTTCCTTCTATTTTAGTGCTTCTGTAGCGTTGCATTAAAAAAATACATTTACTTCGTGGCCAATATAGTGGTGAGGCGGGACAAATAGATAGGCAACAGGGTTGGTCACTGGCTGTAATCATAGATGATGATAGCAACTGTTTGCTGCAGAAATTTTTAATTCTAATTTATTTTGTATTAGCTCATGTTTTTGTCGAATAAGTTACACAAATTTTTTTATTTTTTTTTGTTCAAAAATTAAACCAAAAATAAAATTTGTATTTTTTATATTTCCAAAATAAGAAGAAATGAATTCTTCTCATTTTCTAATAACAAACAAAATTTTATTTTAAGCTACTTTCAATTTAATAAGTGAATTCTTCCCATTCCTCAAATTTTGTTTTCACTTTACTATTATATAGAATTTCTTATTGAAATTACTTATCACACAGGCGATGTGTGATTAAAAAAAGAAGAGTGGAATTGAGAAAATTGTTCGGGCATTTACATACATACCTCCTAATTATTATGTATTTAATATTATATCTAATCAGAAAATATGCTTTTGGGGAAATCTCATGGTATTTAAATAAATAATACCCTGTTTTTTATTTATTTACATAGAAAAATCATAAATCATAGATACCGTTGTTAGAATAAACGACTAGTAAAGTGTACACATTTAGATGCTCAATTTTTTAAAACATTTATTACATATCTAACACTTAAACATATTGTATGCATCTAAACATGAATCTCAGAGCGATCAAATGACTAAGGATGATGATCGAACAATCGAAGCGTCAAACCGAAAAAGAATGATCTGAATCAGACATCCGACGATTGACTGCTCGATCAAGTCGACTGACATGCAATGTCGACGGATCCAATCAGCGGACCAAACTTACCGTCTCAGCTACCTATTTTCTTTGTAAGGAAGTTTGGTCGTAACCAGTCGACCGACCTACTTTACCTCAATAGATGCAATCATCGTTCGACAAATCGCTCTAGTCTACCAAACTCAAACAAGTCGAGGCTACGATAGCGGTTGTATTATTCTTAAATTGTAGCGCAAATCTGATATTAAATTAAGGTCTTAATTGTCTTAAAGCGGTTTCTATAATCATTCCCTCCTTTCTACAAATATACAAAAAGGTTCTTATAAATAGAGAGACATATGAAAAACAATGTACATTTCCCCCCGACTTTTATGCTCAGAATTCTCTTACTGTTTTATGATACACCGAAAATATATAGTATTTTTATACACATTTTTATACTCATTTGTTGATGATATTGCACTTTAATCGAAAGTGTTTTGTGTGTTTTTCTTACAGGTATCATTAAATGGATGGTTGTGATAAAAGATGTGAAAAATGATCCATTTTGGAGCAAAAGTAAAGAAAATTAAAAAAGTGATCTTTGGTAGCCAAGCGCCAGAACCTGCGCTTATGCGCCAAGGTCCCGCGTCTAGGTGCCCAGATCTGCAGCTTACGCGCCAGCAGACTCACGGTTAAGCGCCGGTACCCCGCGCTTACGTGTGGGAGTTATAAAAGAGGATTTATTTAATTTTAGGCGATATTTTGAAGAGGTTTTCGAGGCAGCTCTTAGTAAGCACGTGGGTAACATTCTATTGGCACCAAATTTAAATTAAATCTTTCTTGAATGGATGCATCTCTCGGAAGATACGTTGAATCTGGACACAATTTGAAGAGATACGAATACACCTTTTGGAAAAGTATAAAAAGGGAACTTGAAGATCCGAAAAAAGGTTGATGTTGGAGGGTTTGGTTTATGTTTAGGAGTGTGGTTTGTGTTAGAGACTTATTTCAGAACACACCTCTCAACTTCACCATTTTTACTTAATATTATTCCAGTTTGTATTAGGATTAGAAGTGAGATTTAGAACCCTTAGAGTTGGACACCAACCTCTAAGGAGTATTGTAAGAGAAAGTAAAGTTTTCGAAGGAATTTCAAGAGTTTGGTGGAGAAAATTTTCAGATAAATCTTTATCTTTGATATTACATTTGGTTTTGTTTTCACTATAGTTTCTACTTTTAAACCAAGTTGTGATTCTATTTTCTCCTTGACTTCTGAGTAGTCTTTTTTGTCTTTTTCCTTAAAATGATGAATTAATAAAGTTATGAAAGTATGTTATGTGAAGTATAGGATTTCAATGTTGGAAGATGTTGTGATGATTTAAAACCTTGCACTTCATTTACTTATTGATTTGGTAAATTAAGATATTAAAATTTGTTGCGAGAACATGTAAGAACCAGTATGGTATTATCTGAATTAACAATAGGAAAGAATCACATGAGACTGTATGGGTGAGAATGTAATCCATATAGTCTAGTGCAAATAAATAGGGAGATATACTTTGATGGGTGTAAAATTCGAGCACTTTAGAGTGACAGTGTAAAACCCCCAATTTGGTTTATTGTTTTATGTTTTGATACAAGATATTAGCCTCCAGGTGGAGGGAATTGAGGAAACCTTAGAGTGAGAGCTAGTATCTTTTCTGCCTAACCCGTCTTCAAGATTTTTAAAACAGTAGATTAACCTATGTTCTTTATAGCATCTCTAGTAATGGTAAAGCATAAAACTGCTCTTATTTGGCATAACATATTTTAGATACTTGCACAACAATAATTTCTATTACTTGTTACTGATTCATAAAGAGGGAAAAGATATTTCATTTGCATAAGTTTTCATCTCACAAAAGTTTAGAAAATGTAGTTGTTTACTTTCATTTCAAATTATAAAAATTAAGAAAAAGAATCGAATTGTATTTCCTAAGAATATTATCTTTAGTTTGAGTGAGATCTTCTCTAAATAGTAAAAAGTTAATTTCTTATTTTCTGTGCTAGAATATATTTCCATTATTTTATTATTTTCCCAGTAGGTTCGATATCTTGGAGCTTAATCAGAAAGTCTTATATTACTTGATAAACGATACATATATTTGCATAGTATCCACATTAAAATATCTTTAAAAAGGTGTGTGTGTGTGTGTGTGTGTGTGTGTCGTAAGCATAAATACCAGTGGATCATGTTTTTGGCGCGTTGTCAAGTAAGGAAATTAAATAAAGAAAAATTTTTAAGAGAAAAAATAATTTTTAATTTTTAAAATCTTATTTAAACTTGTTAGATTTATTTTATGATGTTATTGTTTTTGCTGTATGAGTTTTATTTTATTGTGTTTTATAATAGTGTATGTGTAGTTCAGGTTCTGAAGGACTCGTGCTTTACGATTCTGAATAAGAAAGAACTATAAGAAAAATAAAAAAATTTTAATAAACAGAAAAAGATAAAAATATTCAAGAAATGACAAATCAAAATAATCAAAATGCTGATATGCTTCAAGAATTTAGAACTTTAAGAGATTATGATAAACTTACAGTAGATAAATTTCATGGTAGTATTCAAAATAGTGTTGTAGTGGCTAATTCATTTGAACTTAAACCTGCTATTATCTAAATGATATCTAATAATCAGTTTGGGGAGCACTAATGGAAGATCCAAATTTACATCTTGTCAATTTTCTATAATTGTGCGCTACATTTAAATATGATGGTATTTCAGATTATTCTATTAAACATAGAATTTTTCTTTTCTCATTGAGGGATAAAACTATGGTTACATTCATTAGCACCTGGATTATTGAAACTTGGGGTGATTTATCACAAAAATTTATTGCTAAAAATTTTCCACCATCAAAGACTGCTAAGCATAGAAATAATATTACATCTTTTTGTCAGTTTGAAGAGGAATTTAATTATGAAGCATGAGAACGTCTTAAAGATCTCTTAAGAAAGTGTCCACATCATTTAATACTAGATTGGTTAATAATTCAAACTTTTTATAATATATTATTTGGATCTCTTAGATCTATCATCGATGCGGCTGCTGCTAGTTCATTAATGTCTAAAGAGATTAATGATGCTTATGCCTTAATTAAAGAAATGGTTACAAATAACTTTCAATGGCCATCTGAGAGCGTAAGTCCCAAAAAGGTAGCCAATATTCATGAATCTTATGCTTTTTCAATACTAGCAAATCAAGTTTCTGCAATTTCAAGGAAGATAGACCAATTTGGAATTAATTTTTCTCAATCAAAGTCAATGATTGAAGAAAATTCATTAGACCAAATGGTAGATTCTCAAAAATCATTAGAAACTTTGAATGACATAAACAAGCTTAATAACCCATATTCCAATTATTATAACCCAGATTAGAAGAACCATTCAAACTTTAACTGAAATAACAATAATTAGGTAGTCATCAACAACACGGGAATAATCAAGTAAACCCATTAGGGAATTGGAATAATCAAGGGAATAATAATTATAAACCTACCTATCCTCCAGGGTTTAACTATGCTTCACAATAAAAGGAGAAGAAGTTGACTATAGAAGAAGTGATGCTACAAATGGGAAATCAATTGCAAAGTCAAAGAGCTACAATTAGAAATATTGAGAATCAATTGGGAAAAATAGCCAATTCATTAAGTAATAGATCCCAAGGAACACTTCCTAGTAATATTTTGATAAATCTAAGAGATAAAAATAAAGAGCAAGTAAAAGCTGTTCAACTGAGAAGTAGAAGAGAGTTGGAAGGTAGAGTTTAAAAAGTGATTGAAGTAGAGAAAGAAGTGATTGAAGAACCAAAAGAGGACGCTCAGAATGGTTTGGAAAGACCTATTTCTCCATCTAAAATTGATTTAGAAAAGCCACCACCACCATTTCCTCAGAGACTTTAACAACAAAAGTTGGATAAGCAATTTTCAAAATTCTTGGAGATTTTTAAGAAACATACAATTAATATTTCATTTGCTGAACTCTTAGAATAAATGTCAAGCTATGTGATGTTTATAAAGGATATTCTAAATAGGAAAAGAAAATTGGAAGATGACGAAACTATTGCACATAGTGAAGAATGCAGTGCAATAATTCAGAAGAAACTTTCTGAAAATCTTAAAGATCATGGCAGCTTAATAATTCCATGTGCAATTGGAGAAACATTTTATGGGAAAGCTTTATGTGATTTAGGTGCAAGCATTAACCTTATGTCATTATCTATATTTAAAAGACTGGATTAGGAGAAATAACCCCTACTACTATAACTCTGCAGTTAGCAGATCATTCGATAACATTTCCTAAAGGAGTGATAGAAGATGTTTTAGTAAAAGTGGATCAATTTATTTTTCCTATTCTTTTCATTGTGCTTGATATGAAGGAAGATAAATAGATGCCAATTATTTTGGAGATATCTTTCCTAGTGATCCCTCTGATGTTTATGCTTACGTTTTAAATATGAAAATTATGATTTTATAATATGGGATAATACACAAGTATACGTATCGTTTATCAAGTAATATAGGACTTTCTGATTAACCCCCGAGATATCGAACCCATAGGGAAATGTAAAAACTTTTTAAAGAAATAAGAAAAAAAAATTGTTACTTTTTAAATTATTTTTGAAATTATGTTTTGATTTTTAAAGTTTGAAAATTGTTTTTGGTATTTTTGATAAAAAGCTAAGCAGGAAATGAAAAATTATCAGAACTTTAAAATGCTGTATAAAACACTAGAAAATAAAATATCTTTTTCTTTCTCCTATAAAACAATAATAATTATGAAAGTATTTTTGTGGAAGTATTTAAATGTGTTGTGACAAATAGGAGTAAATTTATTCTTTACCCTTACTTGGTTCTATAAAGAACATTGGTTAATTTGAAATTTTAAAATTTTAAACATGGTTAGGAAGGGAAGATTCCAGATCACACTCTAGAGTTTCCTCGATTCGCTCCACCTGAGGGCTAACTTCTCATAACAAAATATAAAATATCAAATCAAATTAGGGGGCTTTAGCCTGTCACTCTAAACACCTCTAATTTTACTCCCCATTAAAAACATATCTCTTAATATATTTGCATTCAATTATATGGACTACAGTTCTCACCCATATAATTGCATGTGATTTTACCAATTGTTGTTTGAGACAATACCGCATTGGATCTTACATAATCTCACAACAAATTTTAGCATCTTAACTCGCCAAATTAAGAAATAAATTAAGTTCATGGAATTAAATCTTCACAACTTATTCCAACTTTAAACACTTATAAATTCCACAAAAATCCTACATAATTTAATTACTTATTCATTTAAGAAAGAAAAAGATAAAGAAAACTACTCAGAACTCATAGAGAAAACACAAGAAAACATTAATTTGAAAATAGAAATCATAAAGAAAACTCAACAAGAAAAAACTAAATATAAAAACAGAAGTAAACACTTATCTGAAAATCCTCTCTACAAGACTCTAGAAGTTCTTTTGAAACTTGACTTTCCATAGGACAACACTACAGAGGTTGGCGCCCAACTCTGTTGACTCAAACTCTCACTTTAGAATTCAATAAGAACTAGATAAATGGATGAAAGAAAATTGGTGAAAAGAAGGTTTCACACCAACCCTTTCTCCTTAACTAACTAACTCTAAAAGACTTTAAACAATAAAATATTGAAAGTAAAACTCTTTGACACTAGAAGAGGACATTGAAAACCAGAAGAGTAGACTCACATAAACACAAACACACTAGACTCTCATGACATAATTTTAATAATAATCCAAAAGGTGCCTTGGTGTCTCTTCAAATTTATGTCCCGATTCAATGAATCCACCAAAAGATGCATCCCTTCATTCAAATTTGCTGCCCATGTGAAGATAATGAAGTCACCATCAAAAGTTGCTTCAAACACCCCTTGAAATTGGTGCCAAAAATGAAGAAAATTTGATTTTTAACTGTGGCGGCTAAGCGCCGACCAGGCAGCGCTTAACCGCCAAAGTCAATTTTTCATTTTTTCATTTTTTTGCTCCAAATTAGATACAATTTTGCTCCTTTCATCATAATCACTTATTTTCATCATACCTGCAAGAAAAATACAAAATACCTTCCATTAAAGTGCAATATCATCAAAAATAGGTATAAAAATGTGCATAAAAATACTATATATTTTAGGTGTATCACCTTGCTACAGGAAGAGCAATGATAGATGTGCAAAAAGGGGAATTAATTATACATGTTAATGATCAAACTGTGACATTAAATATTTCAAAGTCAATGAAATATCCTACAAGGTAAAGATGATGAATGTTTCTGGATGGATGTTATGTGATATCTGAGTCAATGCCATTTCAAAGCAACATATGAAGAGAAATTTGAATGTAAACAGATGGAACATGAACAAGAAGAGGAAACACAATATTCTGAAGATTTTGTTGAGGAAGACTTAAATTACATTCAAGAAAATTTTGAAGTTTTGAACGTGACAAATAAAGATGAATTTTTCAGTCCATCAATTGAAAAACCTCTTGAACTTAATTGAAAGTACTTCATGAACATTTAAAATATGTCTTTTTAGGTGATTCCTCAACTTTTCCTATTATAATTTCCTCAAAATTAATATAGAATAAGAAAAGAGTTTGCTTGAAACTTTAAAGAAATATAAAAAAGCCTTGGATGAACCATAGCTGATATTAAAGGAATCAGTCCTTCAATTTGTATGCACAAAATTCTTATGGAAGAAAACTGCAAAACAGGGCTGATCCTCAAAGGAGATTAAATCCTATTATGAAATAAGTTGTTAAGAAAGAAATATTAAAGTTGTTAGATGTTGGAATTATCTACCATATTTCAAATAGTTCTTGGGTCAGTCTTATTCACTCTGTTCCTAAGAAAGGAAGAGTAACTGTAACTATTAATGAAGAGAATGAACTTATATTAACCAGACAAGTTACGGGATGTCAAATATGCATTGATTATAGAAAATTAAATCTTTCCAGCAGGAAATATCATTTTTCACTACCCTTTGTGGATCAGATGTTGGATAGACTAGCTGGGCATAAACAATTTTATTTTCTGGATGATATAATGGGTATCACCAAATACAAATTGTGCCAGAGAATCAAGAGAAAAAAAATGTTTACTAGTCCTTATGGTACTTATGCTTTTATAGGAAATTTCTTTGGTTTATATAAAACCCCTGCTACATTCCAAAGATTTATTATAACAATTTTTTGTAATCTAATTAAAAAAGGAATTGAAGTGTTTATGGATGATTTTTTAGTGTTTGGAACTTCATTTGAATCATGTTTAGAGCACTTATCTATAGTTCTTAAATGCCGTGAAAAAACAAATTTAATTCTTAATTGAGAAAATTGCTTATGGTAGCAGGAGGAATTGTTTTGGGACATAAAATTTCAAAAAAAGTTATGGAAATCACCCTGCAAAAATTCAAGTGATCACTAATTTACCTTGCCAATCAAATGTGAGGCAAATTAGGAGTTTTTTGGGACATGTTGGATTTTACAGGCGTTATATTAAAGACTTTTCCAAAATAGCTAAGCTTCTATGCCAATTAGTGAAAAATGATGCCATATTTAATTTTAATGAAGGTTGTCTAAAATCTTTTGATTTATTAAAAGAAAAATTTATCACCGCACCAGTTACTATTTCAACAAATTGGGAAAAACTTTGAGTTAATGTGTGATGCAAGTGATTATGCTATTGGAGCTATTTTAGGATAAAAACATGCTAAAATTTTCAAAGTAATCTACTATGCTAGTAGAACTCTTAATGAAACCCAAATTAATTATACCACAACTGAAAAAGGGTTATTAGCTATAGTATTTTCTTTTAATAAATTTAGATCATATCTAATTGGAACTAAATGTGTGGTGCATACTGACCATTATGCTATTAAATATTTAATGAAAAAGAAGTATGAAAAACCAAGAGTAATAAGTTGGATTTTTCTTTTTACAAGAATTTAACTTTGAGATAGTAAATAGGAAAGGTGCTGATAATCAAATTGCTGATCATCTGTCTAGGTTTGAAAATGAAAAATCTCTCTCTTCTCATGATGAAATTAATTAACATTATCCTGACGAAAATCATTCATTATTAATGAGTGGTGTGTTCCATGGTATGCCGACATTGTAAACTTTGTTGTTAGTAACATATTACCCTATGGTTTGACATACCAACAAAAGAAGAAATTTTTATCTGAAGCTAAAACATATTTTTGAGATGATCTATTTTTATATAAACAAGGAAAGGATTTTATTATTAGAAGATGTGCACCATTAGAAGAAGCTTATGAAATTATTCAAAAATGTCATGATTTTGATTTTGGGGGACATTTTTGTGTTGATAAATCTGCATATAAAATTCTGGAATCTAGATTTTATTGGCTTACCATTTTTAAGGATGTTAATGCTTATATTAAAAATTGCGATCAATGTCAGCGTGTAGGCAATATTTCTAGAGAAAATGAGATGCCCCACAATTATATGTTGGAAGTAGAAATATTTGATGTTTGGGGATTAGATTTCATGGGACAATTTATACCATTTTCAGAAAATTATATATATTGTTAGCACTGGACTTTGTATCTAATGTATAGAAGCTGTTGCTTTACCTCGATGTGATGCTCGAAGTATTGCAAAGTTTTTTATAAAGAAAATATTAAGTAGATTTGGAATGTTGAGAGTAATCATAACTAATGGGGGAGGTCATTTTAGAAATGAAATTGTGGAGAAAATAGTAAAGAAATATCATATTTTCCATAAAATTGCTTCTTCTTATCATCCGCAGACAAGTGGTTTGGTTGAATTATCCAATCGTGAAATTATAAGAATTTTGGAAAAATCTGTTAATCCAAACAGAAAGGATTGGTTAATTAAACTGGATTTTGCTTCGTGGTCTTACTAGACTGCAAACATGACTCCTATAGGAATGTCCGCATATAGACTAATTTTTAGGAAAGATTGTCAGTTAAACTGGAGCATAAAGCATATTGGGCTATTAAAGAGTTCAATGTTAATTTAAAGAATGTTGGCGAGAAAAGTTTATTGCAATTAAATGAGCTTGAAGAGATAAAGAATGAATCATATGAAGTGCTAAGATATATAAAGAAAAGATGAAGATATGACATGATCGTAAGATTCTGAATAAAAGTTTTGAGCGAGGACCACAATTTTTACTATATAATGCTAAATTAAGATTATTTGCTGAAAAACTTAAGTCCAGGTGGATGGACCCATTTATGGTAATAAAATTTTATCCTTATGGAGCTGTGGTTATTAAAGATCCTAAAACTGAGAAAATATTTAAAGTAAATTGTCATAAATTGAAACCTTAAGTCTTAGTAGATCAACTCAAAATTGATGAAAATCTGATGTTGGGTCACCCAAATCAAGTATTGGTATGTTGGGCTGATGACGTTAAACCAAGCGCTTTATGGGAGGCAACCTATAGTTATCAGTGTGCTTTGCTTAAGTGTGTTTTGTGTGTTTTATTTGGTTTAGAGTAAGAAATATATGGTGGTATTTTTCTTATACTATGTTAGTGGAGATTAATGAGACCTTAATTGATAATTTGGATCAGTTAAAATAAGAATTCAAACGTTTAACAGGCTTGATTTAAAATAAGCACTGTGGCTAAGCGCCAGCAGTTGGCGCTTAGGCGTTGGAGTTACGAAAAATGTGGTTCTAGAAGCCATTATCATGGAGAAGTTGCATGGCACAATTTTGGAAGGTTTGTGGACGTGGGAGGACGATTTGAAACCATCTAAAGTCTATAAATAGGGACCAGATTAATGGAAATCCATTCCATTCAAAAATTCTATCCTAATAGTCTTACAGAAGAGTTTATGTGTTGAAAATGTCTTCTTGGGAGAGTGAAATGAAGAAGAAGAAGGATGCAAACAAGTTGAAGTTCATTAGTGAGAGTACGTAAGAGTTATAAAATAGATTTCTGGCCATTGGTATTCAAGGAATAGCAGAGAAGATTACAAAAATCGAGGCTGATGTTGCATCAATTGAAGCAAAAGTAAATAAAACTAATGCACATTTAGCACATATTGGATGACAATTGAAAATGCAATTTAGTCATACAAGTTATATTGAAGAAGCAAACAAGGCGATGTATCTGACAAATAAGTGGATTGAAGAGGTTTTTGTCAGATGTCTTCATTGTTGTCCATTTTATCAAATATATATACCTAATGGTTCAGATGGAAGTAATGGAGGTAGTGGATATGTTCCACATAATGAAGACTGGAATCAAGTTCTATAGTGTGTTAAGTGTTTGTTATTTGTGGTTTGTGTTTAATTAATTATGTTAAGTACTAGTGTATGTGTTATTTGTTTTATGTTATAAGTTTTTGTCTATTATTTAGTTTAAGTGACTTATTGTGAGTAGAAAAGATGAGATCTTATCCAAGAATCTTGGATTAATGACTTATAATTTGCATTTGTGATCTGTATTTGTTTAATTAAGGGTCTGTTTGGCGCAGCTTAATAGCTGTTGTGGCGTTTTTCAAACGTCTTGGCACCGTTTGGTTAACGCGTTCGGAGGAGCGGTGGAAAAAATCACGTAATATTTTACGCTTAAACACGAAGGAATTACAACCGCTCCCTTTACCCCGCGTTCGGCGTTACGTCGTAGCTTATTACCCCCCCACCCCTCGATCCCGTCTTCGTTCTCGCATTTGCCCTACCGCTACAATCAAACTCCCCTGCTCTCCTCGATGATACTTCTCCCGGTCCTGATTCCTCTCACAAATGTGTTTCCTGTGAAATCCCTAGCTGCATTTCTCTGCGAGTGACTCAAACATTAGAGGCAGCAAGGACGACAATGGAGGGGCTTAAGGTTGGAAGGACAGTGAAGGATGTGTGGCCTCTCGAGTTTGTCAAGGCATACGCTGCCCATCTCAAGCGATCCAGAAAGGTTCATCTTTTTATTTTTAATTTTTGAGTATGCTGTTGTTGGGATCACTTGTTTGTTCTCCGTCAGAAAACTTCTTGGCTTGGTGTTATGAAGATTTTGTGGTGCTCCTTTGAATCTCTTTTAAAATTTATGGAATTAATTTTGCTGTTTTAAAATCAATTTATTTGTATCCATAAAATGTCTGTTGCTTTGTGTTTCTTTGCACCTGCAGGTAGTAATGTGTTTGTAACCTGCTTTGTATTAGGTGGAAGGTGTGATTCGCTTTAGATGAAGATGGTTGGAATATTTTTGGTGAAAAATAACACCCGATTGAAATGTACATATCTAACACCAAAATTTTGATTTTTACATTTATACATGTTAGTAAAATAATTTCACTGTAATTTTTGGTTTTTTCATTTTGTATTTTGTTATTTACATATTAATATAAGTTTTCAGGGGCAGTTTGGTCATTAATCCAGCAACAGCTACAAATAAGTGTTCTGAATAAGCTCCCCAAACAGTAAGCTAGTTTATCCTGATAATCTGCAGATTATCAGGTTATCAGGATAATCTGCTTATCAGCAGATTATAAATAATTTGCTTATCAGCAGATTATAAATAATTTGCTTATCAGCAGATTATAAATAATCTGCAGCTGCCCCAAACAGACCCTAAATAAAAGTTTGTGTTTGTGTAAAACCTGTGTTGAATTGTTTTTAAATCAAAAGAAGTGTAATTCTAGAGATAAGAAGACTATAAGGTGATGATATACTTATTAAAACAATTTAGGGTTGATTAAAGAGTGAGAATTTTTATTTAATGAATTAATTGAAATTAGCGAGTTGGCGGCTATGCATCGAGAGTTCGCACTTACACGCCAGAGCTCCGCCGCTAAGCGCATACTTTCGCGCTTAGGCGCAAGTTTACTGTCAGCGAATTTTTGTTAGATTTTAAATTTAATTTAAATATATATATATAATTTAGAAAGTAGTATTTGATTTTGAAAATAATTTTGAGTTTGAAAATTTTAAGATATGAAATCAAACTGACCTCACATCCCAAATAGTTTATATAAACGAGCACCGCACCACAAACCACATATCTATCCCGAAGAATAGACACACCGCTTGATGATGGGGCTCGATTAAATAAACTAGAAGATTTGTGATATCCGTTTGGTCTGCGAACCAATTTTATAAGCCGACAAGTTCCCCTCCTTAATATAAATGAATTAGGCAGGGTTTATATTACATGGGTTCTTAAAGTTCCCTATAAGGGCAAGCCCCTATAGTTAATTACATCTTAAGTGACGGAAATCACTTAAGAAAACTCTCGATAATAATCAGTGGTTTTGCTCTCAAGAATTTCAAAGTTTAAGGTTTTCAAAGGATTGAATTTTGGAAATTTCAATAGGGATTAGCTCAAATTGGGAACAATATATTTTGGAGTCCAATGGAAGAGAGGTAGGAGAAGTTGGAGATCCAAGAGGAATCTTGGCAACTTCCCGACTATCCTATTGTTTGGCTTCAATTTAGGAAGAATTATTTAGTATTTCGATCTTGTCAATTTTAATTATTTAGGACTTATATTCGTATGACATGATCATACAAACTGCCTCGAAGATGTGAGGGTTTATGTCGTACCGAACGACTACCTCGGAGTCCTAAAACCGGTTAGGGCTTAATTTACATAACATGATTATGCAAATGCCTAACGAAAAGTGTTGAGGATTTATGTTGCACTAAGCAAACTACCTCGAAATCTTATGGCTTGGTCATTTAATTCTAAGAAAGTTTTGTTGAAGTAGATCCGAGTTTTGCTGATGACGATGGTCGAGCTGTCCACCATGCTCCGAGCTCCTTGTTGTTGCAGAGGTTTAGTTTTAGAAGTCATAAATCAGGAGATGGGAGAAGTGTTTTGGTTTAGAGAGAATCTTAAAATCCAAGTGTTTTTAATATTTTAATTAAAACAAATCTTAAAGTTGTTTTAACAGAACCGATTAAAATCCCACGGTTCCGTCATCCCGACACCATTATTTTCATCGAATTCACTTAGTCCAGATGAATTTGCTAAACTCAACTGAATGAGTTTCACACTTTCATTTCAACTGTGGGAAATCCCGTTAGCAACACGTGGGTTACATCATCCGAGGTATTCCCGATCATTCAACGAGACGTTTTAATTTAGTTGCAATTGTAGTTTTGTTGTTCTGTTTGTGATTAAATTTTGAGTTGTTTTATATTTTGACATGTTGTGGCGGTAATTTTTATCTTGTAATGACTTTTAATTTAGTTTTGGTTTCAGTTCAGGGACTATCCTAAAGGTTTTGGTTTTCATGCAACAGTTGTTTATCATGCAAGAAAAGTAAAGTGCATTGCAATAAAGAAAATTGCAATAAAATAAAAGCGTACCTGGAGGGTCTTCCCATCATCCCAAGCTGTACTTAAAACACAGGTTAAGGCATTAAAATATTTCAACAAGTACCTAGGTAAAGCTAAGGGAATGATTTTGGTTTTCTACCAAAGTCATAATCCTATAGCTAATCATCTCCTATGACGTCTAGGATCTTGTGTTTTGGTTTAAGGATGACTCTCTTCACCCAAGAACAATTAAATTCAGTTGTTCTTATAAACATCCTATCATATTGAGGAAGTGCTTAAGACGAGTCTTAAACATCTTTTCAATACCTCTAGGATTTTTAAGTCGAAGAGAATTTAATTATACAAGTGAATTAATCATCCGGGAGTTTAAGTTTTGTTATCTTGCTCGATGAACTAGGACATTTGAATATCACTATAAGTGAAGTAACACTTCACTTGATGCCTCATTTAAGAGTTATAATAATAAGAGCTTTAAAAGGGCAAATCAAATTATTAAATATTTTGATGATTTAAACTTAATGATTTAATTTTAATTCTGACTTAATTATAAAGAGTAAGTTTAAGTTTGGAATAGTGTTCAAGTTATTTCAGATTTAATTCTTAAGGATTTCATTTAGGTTTGTTGTTAAATGATTTTAATTTAATTTAATTCAATTTAACTTTAATTCAATTTAATTTAATTTTGATTTAATTTGATTTGATTTTAATTTAATTTAATTTTAATTTTAATTTAATTTCAATTTAATTTTAATTTAATTTAATTTTAATTTAATTTTAATTTTACTTTTAATTTAATTTTAATTTTAATTTAATTTTAATTTAATTTTAATTTGATTTTAATTTTAATTTAATTTTAGTTTAATTTTAATTTGGATTATTATTTTAATTAATTAATTTTTTTTTATTTATTAAGAATTAAGTATTATTGAAGTGGTTTATTTAGGGACTTTTAAATTAAAGAATAAATATCCTCTTAATAATATCCCTACTTTAATAATTCCAATTTCCATCATTTTCCCAAAATTTCAATTAATTAATTAATTAAAGTTTATTTTAATTATTTTTTTTTCTAAATGGTTAGTACGTTTCTACCCTCAATCATTTAAGTTTCAATCATCCAAAATCAGTTTAAAATCAAATATTTTACCAACCCTTTTTTAATTAATCCTAAAATTTTAATTAAAGGTTGAAATTTTTAATTACCATTTTGCCCTTCAAGCCTAATAATTCGATAACTCACTAAATTAAGCTCAAATGAACATAAAATTTTTATGTAACCTCACTTACATGTCAGTTAAGACATTAGAGGAGAAAATGTGATTTTTCTGCATTTATTTTATTTATGTAATTATTTTTAATGGAAAATAGGGGTTTTCAAGGAAAATTCAATAACATGACCAAGGAAATATTTCCGTCCTTAAGAAAATTATGAGATATTCCTAATGACCAGAGGACCATTTGGACCAATTTTGATGATTTTTTGAATTATATTTTATTTATTAGAATTATTTTGAATTTTGGAGTATTAATTAATTTTAAAATAAAATTAAAGTTGAAAAATGGATTTTATATTTTTCTTAAATCTCTCTGACCTCAAGGAGTTCAAAGAAATAAATTTTGCATTTATCTGATTTTTTTTTTATTTATTAGAATTATTTTAGTGAAAAGGTTGAAAAATACATTTATTAATATTAAAAATGACATTAAGACTTTAAAATTCAATATCTTATCCTAGGGACTTAAGAAAAATATTTGGTTTGTTCCTAGTAATTAGAATTCAAAATGTGACATTTTGGTGATTTTTAATATTTTTATGATTTTTATTATTTTTTAATTATTAAAAATATTAAAATAATGATAAAAATCAACTTTTTTAGAAAATTACAATTTTAATTTTCCTAAGTTCCTCTGATATCAGAGAAGCTCGAAAACCATTTTTGTGAATTTTTCAAAAGTATTTTGTGAGTTATGAATTTTTAAAGTTTAATTTTACTCATGGGGCTTAATCAACCCATTTGGTGGATCAAATCAAGTCCAATTGATTTTAAATTTTTATGAGATGCTCTCCTGACCCTAAAGGAAAGTGGAGAATTGTTTCCAAGTCAATTTGATGTATAGTTAACCCTAATTAATTATAGTTCAATTTTGGGTGTTTAGACCAATTAGGGTTATTCCAAGTGAATTAACTCAAAACTTATTTTTCTTAGGTTCCTCTGGTCATAAGAAACATCACCAAATTTTCCTAGAATTTATTTCTCAACATGGTAATTATTGGAATTAAAATACTCAAAACAGTAACATGCAATTGAAAAATCAATAACTTTTCATAGGGATGGCCTCTGACCTTGGAAAATTCAGGGAATGTTCCCAAGTTCAGAGGCTTTAAAAGTCCTATGGTCTCATGCCATGGTGAATTTCCTATATGCATGGAGAATTGAAATAGTGCAGAGAGTAAACAAATTATTAAAAATAAAATACTTGATGAAATGACTTGATTTCTTTTCCACATTATTCTCCTCTGTTCACTGAGCAAGTGGGTATTTCTATTTTATTTTTAGGATTTTTCTACACAAAGTTATGGATTTTCTAAGTTCTGGTAATTAAATAAATCCATAAAATCCTATTTTTCTATTTATCTGAATCGGCGCAGCGTCATCCTTAGCATCTCCGAACAGCCACGCGGCGCTTTCTGGTTCGACGCCGCCATTTGACTCAGCGCTACTGGGGCCCGCGGTTCATGTACCATTGCGCTGTCCGGCTCAATCCGGACAGTCCGCTCGATACACACTCGATCCGACGGCTCCCAATCATCATCTACGACTGGTGTGAACCAGTGACCATCCACCCTAAAACCCTCAGAACTCACTCGATTCTCAACAAATTTTTGTGTTCTTGTGCTCTATGGATTCGTCTTGAAGAGACGAATACATCTATACGGTGATCATGCATTGAAATTAACGCATTTGAAATGGAGAATTTTCAGAAGCTCGGGAAGAAGAGAGAGCTCGTACCTTTGCTCAGAGAAGTGAAGCTTCGATCTGAGAGTTGTGTCACGTTTGATTGGGTCCAAGCAAGCTCCAGATGAAGTCCCTGGCCCAGTGAATTGCCTGGGTACAAAGTGACCACAGCTCGATCACAAAGCTTGGAGGCTGGAGCAACTGGGTGGCCTGGAGAGGGGGCTTTCACTGGGGAAATTCTCCTCTTGGTCTGGTGAAGGTGTAGGACCAATCAATTTGGAGATTGGCTCACTGTAGTGAAGTGTCCTATTTTTGGGTGGAATTTGGACTCTGAAATTGAGCTCTGTTAATGGGGATTAGGGCAAATGGACACTGGAACTCAATTGCTCTAAGTGTGGAGAGTGGTCTGGGACAATTTTGGCAGAGTTTCAGTAGGTTTGTTTCAGCACCTCCTCCATGGCCGAGAGAGGTGGGGTTTAAATAGAGCTGGCTGGAGGCTCTCCCAGGGGGAGTTAGGGGTTGGGATCAGCTGCTCTAGTGAGGAGAAGAACAACCATGGTGGCCATTGGGCATGGGGCAACTCAGCAGGTGAGAATTCCAAGCTTGGGCTCACATGGGAGCTCTTGTGTGTGGTGTTTTCCGGTGGCCCAGGTGGCTGGCCGGCAGGCATGGGTCACCCTCAGGGTCAGGAGGCACAGGGCTTGATGTTTGTGTAGGGAATTGGCAATGGCCATGTGTAAAGTGGTTGAATTAAAATGGAATGGGGGTAAGGGTGTATTTTGGCTAAGTTTGGTCAAATGTATGGATTGGGCTAGGTGCACCTCCCCATGGCTAGTTTGGGTTGAAGAGACAGTGGTTTAGGTCAGCTTAACTAGTGGGGAAGGGTCACCATCCAAGTACAATTAAGTTTAAGCAAGGTTTAGTGGAATCATGGAAGTGGCTAATCCCCTTAAGGGAATATGGAAAGAGCCTCCTCCTCTTGCCATCTTGGGTATGTTGAGGTGTCCAAGGCTTTCATGGCTGCCATGTGGCTCATGCATGGCTTCATGGCTCCATTTGGCTTGGGAAAAGTTAAGTCAACTTTCATGAGGAAGGATTTTGTGATTTTTAGCATTTTGGTGAGAGTTGTCATGAGGCTTGATTTGGAATGGTTTGATGATGAATTTGAAAGTTAGAGAAGAAGTTAATTGGAATGGATGATGAAGTGTAGTGTCATGTGGGCATTAGAGTCAAATTTGGGCCTTTGAAATTATTTTAAGAGTGGGCTTTTTTAGGAAGGCTTAAGGAAGTGGGCCTTAGGTTTTAAAATAATTTTATGGATGAGAATTTTGTAAAAGGTTGGGCCAAATAATGTTGGGTTTATTTTAGGGATGTTCCATGATTGATTTGAAGCAAGTTTGAGGTGATTTGGAATTGGATTGGGTCTAATTTGGGTCTCTTTGGTAATAGAGTCCAATGTGGGTTAAATTGGGCTAATTTGGGCCAATGTTGGGGGCTAATTTGGGCCAATGTTGGGATAGGGTTGAAATTGATGTAAAATTAATGTTGGGAAATGTTTATGAGGGTGTTACAAATAGGTTTCAACTTTGATTGGGATTTGATTTTGGGATTTGGGCCCATTTGGGTTAGGTTTGGGTGTAGGCCCATTTAGGGAATTTTGGGTTTGGGTTGAATTTGAGTAAGGTTTGGGTCCAAATTTTGGGCAAAACATGTTAGTGTTTTGTTTGTGGGGATTCTAGGAAGGTTTTAGAAAAGATTTGGGTCAAATTGGGATTGAATTGGGTTGGTTTGAGGTAGGTTTAGGTCATGGGTCAAGATTGGGGCCTTAAGCTTAAAAATGAAATTGGATTCAAATGTCAATCAAATTGGGCTTGAATTTAGTCTAGATTGATATTGGGGATATTGAATTGAAGTTTAGAATTGAATTGGACCAAAATTGAGGTCAATCGGGGTGATTTGGTTCGACATCGGGTTCATTTGGGTTTAAAATGGGCTAAATTGGGGGTTCTGGTAAAAGTAGGGTAAATTGACAAAATTGGCCCATGGTGTAGTTGGACAAAATGAAATTTGGAATATTTGGGATTTTTTAGAATTTTCTGGGAATTTTTGGAATTTATAAAAAGTTTGGCCAAAAGTGTATTTTTAGTGTATTTGGAGTGTATTTTTGGAAATTTTGGTATATTTGGCTATGGATGATCAATTTGAGTGATGTGACAATGTTTGGGATTGGTTTTGAGGAATTTTGGGTAATTTGGAGATTTTGGAAAATTTGGGCAATTTCAAGGGCTTTTGGTAGGTTTGATGAGTGTAGGGTCCCAGGGTCGAAAATTGAAATTTTGGAAGAATGAAGGTTGATCAAATGTGAGTGAAATGGAATCAATTTGATTGAGCCATGAAGCCATATTAAGCCCATATGAGCCATGAGAGGACTCATTGGAGGCATTCACTATGTTGTTGCTAACCCTCTTAACTAGGGGCTTAGGGGTTAAGGTCCATCCATATGAATTACCCACATGAGTCAGGGAGTCAAGTTGGGTATAGGTGTGGTTTTAGGATTTGGATTGTGTGTGTGAGAGTGTAGAGTGTGAGTGTAGTGAGTGTGTAAGTCAACCCTCACTGCGACCAGTGCCACCTGGGGTAGTCCTAAGGCCAAAGAGTCCTATAGGGAACTCATCCTTTAAACCTTCACATTTGATTTCAACCCTCTAGGTGATTAGGGGTCTACAATCAAGCTTGTGGGGTTTTTAGGGAGATAAGAAGTGGTTTAAATTTCTAAGGGATGGGTCCCAATTCTAGTCCTCTAAGATAGTCAAAGGAAAAGCCTAAGGCTAGATCCTAAACACGAAAGAGGGAAGAGAAGACCTCATAAAAAATGAGGTCAACATTTACCAAAAGTGATTTTCAAGTTTAAAAACCCAAAAATTGCCATTATTTTCCTCACCTTCATCTTCTTCCTTTGCATTTCATGATTTTGTAGGCTACGACGTCACTACATTTGTGAATCTTGAGCCTTTTCAAGTGAAAATGTTTAGATTCGATCTTCTTGAGGTATGAGCACTTCTCCTAAGTAACAATTTTTTATTTTCACCATGTATTTTGAGTGTATTTTGGAGAAATCAAAAATCACTATTCATGGTGAAAATTTGAGAAGTTTGATAAATTACTTGAAATTAGTAGTTTAAGCCTTTAGGAGTTGAGTTTAGTAATTTTGAGTTGAATGTGGAATTTATATTGATTTTTATGCAAAATATAGAAATGGCACCAAAGAGAAGCAAAGCTAGAGCCACTTTCGATTCTGACAAGTTTGTTTGTTCTAAAGCTTAAGATTGTTGCGTACAAACTTCACAGTCACGTAAACTGATCCAGGAGCGAGGATTTGATAAACCTGAAGGAGAAATAGAAGACATGACTGTAAATTGCTTTGGGATAAATTATGTTATTTTTTTGCTATAGCTGTTATTTCTGTTGTTCGGGAATTCCATGCAAACCTCCCGGCATCAGAGGATAACTTTATTTTCGTGCGAGGACATCTGTTACATTTTACTCCTGAGGTAATTAATGGATTTTACCTATTGCCACATTGTATGCTTTGTTTATATTTAAATTACAATCCTACAGAGAAAGAATTGGATGAGATTATTTCTACTTTGACTGATGGGAAGGGGTTATAGAAGATTACTAATGAAAGAAGCATAACTTCCCTGCATCACAGTTGAATGACAATTCTAAAGACTGACATTATTTCATATCATCCAAGCTACTTCCTAACCCGACCCGCAATTACACAGTAAATTAACTTCCAAAAGATGGCAAAAAACTTGACTCGATTTATAAATAGCGGCTAGTGTGCAAAATCTTAAATGATATAAAAATTGGAAAATATTTTAGCACTAGGGGTACTACACAAGTATACGTATTGCTTCAAGTAATATAGAGTTTTCTTTAAAAACCCCAGTTTCGATCCCACGAGGAAGTGAAGTAAGAGCTCTTTAGTCAAATTTTAGTCTACTATTAATAGTCCTTAGTTTGGAATGTTGATTAAAATTATGTTTTATCTAGAAACTACTCCTAAATGCAAGTGTTAAATGTAATAGTAACTATAACTAAATGCAAATAATAATTCTAAAGATAACCCTTTTTGGATGAATTAGTTTAGAGAATTTTGAGATACTAAAAACTACTATTCTTATGTAATGAAATGGATAATGTGTAGGAATGAGATGCATTTATTATTGTATGTGCCAAATAGGTGCAATCCTATTCTTTACCCATTGGTCCAGGCATAAAGAACATTGACTAATCTTATGCTTTGTTACTGAATCTGTGGCTAGGCTGGGAGGATACCGGCTCTCACTTCGGAGCTCCCACGTTCCCCTCGCCTGAGAGATAACATCTACACTTTAACACCCAATCGATAGGACCGAATTGAAGATTTTAGTCTGTCACTCTAAAATCTCCAATTCTACGCCTGATAATTATATTTCCCTATTTATTTGCACTCAATCCCCATGAACTTCACCATCCATGGAATTTGAATGTGGTTCCATTTTGTTGAGAATCACATATGCCCTTTTGGGACTTAATGCAATTACAACAAATTTTTACACTACAATGGGCCCTTATTGCAATGTAAATAAAGTGCAAATAAAAATCGTCAAATTTATAATTAAAACATTTTTTAGCAAGCATCCCAATATCCTAATCATGAATCCTACTCATTGCAACAGAAAAGTAGAATGAAAACAATGACATAATTTTCTTATGCCACTATTTCTAAAGAAGAAGAAAGAGTAAGAAAGAAACATCAATAAGCACGAAGAAAACACAACAGAAACTTCATTAAACCAAAGCAAATCCACTATGTAAGTGTTTACAAAATCATAAGATAATGAAGAACAACACTTAGCTTTTTCCCTTTGAAAGAAAGATGAAGATCTCTCCCACAAAGTCTCCCGGTGATCCATGCAATGCTAGCGAAATCCCTTACAAATTCTCAAAATCTCCTCTCCAATCTCTCTAAAAGGGCAGAAATCTACATTTCTACTCTTAATCTAAGAATCCTAAACATTCTCTAAGATTTTCCAAACATTCCTCTCTTGTTTCTCTTCTTTTTCTCTTCTTTTTCTCCCAGTTTTCTAACCTAAATTCATTATTTTAAAGTGTAGGAATGAAGTTTGAAGAGTTGACAAAAGCACCCCTTCTAAAAAGAGTCCAAATACGTTGAATTTTGGCCATAACCGCCCAAAGTCGGTCTAGAATCTTCTCGGGCGCCGTCGGCGGGCTCCTTTATAATTTATTTTTATGCTCTCGGGAAAAATAAGTCGTCAGCGGCCTATTCCTCGCCGTCGGCGGCCAATATCAACTTTTGTCTCTTTTGGTCCTTTTTGTTCCAGATTCGCTCATTTTTACATCTTTTTGCTCCATTGTCTATTCTTGTACCTAAAACCAAAAAACATACAAAATACATTCTTTTTAAATTGTAATATCATTAAAAAATGAGTAAAATGTTATAACAAAAAGTGTATATATTTTAGGCGTGTCAAAATCCCCCAAACTTAACTGTTACTTGTCCTCAAGTAACATTATAACTTTAAAAACAAAATATGTTGACTTGTGGTTGTGGGTTTCAATAGAGTTTCCTATAATTTCATCTCAGAAATATTATAGTATAACATAGGAGAACGTCTAGTAAATCAACCTAGGACTAGAGTGTAAGAATATCTCATATTCAACTTAGGAATCCTGATATTCTACTTACTTCAAAAGTTAATGAAACTTGTCAAACTAAAGATTTAAAGAAAGTATAAAAATGGAATTTAAGCACCTTATCAATACCAATTTAACCAATACCTTTTGAAATTAGAATGAGCTTAGGATTGTTTTTAAGTTTCTTTCATTTAAAAAGATTCAAGTAAAACCAATTTTTGATTAGGCTACTCCTCAAGTTTCTCCTCACTTATTTTCTTTTCTTTCTTTTTTTTTCTTTTGTGATCATTTTTAATCCCCTTTTTTTTACTTTTTTTTCTTTCAGGATCATTTTTAATCCCTTTTTGTTTACTCTTTTTTTATGTGAGGATTACTATATCTGGATAGACCTTTAATAATTTTGAATTTCACTATTTCTCTCTAAAATCCAAAACTCAAAACTTTCCCTGACTTTTTTATAAGTGTAGGTATTAGTTCGAAAAATGTTTTCAATAAAGGCTCAATTCTCATTAAGTATAAATCTAAGAATTTTAGTTTTTCAAATGTTCAACTCCTTTCTACCATAAATAGAAAAATCATTTTTCTAATGTTTCTTTCAAAATATCTTAACTCTATAACAGTTTCTTCACTAAGGATTTTAACTAAGTTAATTTTCCAATATTCCTAAAATCGAAATTATAGTAACCTAAAGGTAACACCACATACCACAAGTCATTTTAAAAGTGATATTAAATTAAATACAGGCTACTGAGGACAAATAAAGTTACATTTTAAAAATTTTTCTTCCCCCAAACTTAAATTTTAAAATATCTTGCAATTAATTCCACAAAATATTCTTGGAAGAAAAAGTAAAGGTTGAATCTACTTACTACTACAACATCCTATCAAATTCATATACATGCATAATCAGGATAGAATGATTGTAGGAGAATGTAAATCTAACCTAAAACACGCTTGTAATAAAATGACACTAAAAGGAAGTATTTTCACATTAAAATTTTGTTTTTCTTCCTACCCCCAAACTTAATTTTTTAACATATATAACATTCAATATAGAAAATATAAGTAGGAAGAAAAACAGTTTAGAAATTTTATCTACTATAAATGTCTATCAAATCCATTTGCAAGTATTCATTAGGATAGAACAATATGCAGCAGAAAGTAAATCTAAACTAATCATGCCAGAATAGAATTCACTAAATAAAAGTCTAACTAGCATAGCATGTGTCAGCAAGGGAATATAAAAATGTTCTTCAATTATTATATAAAATTGTAACACAAAAATAAACACACATAAGATAAATGAGGTTAATTCTTCCATTAACTCATCACATCACATTGATTTACTTCCAATTTCTAATGGAGTCGCTACACTAATAAATTAGGTACTTTCAAATGATTTTATAGATTATAACCCAAAAGATAAGATTATCCCTGATAAATTAGTTTCCGGACACCAATCTCAGGTACTTCTAGTCCCTATAATTAAGCACCTCTAACAGTTATAAAGATAGTGTAAGATAATCCTAATGGTATTCATCAAATAGGTTCGCGACTCCTATAAAATGAAAATAAAGTTGTGAAAGGAAGTAAAAAATTAAGATGGAACTATCAATGTTCAAAATTCATGATTTCTCTTGTAAAAATCAAGTCTGGGTGAGACCAAACTCACTGTGGACTCGTTAATCCAACTACTACAAGAGATTAAGTCTAGCCATAATAAGAAGTTAAGGAATCACTTCCCTCAAGACACACAAATATCAAATCAAATAAGTAACAATCCCAACATCTACCATTCAACAATCAAATTTATCAATCCACTATAAAGTAAGTACAATACAACACTAACAATCATAACTCTCAAGCACACTAAATCAAAGCACACTGATAACTATGGGTTGCCTCCCATAAAGTGTTTGGTTTTTACATCGTGGGCCCGACAAATGATTCCATCTGGATCTAAATTCCATTTAAGTAATCCTCGATCACTCGCCCAATCATTTCCAGATCCAGGGATTCTTATAAAATCCTCAAATTTTAATTTTTCATTCAGCTCTTCATTTTTAGTTGGATTTATATCATTGTTCCTCATATTTCTTTCTAGATACAATTTTCATCTATTGATTTTCTGAATTTTCATATTAATATCATCGTTGAAATTTATGAAATGGATCTTTATAAGATACTTCAATATCTCCCAAATTTTGGATTAGATTCTCTTTAGATAATTCTGATTCAGGATCAATATCTTCTATATTACTTTTCTGTTTTAAGTTATCTTCCAATTCTTCCCCTTTATAATTATTAAATGATGGAGGATCTAACTTAGTTGAGGAAATAGGTTTTGTTAATTCCATAGGAATTTGTTCCAATGGTCTTCTAATATCCTTATCATCTTTTCTTAACTCAAAGTTCTTTTGAAATTTATCCTCAAATTCACTTTCAAGTTCTAGTTCAATAATTTTATCTTGTTCATCATTCAATTCAGGTTTTTCTTGTTATTGAGTCACATCCAAAGATATAAAGACTGGTTGTGTACATGAATTCCATAAATAGATAGGCTTTAAAATTATATGGGGTACATCCATCTTAAGTTCATAAGAATTTTCAACAGATGCAACTAAAAGTTTACTATTTTTGGTAGTGTCCATCATTTCACACCTCTCCTGAACATACATACAGTCTTCTTTAAATAACCTTTTCGAATCATCATGAAAGTCTATTTCAATCTCATCTATTAACTTACTCTCAAAACTTTCTTGGAAATGGTCTTTACTTAGATAATCAATTTCATCCATCCAAAAACATACATCATCTTTTCTCTCAGCTGGATATTTCATAGTCTTTAATACATCAAAAGTAACTTCATGGTCATTAATATTCATAGTCAACTCTTCTTTTTGCACATCTATCATAGCTTGTCCAGTAACAAGGCAATTTCTCCCTAAAATAATTGGAATTTCTTTATCTTCCTCCATATTTAATACAATAAAGTCCAAAGGAAAGATAAATTTATCCACTTTAACAAGCACATCTTCTATAACTCCTTCTAGATAAATGATAGATCGATCAGCTAACAGAAGGGTTACAGTAGTGGGAGAAATAACGGCTAAACCTAACCTTCTAAATATAGATAGAGGCATCAGATTAATGCTCACTCCTAAATCACATAAAACTTTTCCACATAATCTTTTTCCAATTGCATAAGGAATTGTAAAGCTACCAGGATCTTTAAGTTTCCGAGGAAAATTTTTCTGAAGTATAGCGCTACACTCGTCACTTAGTGCAACTGTCTCGTAATCCCTAAATTTCCTTTTGTTGTTTAATATATCCTTCATAAACTTTGCATAACTTGGCATCTGTTCCAAAGCTTCAGTGAAAGGAATATTTATCGTTAACTGCTTAAGACTTTCATGAACTTTGAAAATTTTATATTCAACTCATGATGTCTAAGTCTTTGAGGAAATGGAGGTGGTGGTCTTTCCAAACTGATTTTAGTTAGAGATATTATTTTTTCCAGATCCTTAGAAACATGTTCTTCAGGTCTTTTAGTTTTCTTTGTTTCTCTCACAACATCATTCTCTTTTCTAACCACATCCCATATCTCTCTTCCACTTTTTAATTGGACAGCTTCTACTTGTTCATTAGTGTTCTCTTTAGGGTTGATCTCAATGTTGCTAGGAAGTCTTCCTTGGGTTCCATTGCTAAGTGAATTAGCAATTTGTCCCAGTTGATTCTCTATGTTTCTAATCGCAGCATTTTGATTTTGCAACTGGTTTCCCATTTGCAATACCACTTCTTCCATAGACATCTTTTTATCCTCAAATTGTTGATCATTGTTAGGTCCAGTGGATATGAAGGTCTATAGTTTGTGTTCCCCTGATTATTCCAACTTCCATTATGATTCACATGATTATTTTTCCATTGTTGGTTTCCACCATCAGTAGTATGATTCCAATTAAATTTAGGATGGTTCTCCCAACCTGGGTTGTAATAGTTAGAGTATGGGTTTTTTATGGTATTTAAAGTCTTATATAATAAGTTAGAATCAATTATATGCTCTAATGAACTTTCCTTACTTACATGAGTAAATTGAGGTTGGTTCATTCCAAGTTGGTCTAACTTCCTTGAAATTGTAGCAACCTGAGATGCAAGAATTCCAATCACATCTATATCATGAACATTAGCTACATATTTATGATTTGAGGGGCATTGAAATTTATTTGTAGCCATTTTTTCAATTAACTCATACACTTCATCAAATGGTTTTGACATTAATGATCCACCAACAGCAGCATCAACTATAGACCTAAGGGATCCTACTAACCCATTATAAAAAGTTTGAATGATTAACCAATCGGGCAGAGTATGGTGTGGACACTTTCGTAGGAGTTCCTTAAATCTTTCCCAGGCTTCTTATATTGATTCTCCTTCATATTGACAAAATGAGATAATATTGTTTCTAAGTTTAGTAGTCCTTGAAGGTGAAAAATTCTTAGCTAGGAATTTCTGAGTTAACTCCTCCCAATTTTTAGTAGATCCAGGTGCTAATGAGTATAACCGTGTTTTAGCCTTTTCCCTTAGTGAGAAAGGAAAAAGCCTTAGTCTAACAACATCGTCTGACATACCATTATAACGAAATGTAGCACAAAATTCTAGAAAACTAGATAAGTGTAAATAGGGATCCTCCAAAGGAGTTCCCCCAAATTGATTGTTCATCACTAGTTGGATAACCTCAAGAATTATTTCAAACGAATCAGGTTCTACGACAGGATTTTGTATACTTGAGTGAATTTCATCTGTCATAGGATTTAGGTAAATCCTCAATGAAGTTTGATGATTTTCCAAGTTATTATCTTGAAAGTTTTTTATTTCCATTTCTAGTTTTTTGAGTCCTTTCTGTATTTTTATTTTTTTTATTTATTTTCAAACTCAGAATCATAAGGCACAAGTTGTGCAGATCTTTTGTTTCGCATACGTAACACACCAAATAATACATTAACAATTAAACAAATAATAGATGAAATACACTTAACACAACAAATCATTTTCACGAACACCTTGTTTTTCACACAAACAGTTTTTTCACAACACTTTTTCATATAAAAACACTTTTCACACAAAACAGTTTTTATGGCACTACAGTTTTCCAAGTCTAAGCCTAATTAATTAAACTAAAATTCTCCTAAAGTTCTTACCGAAGCTTCCTCGGCAACGGCGCCCAAAATTTGACCTGACCTGCAATTACACAGTAAATTAACTTCCAAAAGATGGTAAAAAACATGACCTGATTTATAAATAGCGGCTAGTGTGCAAAATCTTAAATGATATAAAAATTGGAAAATATTTTACACACTTGGGGTACTACGCAAGTATACGTATCACTTCAAGTAATATAGAGTTTTCTTTAAAAACTTCAGTATCGATCCCACGAGGAAGTGAAGTAAGAGGTCTTTAGTCAAATTTTAGTCTACTGCTAATAGTCCTTAGTTTGGAATGTCGATTAAAATTGTGTTTTGTCTAGCAACTACTCCAAAATGCAAGTGTTAAATGTAATAGTTACTATAACTAAATGCAAATAATAATTCTAAAGATAACCCTTTTTGGATGAATTGGTTTGGAAAATTTTGAGATACTAAAAACTACTATTCTTATGTAATGAAATGGATAATGTATATGAATGAGATGCATTTAATATTGTATGTGCCAAATAGGAGAAATCATATTCTTTACCCTTTGGTTCAGGCATGAACATTGACTAATCCTATGCTTGGTTACTGAATCTGATGCTAGGCTGTGAGGATACCGGCTCTCACTTCGGAGCTCCCATGTTCCCCTCGCCTGAGGGCTAACATCTACACTTCAGCAACCAAATGATAGGACTTGAGGATTTTAGTCTGTCACTCTAAAATCTCCAATTCTACGCCCGATAATTTTATTTCCCTATTTATTTGCACTCAATCCCCATGAACTTCACCATCCATTGAATTTGAATGTGGTTTCACTTTGTTGAGAATTACATTTGCCCTTTCGGGACTTACCGCAATTACAATAAATTTTAACACTACAATGGGCCCTTATTGCAATGTAAATGAAGTGCAAGTAAAAACCATCACATTAATAATTAAAACATATTTTAGCAAGCATCCTAATATCCTAATCATGAATCCTACTCATTGCAAAAGAAAAGTAAAATGAAAACAATGACATAGTTTTCTTATGCCATCATTTCCAAAGAGGAAGAAAGAGTAAGAAAGATACATCACAAAGCTCGAAGAAAACACAACAGAAACTTCATTAAACCAAAGCAAATCCACTATGTAACTGTTTACAAAATCACAAGATAATGAAGAACAATACTTAGCTTTTTCCCTTTGAAAGAAAGATGAAGATCTCTCCCACAAAGTCTCCCGGCGATCCATGCAATGCTAGCGAAATCCCTTACAAATTCTCTCAAAATCTCCTCTCTAATCTCTCCAAAAGGGTAGAAATCTACATTTCTACTCTTAATCTAAGAATCCTAAACATTCTCTAAGATTTTCCTAACATTACTCTCTTGTTTCTCTTCTTTTTCTCTTCTTTTTCTCCCAGTTTTCTAACCTAAATTCGTTCTCTTAAAGTGTAGGGATGAATTTTGAAGAGTTTCCATAAGCACCCCTTCGAAAAAGCGTCCAAATACATTGAATTTTGGCCATAACTGCCCAAAGTCGGTCTAGAATCTTCTCGAGCGCCGTCGGCGGGCTCCTTTATAATTTATTTGTATGCTCTCAGAAAAATATGCCGTCGGCGGCCTAATCCTCACCGTCGGCGGCCAATATCAACTTTTGTCTATTTTGGTCCTTTTTGTTCCAGATTTGCTCATTTTTACATATTTTTGCTCCATTGTCTATTCTTGTACCTAAAACTAAAAAACATACAAAATACCTTCCTTTTAAAGTGCAATATGATCAAAAAATGAGTAAAATGACATAACAAAAAGCGTATATATTTTAGGCATGTCACTTCCTATAAATTATCTTAGTGAGGTTACTAGAGAAAGAGCCACGTTGAACTATTGTATTCAACAGAGTAAGAGGATAGACTTGGAAAGATTATTTATGATTGTATCTAGAATTCTGCTAGATCTGCTACCACTGTAGGTATGGGATTTGCTTCTCTTATACATTCATTATGTGAGTTGGTTGGTGTTATATCTGAGAATTGGCAAGAGGTTCTTCAACCTTTTAAGCCGATTACCACTTCAAATTTGAAGACTTATGCTGAGCATTCAATTTTTGGCTTGAGAGGAGAATTTTCTAGATGTTCCAGTGCATCTGCTTCTGCTTCATCTACATCTCGTGCTTCCACATCTCAGTCATCCTAAGGTCACTTTCTTTATTCACATATTGAGCTTTTGAATAAGATGAAAGATAATATTAATTATACTATGGATCGAGTGCACGATATAGAGGGGAAAGTAGACCATAATTAGGAATACCTTCAGAGACTTAGTGAGTATGAGGGAAATTATCACAGTTACATGGATAGATTGATCAGACATGATTTTAGTACTGTGCTACCCACTCATCCACAATATAGCCCATATGTGCCTACCCGTACCTGGAATGAAGGGGATGATACAGAGGAGGAAGAAGATGATTAGGATTTATATTGCATATGAGTGATATTATGTTATGTGATGTTTTTGTGGATTTTTTTTTGTTGTGTTGTTTATTTTCATTTGTGCTTGTTAAATAGGAATACTCTACGTCTTTCATTTTGTTATAATAGTTTTGTTGACATTTTAGTTTGTGTTTATTTTAATTGTGGATGTTATATATTTGTTATATGTGATGTGAGGGTTTGTGGTAGTAAATGTGTTAGTACTTTGTTAGTGTATTTTGTTCATAGTTTAGAACTAATTCCAGAAACTATTTAGGAAGGTTCTATTAAAATCCACTAATTAAATTTCATACTTAACTTTTCAATTTACTACCATAAATATATTTGACTTAGTTATGGATTTCTGTTTAAGTGTATGAATATGTTTCTATGTCCTCCACTACTTTAGAAGCCTTTTGAATTTCTTTTATAAAATGAAAATTTTTTAAAATTTTGGATCAAGTCATTTTCATTATGTTTTTAATACATGCATATTTAGGATATAAAAATTCTTGCAAGTTTAATACTTATAGTTTTTTTTATTCCTACCCATGTATTTTGTTACTTTTCTTAAATGTTTTATCATAATGAAAATTTTAAAGTTTGGGTGGAAGGAAGAATAATTTTCAAAAAATTAAAACTTTATTTATTCTCAGATGTACTAAAAATTTAATTTTGATTGAAGAATAATTATGTGTATGAAATTATATTAGGGAAATAAAATTTTGAATATAGAAATGAGTACGAGAATTTAGTTAAAATCTATAGTAAGGATGAAATATTTAAAGTTAAAAATCTCTTAGTGAAGAAATGATGAATATTCTGTAACTATCTTTAATAAGAAAAGTTGTATTTAAAAAAATAGATGGATTAAACTTTTATTTTTAATACTTAAATTTCATTTATTGTAAATAATTTTCAAAACTTTTATTATATTTCAAAGTTAAAGATATATATCAACCATATGTTTTAGGAAATGAAGGGCAGAATTCAAAACAATAAAGGCCTATCTACATACATTAATCCTTGCCTTAGAAAAAAAAAAGAAAAAGAAAAGAAAAGAAAACTGAAAAAATAAAAAATATATATATGTGTGTGAAAAGGAAGGAGAAGCTTGAGGTTTAAGGGCCTAATTAAAAATTGGTTCCACACCTGATCTTTTTAAAGTATAAGATTTGATGAAAATCTTGAAGCTTATAAATATAATATAGTTAATACAATTATTTTTAGTAAAGATTTTTAAATAAAGAAAATAAAATGCCTAGGCCCTATACTTTAAAAAATCTACAAGTATTTCTGAATAAGATAGATACTAATATTTTTCATTAACCTTTACCTAAGAGATTTCTAAACTTTAAATTGGTTTCATTTACTAATTTTTCTTTCTGAATTGGACTACTACATTTCTAGAACAAATTTTTAAAAACTCATAAAGAAACTCAGCACATAATTTACTTGTATGGTTTTTTTATGATTAAGGTGTCACTTGAGGACAAGAAATATTTCAAGTTTGGGGGATTTTGATACACCAAAAAAATATAGTATTTTTGTACACATTTTGATACCTATTTTTGATGATATTGCACTTTAATGGAAGGTATTTTGTGTGTTTTTTGTACAGATATCATTAAATGGATGGTTTTGATAAAAGAAGTGAAAAATGAACCAATTTGGAACAAAAGTCAAGAAAATTGAAAAAGTGATCTATGGCGGCTAAACGCCAAAAACCGCACTTACGCGCCAAGACCCTATGGCTATGCCCCCAGATCTGGAGCTTACGCACCAGTAGGCTTGTGGATAAGCACTGGTACCTCGCGCTTACGCGCGGGAGTTATAAAAAAGGAGTTATTTAACCTTAGGCGCCATTTTAAAGACATTTTCGAGGCACCTCTTGGTATGAACATGGGTAACTTCTTATTGACGCCAAATTTAAATTAAAAATCTCTTGAATTGATGCATCTCTTGGAAGATAAGTTAAATCTGGACACAAATACAATGACACCCTTTGGAAAAGTATAAAAAGAGGACTTGAAGATCAAAAAAAGGGTTAATGTTGGAGGGTCTGGTTTATGTCTAAGTGTGTGGCTTATGTTAGAGAGTTATTTTAGAACACACCTCTACACTTAACCATCTTTACATTATTTTGTTACAGTTTGTATTAGGATTAGAAGTGAGATTTAGAACCCTTAGATTTTGGCACCAACCTTTAAAGAGTATTGTAAGGGAAAACAAAGTTTTCAAAGGAACTTCAAGAGTTTGGTGGAGAAGATTTTCAAATAATTCTTTATCTTTGTTATTACATTTGGCTTTTAATTAAGAAGTCTTGTGTTTTCACTATGATTTCTACTTTTAAACCAAGTTGCGATTGTATTTTCTCCATGAATTCTGAGTAGTTTTCTTTATGATTTTCCTTAAAATGTTGAAGTAATAAAGTTATGGAAGTATGTTGTGTGAAGAATAAGATTTCAATGTCGGAAGAAGTTGTGATGATTTAAAACTTTACACTTCATTTACTTCTTGATTTGGTCAATTAAGATGTTAAAATTTGTTGTGAGAATATGTAAGAATCGGTATGGTATAGTCTCAATCAACAATAGGAATGAATCACATGAGATTGTATGAATGAGAATATAATCCATATTTTTGAGTGCAGGTAAATAGAGAAATGTACTTTAATGAGTGTAAAATTAGAGAAGTTTAGAGTGATAGGCTAAGGCCCCTAATTTAGCTTATTATTTTATATTTTAATACGAGATGTTAGCCCCAAGTGGAGGGAATCGAGGAAACTCCAAAGTGACACATAATATCTTTCTTTCCTAACCCATCATCTAGATTTATAAAACAATAGATTAACCTATGTTCTTTATAGCATCTCTAATATGGGTAAAGAATAAAATTGCTCCTATTTGGCACAACACATTTTAGATACTTCCATAATAATAATTTCTATAACTTGTTACTGATTCATAAAAATGAAAGAAATATTTCATTTGCATAAGTTTTCATCATACAAAAGTTTAGAAAAAGTAGTTGCTTACTTTCATATCAAATTATAAAAATTTTAAAAAAGAATCGAATTTTATTTCATAAGAATATTATCTTTAGTTTGAGTAAGATCTTTTCTAAAAATTAAAATTTTGATTTTCTTGTTGTCTGTGCTAGAATATATTTCTTTTATTTATCATTTTACCTATTGTTTCGATATCTTTGGGCTTAATTAGAAAGTCATATATTACTTAATAAACGATACGTATAATTACGTAGTATCCACATTAAAGTATCATTAAAAAGGAATATCAATCTATAATTATATATTAGGGAAAAGAGCACTTATGGCTCCCTACATGTTGATATAAAAAATTAGGTATAAAAAAATGGAGGGGATTGGTGGATCCCCAGTCTAAAAAACACAAAATACAATTTTAACTCACCCCTGGGGGTTCCACCAGCCACATTACAACTCACACCAAAAAAATCTCCAAAAAATACAAGTTTAAAGGAAATATGCAAGTATACCAAAAAGAGAAATAACCCCGCAGTAACAGGTGGTGCAGACAATAGAGCCAGAGTCCATCAGCGATGCATCCATCAAACATTCAATAGTAGCAGAAAGCCTCAGACATTAAAGCATGAAGACAGAACTCCTAAGCAGATAAGAGAGGAAACCCAGTACTAAAAACCTGCACCAGATAGGAAGCAGAAAAAGAAGAAACAGTAAAAAATAGAAAAGGCCTCATAAAGAGGCACACAAGACAAGAAAAAGCTCCAGTATACAGGAAAGAAACCTCACAATCGTCAAACCTGCAAACCTCACCTTGCAGCTATAGCAGCTGGATCCAAAAACAGACCCGACATAGCAGTAAAAGAACAAAAGAAAGAAAACAACTAGCTGTGATAGCTCCATGAACATGCATTCCAGAACTCCAGGAAGACCCAATGAGAGGCACCAAGCAGTCAAAAAACCATAAACAGAAAAGAAGAAGGTGGGTGAAACCATGCATTCTAGGACTATAGAAAACCAAATGGCCGTATCCAGGTAGTGAAAATCCATGAAGGAAGGGGACTATGGTAGAAGTAGAAGTGTAAAAGCCAATAATAAGTTAAATAACCAGGATAAGAAAACATATGCAAATCAACAACACTAAGCCAGAATGTAAGGGGCCTCCATAAGATTCCCATTTAAGTAAACTTTCAATATGGGGGGAGGTTTGGTACCAATAAGTATATGATCATATCCTTGCTTAGAATGCCAGCCGGCAGGCTTATTTCTTTCCCTCAGAATAAAAGAATATTGAAGATGTAAATGGTTATCAGCCACCAAGCCATAAAATCTTCTCAGTAAACAGTTTAAAACTAAGGTGGAGTAGAGGTTTTTGTAAGATGTTAGGAAGCAGCTGAGAATCCATCTCAAAAATCAGAATAGAAAAGTTACAGGTTATGGAAACCTTGAGGGTTAATAAAAGAGCCCAAGCCTCAGCTTCAAGAGGAGTGGAAGCCACAACAGGTGAGGCAAAGAATAAAGTACAAATGGCCACAGAATTTTGAAAGATAGCAGCACTGCAAGCAATAGCTGTATTCCAACTCCTATCAATGTTGGCTTTCATCCAGCCAATAAGAGGGGGAATCCAATTGAGCAAAGTGGGTCTAGGAGAAGTATGTCTCCCCTCAAGCAATTTTTTAAAAGCTTTCTTAAAATTAGCTAAGATAAAAGAAACAGCGGCAAGAGGGGAAGGGGGTGGGTCATTAAACTTATAACCATTTCTAGCAAACCATATGAACCAAAGGAATATTAAAGGAAAGTAATTTAACTTGGAAGGAAGGTGTGAGGCTTCTTACCAACATGATAAAATGCCCTTGAAACAGAAATTCCTTGGCCAATACACACCATAGTTGATGACTTAATATATTCCAAATCTCAAATGCAAAATAAAAGTCATAAAAATGAGATGAAATATGGATTTAACATCCTTTTTACATATGTAACATCAAGAAGCTATTTTTAATCCCTTTAATTTCAAAATATCATATAATGGTAAAAGTGAGTGAAGAAATCTCCAGAAGAATAAGGAAGTAGAGGGAGAGATGAGAGTGTGTCAAATATACTTACTTCAATGCCATTTATGATAGATGCAGGTATTGACATAAAGAGCTTTAATGATAGTATAAGTGAAATGAATTTTTCAGATAGGTTTGTCCCTCAGATTTACCTGAATGGGAGTCTGAGAAATTAGTGGAGCAATATCACCCACAAGTTCTCTAAGCTTAACAATACTCCAGCTGTCATTGTCCCAGAGATCAGAGACCAGGAGATTAGTAACATTTGGGGAGTGAGGGAGGTTCACAGTGTTAGAAGTACCCCAGTGATCGCGCTAGAAAGAAATTTGTCCATCTCCCACTTTCCAAAAAAAGAGATTGTTGACCTCATTTTTGATGAGGTCTTCTCTTCTTCTCTTTAATACTTAGGATCTAGCCTTAGGCTTTTCCTTTGACTATCCTAGAGGATTAGAATTGGGACCCACCACTTAGAAATTCAAACCACCTCTTAACTCCCTGCAAACTCCACAAACTTGACTGTAGACCCCTAATCACCTAGAGGGTTGAAATCAAATGTGGAAGTTTAAAGGATGAGTTCCTATAGGACTCTTTGGCCTTAGGACTGCCCTGGGTGGCTTGGTCTGGTGAAGGGCTGACTTACACATACACTACATTTATACACTACACTTTCACACACCTCCTAAAAAAACCACACCCATACCCAACTTGATCTCCTGACTCATGAAGGTGATTCACATGGATGGTCCTTAACCCCTAAGCCCTTGGCTAAGAGGGTTAGGAACAACATAGTGGGTGCCTCAAATGAGTCCCTTCATGACTCATGTGGGCTTGATATGGCTTCATGGCTCAACCAAAATGATTTCATTCCACTTACATTCACCCAATCTTCAATTTTGCAAATTTTTAATTTTTGACCCCTGGGACCCTACACCCGCTTAGCCTACCCAAAACCCTTGAAATTACCCAAATTTCTCAAAATTTCCAAATTACCCAAAATTCCTCAAAATCAATCCCAAACATTTCCACATTACTCAAATTGATCATTCATAGTCAAAATTACCAAAAATTCCAAAAATACCTCTCAATACCCTCCAAATACCCAAAATGCCCCTCTTAGCCAAAAAATCCAAAAATTCAGACAATTCCCAGAAAATTCCAGAAAATCCCAAATATTCCCAATTTCATTTTATTCAACTACACCATGGGCCAATTTTGTCAATTTACCCCACTTTTGTCAAAATCCCCAATTTGACCCATTTTAACCCAAAGTGAACCCAATGTCAAACCAAACCTACCCAATTGACTCAAATTCTGGTCCAATTCAATTCTAGACTTCAATTCAACATCCCAAACACCAATCTAGACCAAATACAAACCCAATTTGATTGGCATTGGGATCCAATTTCACTTTTGGCCTTTAAGACCAATTTGGACCCATGACCCAAACCTAACCCAAACTAACCCAATTCAACTCCAATTAACTCCAAATCTTTTCTAAACCTTCCTTAACATTCCCACAAACAAAACACTAACATGATTTGCCCAAAATTTGGACCCAAACCCCACTCAAATTCAACCCAAAGCTAAAAGGCCCAATTTTGCCTAAACCTAAACCTAGCCCAAATAAGCCCAAATCCCAAAACCAAAACCCAACCAAAGCCAAAACCTCTTTGAAACATTCCCATAAACATTTACCAACATTAATTTTACATCAATTTCAACTCTAACCCAACATTGGCCCAAGTTAGCCCAATTTGACCTACATTGGCCCATTTACCAAAGAGGCCCAAATCCAAACCAATTCAATTCCAAATCACACCAAATTGGCTTCAAACTATTCATGAAACATCCCTAAACGAATTGCAACATTTATTTGACATGGTCCTTCACAAAATTTTCACCCAAATTCCCATCCTAAAATAAAAAAAAAACCCACTTCCCTAAACCATTTTAAAAGCCCACCTTTACCAAATTTTAAAAGCCCAAACCCATCCTAAAGCCCACACTACAATCTCATCTCATCCTCACTCAATTAATATCACTCCCTAAGTGCTAAATCCATCATGAAAATCAAACCAAAATGGTGTTATGCCAAATCCCATCAAATAACTCCAAAATATCCAAAATCCTTAAAAATCCATTTTTATGAAATTGACCAAACTTTTTTCAAGCCATAGGCAAGCCATGAAGCCATGCATGAGCCACATGGAAGCCATGAAAGCCCTTTACATGTCACCATGCTATCTTGGGCAAATGGAGGGGTCCTTTCCATATTCCCTTAAGGTGATTAACCATTTTCATGTCTCCCCTAAACCATGTTTAACCTTAATTGTACTTGGATGGTGACCCTTCCCCACTAATCAAGCTGACCTAAACCACTTTCTCTTCAGCCCAAACGAGCCATGGGGAGGTGCACCTAGCCCAAAAGGATGGGTTGACCCAAACCAAGCCAAAATGGCCTCTTCCCCATTCCATTCCAAGCCATCCCCTTTACACATGGCAAGGCCCAATTGACTGCACTAAACCCCAGCCACGACCCACTTGGACTCGAGGGTGACCCATGCTTGCCTGGCCAGCCGCCCGGGTCACCGGAAAACACCATGGCCGAGACCTCGGGAGGAGCCAAACTTTCGAATTCCACCTTCGTTGAGCCGCCCCATGCCCAATGGCCACCATGGCCGTTCTTCCCATGCCCGCAGCAGGCTCGATCCCAACCCTTGGCCATCCCTGCGAGGCTCTCCGACCACCTCTATTTAAACACCACCCCTTCTCGGCCATGGGAGGTGCTTGAACCAAACCTTAAGGAAACTGCGCCAAAATCATTCCGGATCACTCTCCACACATAGAATACTTGATCCCCACCGAATTCCAGCCCCGATTCCCTCCAGTCGAGCTCGATTTTGAGCTCGAACTTCAAGCACAAAAACCGGGACACTTCTCCGAAGTGGATCAATCCCCAAGTCGATTGGTCCTACACCTTCACTCGGACCAAGAGGAGAAGTTTCCCACTCGAAAGCCCCATCTCCGGGCCACCCGATTGTCCCGGCCTCCAAGCTTTGTGATCGGCTGTGGTCACTTTCATAGCTAGACAATTCACCATGCCAAGGGACTTCATCTAGAGCTTGCTTGGACCCAATCGAAGGTGACACAACTCTCAGATCGAAGCTTCACTTCTCTGAGCAAAGGTATGGACTCACTCTTCTTCCTAAACTTACAGAGATTCTCCATTTAATTTGAGTCAATGGATGTGTTCGTCTCCTCAAGACGAATCCATAGAGCATAAGAACACGAAAATCCATTGAGAATCGAGTGAGAAATTAGAGTTAGAAGGTTGACGGTCACGGGTGCACACCAGTCGTAGACGATTACCATGAGCCGTCAGATCGAGCGTGTATCGAGTGGACGGTCTGGATTGAGTCGGATAGCGCGTTGGTACATGACCCGCGGGGCCCTGGATCGCTGAGTCAGATGGCGGCGCCGAATCAGAAGACGCCGCGTGGAGCTTCGGAGATGCCTAGGTTGACGCGGCGCCGCGTGGATAAGTAGAAAATTAGGGTATTTTTCTATTTATTTAATTCCCTAAACTTCAAAAATGCATAACTTTGTGTAGAAAAATCGGAAAAATAAAATAAAAATACCCTCTTGCTCGAGTGAACGAGAGGAGAATAATGTGGAAAAGAAATCATTTAATTTCATCACGTATTTTATTTTTAATGATTTATTTACTGTCTGCATTGTTTTAATTCTCCATGCATATAGGAAATTCACCATGGCATGAGACCATAGGGCTTTTGAAGCCTCCGAATTTGGGAACATTCCCGAATTTTCCAAAGTCGAGGCCATCCCTATGAGAAGTTATTGATTTTTCAAATTCATGTTACTGTTTTGAGTATTTTAAATCCAATAATTAGTATGTTGTGAAATAAATTCTAGGAAAATTTGGTGATGTTTCTTATGACCAGAGGACCCTAGGAAAAATAGGTTTTGAATTAATCCACTTGAAATAACCCTAATTGGCTTAAACACTCAAAATAGCTCCTTAATTAATTAGAGCTAATCATACATCAAATTGACTTGAAATCAATTCTCCACTGACCTTTAGGATTAGAGGAACCCACCATAAAAATTTGAAGTCAATTGGACTTGGTTAGCCCTACTAAATGGGTTGATTAAGCCATTTAGCCAATTTAAACTTTAAAAATTCATAACTTTCAAAATACTTTTCAAAAATTCACCAAATTAGTTTTGGAGTCTCTCTAATATCAGGGGAATTTAAGAAAATTAAAGTTTCAATTTTCTAAAAAAGTTGATTTTTTGTATTATTTTAATATTTTAATAATTAAAAAAATAATAAAAATCACAAAAATAATAAAATTCACCAAAATGTCACATTTTGAATTTTAATCACTTAGGAACAAACCCCATATTTTTCTTAGGTCTCTATGATGAGTTATTAAATTTTAAAGCCCTAGGGTAATTTTAAAATTAAAAAATGTATTTTCTAGGATTTCCACTAAAATAATTCTAATAAATCAAAGAAAAATCAGAAAATTATAAAAATTGATTCTCTGATTTCCTTGATATCAGATAGATTTTTGAAAAATATAAAAATCATTTTTCAACCTTTATTTTATTTTTAAATTAATTAATACTCCAAAACTCAAAATAATTATAATAAAAATAATATAATTCAAAAAATCACCAAAATTGGTCCAAGTGGTCCTCTGGTCATTAGGAATGTCCCATAATTTTTTTAAGGACAGAAACTTTTCCTTGGTCATATTATTAAATTTTCCTTGGAAATCCTTATTTTCCACCAAAAATAATTACATAAATAAATTAAATACGAGAAAAATCACATTTTCTCCTCTCATGTCTTTATTGACATATGAGTGAAGTCACATAAAAATTTCAAATTCATTTGAGCTCAATTTAGTGAGTTATGAAATTATTAAGCTTGAAGGGCAAAATGGTAATTAAAATTTTAACCCTTAATTAAAACTTTAGGCTTAATAAAATGAAAGAGTAAAATATTTGATCTTAATCTGATTTGGATGATTGAAATTTAAATAATTAAAGGGTAGGAACCTATTAAACAATTCAAAAATAATTGAAATGAACTTTAATTAAAATAATTAATTAAACTTGGAAGAATAATAAATTTGGTATTATTAAAATAGGGATGTCATTAGGAAGAGATTTATTCTTTAATTTAAGAATCCCTAAATTAATCATCTCAATAATATTTAATTCCTAATCAAAATGATAATCCAAGTTTAAGATTTAAAATGCTAAAAGACTTAATCATTAAATTAAATTAAAGTTAAATTATTTAAATTAAATCCTTTTAAAATTTCAATTAAATTAATACTTTAACAATTAAAATTAAGTCATCTTTAAAAAATAAAAAATAAAATATTAAATTAAAATAAAAATTTAAATTAAATTAAATAAAATTAAATTAAAACATATTAAATTAAATCAAATTAAATTAAATTAAATTAAATTAAATTAAATTAAATTAAATTAAATCAAATTAAATCAAATTAAATTAAATTAAATTAAATTAAATCATATTAAATTAATTAAATTAAATTAAATTAAATTAAATTAAATTAAATTAAATTAAAAAATAAAATCAAGTTAAAATTAAAATTAGATTAAAATTAAATAAATTAAATTAAAATTAAAACTAAACCAAATTAAATTAAATTAAAGTTAAATCAAATTAAATTAAATTAAGTATAACATCACCTAAGACATAAAGAATTCAAAAATAAATCTAAAACAACTTGAACACTATTCGAAACTTAAATCCATTAGCCGAAATTAAATCATAAGTCACTCGAACATCCATTTGCCCTCGAAAGCTTTTGTTGTCACAACTCCTAAATGGAGTATTAAGTGAAGTGTTACTTCACTTATAGGATATTCAAATGTCCTAGTTCACACGAGCAAAATAACAAAATTGAACTCCGGACGATTAATTCATTTGTATAATTAAATTCTCTTGGAATTAAAATAATCCTAGAAATATTAAAAAGATGTTTAAGATTCGTCTTAAGCACTTCCTCGATATGATAGGATGTTTATAAGAACAATTGAACTTAATTGTTCTTTGATGAAGGAAATCGTCCTCAAACCAAAATACCGACACCTGGACGTCATAGGAGATGACTAGCGCATAGGAGTAGGACCTTAGTAGAAAACCATAACCCTTCCCTTAGCTTTACCTAGGAACTTGCTTTAAATGCTTAAATATTCTAATTGTGTTTTAAGTGCGGCTTGGGATGACGGGAAGACCCTCGAGGTACGCTTTTATTTTATTGCAATTTACCTTATTGTAATTTATTTAATCGCATCGCACTTACTTTTCTTGCATGATAAACAATTGTTGCATGAAAACTCACACCTTTAGGATAGTCCCTAAAGCTGAAACCAAAACTAAAGTAAAAGTCATTGCAAGATAAAATTCACCGCCACAACATTTCAAAATATAAAACAACTCAAAATTTAATCACAAACAGAACAACAAAACTACAACTACAACTAAATTAAAAAGTCTTGTTGGATGATCGGGAATACCTCGGATGATGTAACCTACGTGTTGCTAACGGGATTTCCCACGGTCTAAATGAAAGTGTGGAACTCATTCGGTTGAGTTTAGCAAATTCATACGGACTATGTGAATCCGATAAAAATAACGATGCCGGAAGGATGGAACCGTGGGATCTTAACCGGTGTTGTTATAATCAACTTTAAGATTTGTTTAATTAAAATATTAAAAACACCTGGATTTTAAGATTTTCTCTAAACCAGAACACTTCTCTCATCTCCTGATTTATTTCTTCTAAAACTAAACCTCTGCAACAATAAGGAGCTCGGAGCATGGTGGGCAGCACGGCCATCTTCATCAGCAAAACCTGAGTCTACTTCAGCAAAACTTTCCTTAGAACTAAATAACCAACCCATAGGACTTCGAGGTAGTTTGCCTAGTGCAACATAAATCCTCAACTCTTCGTTAGGCATTTGCATGATCATGTCATGTAAATTAAGCCCTAACCGGTCTTAGGATTTCCGAGGTAGTTGTCTGATACGACATAAACCCTCACATCTTCAAGGCTATTTGTATGATTTTATCATACAAATATAAGTCCTAATTAATTAAAATTTGCAAGATCAAAACATTAAATAAACATTAGGACTTTCCTAAATTCAAGCCAAACAATAGGATAGTCGGGAAATTACCGAAGTTCGCTTTGAATCTGTGATTTCTCCTACCTTTCTTCCTTTGAATTCCCAAAACAAAATGTTCCAAATTTGATCCATTCCCTATTGAAATTCCAATATTCAATCCCTTGAAAACTTAAACTTTGAAATTCTTGAGAACAAAACTACTGATTATTATCGAGAGTTTTCTTAGGTGATTCCCATCACTTAAGATGTAATTAACTATAGGGGCTTGCCCTTATAGGGAATTTTAAGAACCCGAGTAATATAAACCACTGTTTAATGTTTTCATGTTAAGCAGGGGAACTTGTCGGCTTATAAAATTGGTTCGCAGACCAAACGGACGTCACAAATCTTCTAGTTTATTTAATCGAGCCCCATCATCAAGCAGTGTGTCTATTCTTCGGGATAGATACACGATTTGTGATGCGATGTTCGTTTATATAAACTATTTGGGATGCGAGATCAGTTTGATTTCATATCTTAAAATTTTCAAATTTAAAATTATTTTCAAAATCAAATACTACTTTCTAAATTATATATATATTTAAATTAAATTTAAAATTCGCCGACAACTTCTGTAGGCGACCCCTTTTAAAAAATACAACACTCAACATAAAAATATGCCGACAACTTCTGGCGACTCCGCTGGGGAAAATTCCTCTCTCCATTTTTAATCAGATAGTTTTGCTTTCAAAAATCGGTAGTGTATCCATGTCCCTAATGGATCAAACTACCCTTCTTTCCGTTGGAATACTATGTTCATTTCTATCTTGAACGAGTATAGCCAACATTCTCTCGGATTTAGGAGCCATTTGTTTAGACACCCCTAAACAGAGAGGTTCGAGATCCTTTTACCTCATTTCGAGGCGGGGTGGACCCCCGATAGGTGTTAGTTTAGGAGTGATCCTTCGAGTCGAGAAGTCTTGCATAAGACTTTCTTTTCCTTTCCAATTCCGAATCGGATTCATTACCTTCTCTACACCTTTGAACATTCATGTTCTAAATAAACAAACCCTCTAATGAATGACTCTTTTAACAAATATACATGAACAAGAATGTGTTCGGACTCTTTTCGATTCCTTTCTTTTCGTCCGATGAGAAGAAGCATAACTTGGGACCGACAATCGAATCTACCCTGCAGAAATGGAAGCCCCAAAGCTGATTTTCTCCTTCACCAATGGACTGGACTTCGCTGTTTACAAGGATGAGCTGCCCGACAATGGGATCATCCGGTTTGGACAAGGATTCAAGAATACAAATGTTACGATCACTGACGTTACCCTCTTCGCGCTGACAAACAAAGTATCTGAAATTAAGAGACCTTTGATCGAGTTCAACCTTATGTCAACTCAAGAGCTTCCTCCCATGCAAAGGGTTCCAGCTGAGTGGAATGCTACTGTCCAAAGGAGGACTATTATCTCTACCCCCACTGGTCTAGTCGTCTCTGCACCTACCCCGGCTTCCGCCAAACTGAAGGGGAAGGAAGTTCAAATTTGTAACGAGCATGTTACCGTGGAGGGTACGAGGTTTCCGTGCAAGACCTTCGTTTTTGAAATTGGGTCCAGCTCGAGGGTTCCACCCCTAACACGGACTCGGAGGAGAAACGAGAGCGGGAAGATTGCCGGGAAGGCCGGAGCTGCTCGAAGTCGCTTTCTTAGAAGAAATCCCCGAGTACACACCATTACCCGAATACATACCATTGCTCGAATATACACCCCTTTTGGAAGGAAGTAGATTCCATCCCCTTTCCGCCGCAGTCGACGAGGAAAATGTCCGCGGGATTGCCTCCACATTACCTCGACCCGCATACTATAGCGACAACGAAGGAAAAGGGCAAGGATTACACCATTTGCCCGACTACGGATCGTGATTAAGAAGTTAGCAAAGAAAGAAAAATGCCCTGTATCGGAGATTTTAAGAAGGATAGGGCGGGTGCGGCCAAATCCCGTCTTGGGCTACGAGTAGAACTCTCGCTATCGCTGCGGAAGAGCCGAATAAAAAGATGAAGGCTAGTCCACTCGTTGTTGTTTCGGGTTTACGGATCGGGGAGGATACCACCTTCCGGTATTCGGCACGACGTGACCATCCGGTCCCAGCGCCTTCGCTGCTAGAAGGATGGTATGGCGTCCCCACTACCGACCAATTAAGACCGAAACAACAACCCGAGAAGGAAAGTCTCGTTAGGAGACTCGAGTCCGAAGAAAGTGCTACTGCGATGAAGGGGACTCATGAGAAGGAAACCCGACGGTTATCACATGACAACCGCAAGGATGTACGAAAAAGACCACTAGAAGATGCTATGGAAAAGCTAAGAGCCGATATTCGGCGATTAGCAAGAGAAAGAGAAGAGAAGTTCGGAGATGAAGTTGACTCGTCGAGTTCATGGATGATGAATATGCAGAAATTAACATGGTTGAAACACGAGCTTCGTCGGCTTCACAAGGTGCTCCTGCGGCCAGCGAAGAGAAGAACCGGAAGTAATGAGGAGGCGGCTTGAGAGAAAGATGATACGATCGCCCAAATGGCAAAAAGGATGGAAGAAATGGGCGTAGCCCTAGCCACCCTCCGGAGTCAAGTTCAACCCCAAAGGGAAACACCCCCGAAGGTCATTCAAATTGTAGACGGAGGAAAGGAGATTACATCGCGTCAACGGGGATGATCGATTAAAGAAGGATGCAACACAAAGTATGATTCCGGAAAAGGATATCAAGAGCTTGGTGGAACGGCGAAGTGCAGAAGCCTTGGCACAATTAAAGAGCGGGACATCCATTCGGACGGGTAGACCTTACCACCGAAGAATTCAACGCCGTCCAATATCCAGAAAGGCTTTGTACCACCTCTGTTCAAGACCTTTGATGGAACCGGAAACCCTCGGGAGCATGTTGCACATTTTCGTGCCGATTGTTGCAATGCGGCGGAAGTGATGTTTTACTCTTCCGACAATTTGTCGGCGACTCGTCGGGAATCGCCTTTGATTGGTATGCGGAATTACCAAACGGTTTGGTGAAGACATTTTCGGAACTAGAGAACCTCTTCATCGAGCGATTTGTCGGAGCTCGGCACCACATCACTATAGGTGATTTAGTGGTAGAGAAGCGAGAAACGAACGAAACATTGGTGGACTACATACTTCGATGGAGGAACCTAAGTATGAAGTGTGAGCCGCAGCCTACAAGAAGAACATGCGATCGGCATTTTACTAAAAAGCATCCATGGCCCGATAAGCACTTCTCCGCGAGGGATTTACTATTAAGACTTTCGAGAAGTTGTTAAGCAAGGCCGGAAGCTTGCAAGAGGAGGCGAAGCAATTAAGTTTCACCGACAAAACGGACAAACGAAGCCCGTGAAAACTTTTGAAAAGAAGTCCGGGATCGTTGCGGCGGTCGACAAAGGCAAGCAACCAATACAAATATCGTCGAACGGCCGCGAGCAACCTCAACGGAGTACCAGCAGCCCGACCCAGCTATCGATCATCTCAACGAGTATGAACAACCGCCTCGTCCGCAACGTACGTTAAGGGAACTTCGAGCAGGGAGTATCCGTTCAAGAATGAGGCGATGCCGAAAATGTTCCGCGATCGATGAAGACTCCATATTTCCAAGCTGCCGAGCCTAAAAGACCAGAAGAAGTCGACAAGAAAGGTGATCCCAACTTTTTCCCTTACCACCGGATGCTTGGACACAAGATAGAAGATTGTATTACCTTCAAGAGTTGGCTCAACGACAATCTTCGAAAAGAGAACATAACGATCCCGAAGGAATACATGAAGGAACCCCAGAGAGGACGTTCCGTCAATGTTATCTCGACGGATCTCATTGTTCCGATAGATCCCTATACGACTGACGATGGATGGACTACCGCTTGGACAAAGTCTTCAAAGAAGGTTTTGGATCACATCCAAACCGCTTCGGTGCAAGCCTCAATTCAGAGTTCAAAAACTGTCAAGTCGGCACTATCACTTGCGATAGAAGAACCACCTCAACAAGAGACGACTGAAGAAAAGAAGAAAATTGACGAAGAAGAGAAGACCGAGGCTCCTAAGGCTAGACTAGGGGCTGCTTATCCTAGGATAGTTGTTTCCGATTCGGGGGAGAAATCCCTCGAACCTCTGACTCTGTATGATTATCTGCTCACCCCGGTGGGATCTTACAATGATAAGGGTTATGGCGTTGGCTACGTTTTGACTGTTTCTAACGATTACGTAACTAGTGACAATCAACCTAATCCGGACGTCGATCCCGATACAAATGACAATTCTCAAATCATACACAAGCTCCACGATCACAATGACAAAGAAGACATCCACCAAGGAGGCTACGAAAGTTCAACAAGCAACGAATCTATTTGCGAGTTTCTAGGAGCTCCAGTCACAATAGAGTTAGAGCCTTCAGACTCCGAAGCTAATCTCGAAGAATGCTGTCATTCCAATTCGAAGGACGCATCGATGAAGCTCAATACTAGATTCAGAAGAAATCACAGAAGTCAACTTAAGAAGTGGAAGAGTTCTACCTCCGAGAATGGGTCCAAAAGACAAAGGAAAACAGGTGGTTGTTCAGGAAGAACCAACCCCGGCAGAAGAAATACCCATTCGGGAAGAAAACGAGACACATGAAAACAAAGTGGACTACAACGTGCTAGCCCATCTTAGGAAACTACCGACAGCCGAGCATCTACGACGCTCTCATCTTATCAAAGGAGATGAGAGAAACTGCGATCAAGGCCTTACTTGATCCAGAAATTCGCTTAGCTCAAATGGTCGGAGATTCCTTAGATGAGGTTTGCTCGTTAAAGGAACGAGCGAGGTGTCACCTTCACGGACGATGACTTACTACTTGGGACGGCAGACCACAACCGACCGTTGTACATTTCGATTCATAATTGGGAAGTTTACACTCTCCGGAGTATTGGTGGATCCGGGAGCATCAATCAATATAATGAATCTTTGAACGCTAGCATACTTGGAAATTGATGCTCGCGAACTCGAAGCGGACAAAATGTTATTAAGAGGATTGACCGGAAAGGAGAAAGAGCCCTCGGATCAATAACACTGCTAATGAAGACCGGTGACTTAGCAAAGACAACCGCGAAATTTCACATAATTGATTCGAAACGTCGTTCAACGCTCTCTTGGGCCGACCATGGATACATGAAAACCGGATGGTACCATCATCCCTACATCGATTCATCGAAATACTACGATGGAGGGGAACAGTGCATCAAAGGTGACTTGCAACCATTCTCCGTACATGAAATTGGAATCCATGAAGATGCAGCTTATTACGCACCTCCGAAGAAAACAATCTTCTCCAGAGATACCATGACAAATGAAACAAAGGAAATTTGGGACGACGAAGAACACGAAGTTCTAGTCCAACGGTCACTCACCACTCCCTTACGGCGAGATGGTGAAGGTTTCTCCACAACTCGCATCCGAGGTTGAGGCCGGGGACGAGGTCGTGGCGGAGACGTTAGGACGATTGGACGAGAGGAAACCAGCCATCAATGTTGAATGGGAAGATAGTTCGAAGAAGAAAAAGAAATCAAGCAAGAAGCAGACGACAATAAGTCGAAAGAAGCCGCAATTCAGGATCTCTCTCGAAAATGAAAAGAACGAGGAATATAAATCGATGTACGAGAAGATTAACCACTATGTACATACTATGACCCTGACCCCGATCCATTCTAATAAGATCAAGGGTATGGAGGTCAAAGAGGTATGTGGCGGTGGTGCAAAGCCAATCAAATTCTACCGTGGTGCTCCTTCCTCCAAAACTGAAAACAATGTACAATTTGAAGATGCTACTTCATCAGAATTAATGGAATTACCTTTTGAGTGGTACTCTCCCTGTGTTCAAAATTTAATTCAGCGTGGTTTCTTACCTCGACAATGGATAAAAGGTCAATCACAACATTTTGAAAATTTATGGAATAACTCCGGTCGTCCACCCGATTCGAAACATGGTCTCGGATTCGGCACGATAGGATCGGTTGACGATGTCGAATTTTGCATGGTTGTCACTTGCAAGTCTAATGAAGTCGCATGGAAACTACGAGAAGAACTCGAAGATTTACAAATTGGAGATGCTCCACCGGAATTCGAAGAAGGGATCGAATCTACGATAGATGAGTTAACGGAAGTTAACTTAGGTACTAGCGAAGAACCTAGACCTACCTTTGTTAGCTCCTTACTCGATAAAGAAGACTCCGAAGAAATAATCAAGTTATTAATGGAATTTAAAGACTGTTTTGCTTGGAGCTACGATGAGATGCCGAGTTTAGCTCCGGAGGTCGCGGTCCATAAGCTATGAGTGGATCCTGCCTCGTCCGGTCGGACGAGGTCCCGAGAAGAATGCGTCTAGAAATCGAACAACAAGTCATAGGCTGAAGTTAAAAAGCTAATAGACGCCAAATTTGTCCGTGAAGAACAATACCCGACTTGGTTGGCCAACGTGGTACCGGTTAGGAAGAAGAATGGTCGGATCGGAATTTGTGTAGATTTCGGAGATTTAAACGAGGCATGTCCGAAAGATGAATTCCCTACTCCGATCCCGGAATTGATGATCGACATTGCTTCGACACATGAAATATTCTCATTCATGGATGGATCTTCGGGATACAACCGGATAAAAATGGCTCCAGAAGATGAAAAACTTACGACATTCGAACGCCGATCGGAGTATATTGCTTACACGGTGATGCCATTCGGACTCGAAGAATGCGGGAGCGACCTACCGAGAGATCGATGACAAGAATTTTTGATGATCTCATCCACAATCAAGTTGAATGCTACGTGGATGATGTGGTCATCAAAAGCAAAGTAAAGGAAAACCACTTGTATGATTTGAGAATTGTTTTCGAACGATTAAGACAATTTAACCTTAAGATGAATCCCTTAAAATGCGCCTTCGGCGTCACCTCCGAGAAATTCTTAGGATTCGTTGTCCGACATCGTGGAATTGAAATCGACCCAGAAAAGATTAAAGCCATCTTAAAAATGCTGCCTCCCAAAACCTTAAAACAACTACGATCTTTTCAAGGGAAGTTGGCATATCTTCGACGCTTTATCTCGAACTTGTCAGGTAGGTGTCAGCCTTTCTCGGCATTAGTTAAAAAGGACGCCAAATTTATTTGGGAAGAGAAATGCCGAGAGGGCCTTCGAGGACATTAAACAATATTTAATGACACCTCCGTCTTAGCAGCCCCGATCTCGGGTAGACCGTCGATACTTTATACCGCGGCTTTAGACGACTCTCTCGGAGCCCTGTTGGCAGGGTCGATGATGAGGGTAAAGAAAATGCTCTTTACTACCTAAGCCGTCGTTTACTTCCGACGAAATAAGGTATCCCGCAATTGAAAAGCATTGTTTGGCCCTGATCTTCGCCGCTCAAAAGCTCAGGCACTACATGCTTTCTCATAAGGTCAACCTGATTTCGAAATTTAATCCATTGCAATACTTGATGACCCGTCTGACGCTTTCCGGCAGACTTGCCAGATGGTCAATGATATTATTGCAATTTGATATAACGTTCGTGCCTCTCCGTGCCGTAAAAGGACAAGTCCTGGCAGACTTCCTCGCAGCACACCCTTTGCCGGCAGAATCGCCTCTCAATGACGACTTGCCAGATGAACAAATAATGAGCTTAGAAGACCCTGATGATCGACGTTGGGAATTGTATTTCGACGGAGCATCTTCAGCACACAAAGACGAAGAATCGCAAGTGATAGTGCCTGGTAAGGCAGGGATCGGACTAATCTTTATAACACCGGAGCGGGGGATGTTAAGATACTTCTATCACCTGACAGAGCCGTGTACGAACAACGAAGCAGAATACGAAGCCCTCATAACAGGACTGGAATTAACTATTCAAATGGGGATAACAAACATCAACATCTACGGGGATTCGAAGTTAATCATTCAACAGATCGCCGGACAGTACAGGATTTTAAAGCAAAGACTCGAGCAATACTTCCAGGTATGCCATGAAGCTGTTGGAACAAATTTCGAATGTGACGATCTACAAAATTCCCGAAAGAAAACGCTTTAGCGGATGCGTTAGCCCGCCTCGCAAAAGAATTTGCTCGCTTGCAAGATGAATCGATGGAAGTGTCGGTTCATGGACGTCAGGTCCTATCACAGCTCGACATAAACACAATACACAAATCAGAAAAGGAAAAAGGATCAATTGCAGCAGTGACAGAAAACACAGAAGATTGGCGACAGCCATTAATAAATTACCTACAAACAGGGAAACTACCAGACGATAGGTTGTTAGCCCATCAGATCAAGAAAAGAACTTTGTCCTATGCATTAATAAACAATACATTATACAGAAGGTCTTTTGATCAGATGTGGCTAAGATGCCTAAGCGGGTCCGAGGATCGTGAAATCGTTAAAGAAGTGCATTCAGGACTGCGTGGCGCTCACCGATCGGGTCCGAAGATGAAAATGAAAATTAAAAGACTAGGGTACTACCGGCCCTCGATGATGACCGATCGCATGAAAGTCGCCAAGAGCTGTCACCAATGCCAAGTGCACGGAGTGGTTCTACACCAACCTCCAAATGTGCTACATCCGACAATTGCGTCGTGGCCATTTGAATGTTGGGGCACGGATATAGTGGGTCCAATAGAACCGCCATCTTCAAAAGGACATCGCTTCATTCTTGCAGCTACAGATTACTTTTCCGAGTGGGCAGAGCAGTTTCACTCGGAGAAGTGAAAGCACATCACGTGCTACAATTTTCGAGAACCAAGTTGTCTACTCGTTTCGGAGTGCCGCGCGAGATTATCTCGGATAATGGGTCGGCATTCGGAAGCACACAAATCAACAATTTTGTCGGAAGACACGGAATCGATCGGCGCTATTCAACAATTTACTACCCGAGAGCAAACGGCACTAGTGAGGCTTTTAATAAAACTCTCGTTCAAATTTTAAAGAAAACTTTGGACGACAATAAGAGAAATTGGCACGAGAAATTATTAGAAGCCTTATGGGCCTACCGGACAACCTTCGAACTCCTACTCGATCTACACCTTACGCTGCGGTGTATGGGTCCGAGCGAGTGTTACCTTTAGAGGTCCGACTTCCTTCACTCGAGATTGCGAGTTGCAAACAAAATCACGACGAGAGAGAATGCCAAATTACGACTAGAGGAATTAGAAAGCCTAGAAGGGAAAAGACTTGCGGCGCGACAGAATTTAGAACTATACCAAGCTAAGATGGTTCAAGCCCATGACGGATCGGTCCGCCCAAGAAACTTGAAAGTTGGTGACTTAGTTCTCGTTCTTAAGAGACCTATCCTTGCACACCGCAAGATAGGAGGAAAATTTGAACCCACTTGGGAAGGACCGTTTGTGGTTGAGGCGGTTACTCGGGAGGCTCCTACCGGCTAGTGAGCGCCAAGGGAACGACATATGCTTCCGATCAATGGACGATACTTGAAGAAGTATTACGCTACCCGATGTTTTGAAGGAATGAATTTTTTATCCCTAGAAGCACGGGTGAGGTAATTACTTATGACTGGGTCCGAACCAAAAAATAATAAAAAATGTACTAAAATAAATAAAATCATGATGATAAAGTTTTCCTTGTTTCCTTTTCCATGTCAAAATCTCTTTCCTGATCTTATCCCACTTCATTTCTATTAAATTTAAAAATACAAGAAGTAATAATAATAAAAAAAAAACTGTCTTTAATAAACATTTTCTTAATGTTCTTGTTCTTAGTATCGCCACTCGATCCTTTTCCTTGTCTTTTCGCGGGGAAATGTCGAACGGGCGGTTGGTCCTGAACTTTAGAAATGGCGTAAGCCTTGCACTCGACGAAAAGAGGGTGAAAGATGGAGCGATAATAGAGATTGACTCGGACTTCGCACCGGCGAGGCCCGCAATACGAGGAAAGTGAGCGGGTCCCGATTAACCGAGAGGAACCGCCCGGTCGGACGATGATGAAAGTGGGTGGCCCAAGCCACCAATCCGACGAGCAAGAAAAGAAAAACGGACACTGAAGAAGACAAGAGAATCAAATCTGTAGTCGCTACAACAGAGGGCAGGCTTGTCAGTGCCGCGCCCACAGAAACTCAGGAAGTACGAAGAGCTACTCTCACAGCAACTCAACGAAGAAATAAAAATCGCCGTATCCGCAAGATGTTAACTAAATTAGCAGCGGATCAGTGCGACGAGGCAGTTGCTACGGCCAGTACATACACTTCCAGGACACCAATTCACCAGGAACCTGAAGAAAGGAGACCAGCTCCGAGGATAACAGAAGAGACCAGGGAAATCTCAAGAAGAATAGAAGAAAGAAGGCTACAACGCCACCAGACAAAGCCACCGGTAATGCATAACCTTGTTGCAGAAGCAACCCCGGAGGATGTCCCGACGGACACCATCCCCGAGGAGCCGAGGTATGCGAGGAGAACGTGAAGGGATTGAGCCATATATCCCACAATACGTCACCGAGCCTCACCATTTGTAGATTATTCCGAATACGAGTTAGAAAGAATGCGAGAAAGTCGAGAAGAAAACTTTTGAATACTTCGAGAGAATCGAGGCAGGAGGATCAATATACTAGAAGGCCTCGAGCTACATACAGACGTGTTCTCAGAGCACGAACAACAACAAATCGTGGACTGCATCCGGGATTTGAAAAGAATGGGCCGAGCGGGCCGCCTAAGAGAAAACACTTACTCATAACCCCGGAGATGGATGCCGTGGAAAGGGGGAATTACAATACAATGTGGATGCTCGCTACAACTTCGCGGAAGACAAGAAGGGAAACCCACCGGGATACTCCGTCATGGCCGGAGTGGATCCAATGCCGTTAGTCATCAAAAGGATGGTAAAAAGAATGATAACATGGAGGGTACCGCCAGCAGATTGCATACCCAACGCTTGCATCATTAACATTTACAAGAAGGGTGATCGCATACCCCCGCACATAGATCACCACGACTTTGTCGGACCTTTCGCACGCTTCTTTTCGAACGAGTGTAATTTCATGTTCGGATCCGACCTCCGGATAGCGAGCCCGAGTGAGTTCCGAGGGCCGGTAAAGATACCATTACCGGTAGGTTCCGTCATGATACTAAAGGGCAACGGAGCGGATGTCGCTAAACATTGCATACCGGGAGTACCAGATGAAGCGGATCTCGCTTACTTTCGGAAGGATGGACGACGGAAAGCACCTTACCACTTCCGACCGGACCCGGAGATAGAGAGCCTCCGACCTTACGAGCTGTGAGTTGCATGGAAAATATCACACCTCCAACGTACATCCATACGGCATCCTTGCCAAGGATGGCTTGGAAGGTGATGTTATTGACCGTACACCTCACTATTCAAACATGGATTTTTGACAGATGCCTTTTTGGATGGATCGACAAAGATCATACATAGTCCGTTTTGAGTCTACATGGATTGTATGAGATGTATTCCAGATCGAGTTGTATGATGTATCTTCAACATGATTGGAATGAAAGTGACCATGTCACATTTTTGGCCTTCACCTCTTTTGTGCAAGTTGACTGAGAAGCGCCATTAAAGTTAAATGAACTTCGAACAAAGAACAGAAAAGAAAAAAAAAAAAGAAAACTTTCCTTAAAAATCTAGAAAATGATGAACACCAAATTTACATGAACATTAAATAAACGATAAAATAAATTTGAATCGTTAAAGGACAAACAAAATGAGCACAAATTTTAAATCAAATTTCAAATTCAATCTTTCCAGATTCCAAATCAAATCTCAATCAAATTTCAAATTCAATCTTTCCAGATTCCAAATCAAATCTAAATCAAAATATCAAATTCAAACTTTCCAAATTTCAAATCCAATCTCAATCAAATTTCAAATTCAATCTTTCCAGATTCTAAATCAAACCTCAATCAAATTCAAACTCAACCTCCCAAATCTGAAATCCAATCCGTTCTACTCTCTCCTTTGTCTGGGATGGAAGCGGTCGATTCCATTGACATGGAGCCACGAGCTTTTCGATTCGGATCTAGTGGCAAGGAATTGTATCCAATCCAAACCAGCAACTTCCGATCAACTCTTTTGAATGAGATATGTAGCATCTACATATTCCCTCCTAATCTTTTTCCTTCCATGAAAGTCTTTTACAACTTTCATGAAATTCTCGAAACACCAAGATTCCACACTTTTCAAATCAACACTACAAGTCTTTGCAATATCAATTACCATTCAAAATTCAAATTCTTGGGGTTGAGGATTTTACATCCGAGACTGCATTGCTTTAGGATTCTTTCCCTATCGCAATGAAATTCATCAAATTCAAACTTTTGGGCTTGAGGATTTTACATCCGAGACCGCATCGCTTTAGGATTCTTTCCCTATCGCAATGAAATACATCAAAATCAAACTTTTGGGGTTGAGGATTTTACATCCGAGACTGCATTGCTTTAGGATTCTTTCCTTATCGCAATGAAATACATCAAATTCAAATTCTTGGGGTCGAGGATTTTACATCCGAGACTCGCATTGCTTTAGGATTCTTTCCCTATCGCAATGAAATACATCAAATTCAAATTCTTGGGGTCGAGGATTTTACATCCGAGACTCGCATTGCTTTAGGATTCTTTCCCTATCGCAATGAAATACATCAAATTCAAACTTTTGGGGTCGAGGATTTTACATCCGAGACCGCATCGCTTTAGGATTCTTTCCCTATCGCAACGAAATACATCAAATTCAAACTTTGGGGTCGAGGATTTTACATCCGAGACTCGCATTGCTTTAGGATTCTTTCCCTATCGCAATGAAATACATCAAATTCAAACTTTTGGGGTCGAGGATTTTACATCCGAGATCGCATTGCTTTAGGATTCTTTCCCTATCGCAATGAAATACATCAAATTCAAATTTTTGGGGTTGAGGATTTTACATCCGAGACTGCATTGCTTTAGGTTCTTTTCTTATTGCAATGAAATACATCAAAATCAAACTTTTGGGGTTGAGGATTTTACATCCGAAACTGCATCGCTTTAGGATTCTTTCCCTATTGCAATGAAATACATCAAAATCAAATTTTTGGGGGTTGAGGATTTTACATCCAATACCGCATTGCTTTAGATTCTCTTCCTATTGCAATGAAGCACACCAAATCAAACTCTTGAGGTTAAGGATTTTACATCCAATACCGCATTGCTCTGAGATCTCTCCTCATTGTAATGATTCGATCCAATCAATCCAATTTTCTTTTGAGGTTGAAGATGTTACATCTAAAACCACAAAATTCCAATTTTCATTTCAAGTTCAAATCCCTTCAAATTAACCTTGACAAAACTTCAATCTAAATTGAAACTCAAGCTAAAATCCGAACTTACACATCAAAACTTAAACTGAAACAATGAAAATCTAAATCGAAATTCCCCAGATCATGTGATTTGGATTCACCTCCTTTTCCTTTCCCCAGCGAGAGTTCAGGAATCTCCAGTCTCAGAGATATACTTGACACTCCCCAGCGGAAATTCTTCTACTTCGTCCTAAGTTTGTCACTTAGACATCTGTGTTGGTTTTGTTGATCTTTTCGGTCAACGCCAATACGCGCGGTGTGCTTGAGTTAGCACACCACACCTATTGAGTGTCCATTTGTTGACCTCATTTTCGATGAGGTCTTCTCTTCTTCTCTTTAGTACTTAGGATCTAGCCTTAGGCTTTTCCTTTGACTATCCTGAGGATTAGAATTGGGACCCACCACTTAGAAATTCAAACCACCTCTTAACTCCCCGCAAACTCCACAAACTTGACCGTAGACCCCTAATCACCTGGAGGGTTGAAATCAAATGTGGAAGTTTAAAGGATGAGTTCCTATGGACTCTTTGGCCTTAGGATCGCCTCAGGTGGCTTCAGTCCAGTGAAGGGTCGACTTACACATACACTACATTTATACACTACACTTTCACACACCTCCTAAAAAACCACACCCATACCCAACTTGATCTCCCGACTCATGAAGGTGATTCACATGGATGGTCCTTAACCCCTAAGCCCTTGCTAGAGGGTTAGGAACAACATAGTGGGTGCCTCAAATGAGTCCCTTCATGACTCATGTGGGCTTGATATGGCTTCATGGCTCAACCAAAATGATTTCATTCCACTTACATTCACCCAATCTTCAATTTTGCAAATTTTTCATTTTTGAACCCCGGGACCCTACACCCGCTTAGCCTACCCAAAACCCTTGAAATTACCCAAATTTCTCAAAATTTCCAAATTACCCAAAATTCCTCAAAATCAATCCCAAACATTCCCACATTACTCAAATTGATCATTCATAGTCAAAAGTACCAAAAATTCCAAAAATACCTCTCAATACCCTCCAAATACCCAAAATGCCCTCTTAGCCAAAAAATCCAAAAAATTCTGAAAATTCCCAGAAAATTCTAGAAAATCCCAAATATTCCAAATTTCATTTTGTTCAACTACACCATGGGCCAATTTTGTCAATTTACCCCACTTTTGTCAAAATCCCCAATTTGACCCATTTTAACCCAAAGTGAACCCAATGTCAAACCAAACCTACCCAATTGACTCAAATTGTGGTCCAATTCAATTCTAGACTTCAATTCAACATCCCCAACACCAATCTATACCAAATCCAAACCCAATTTGATTGGCATTGGGATCCAATTTCACTTTTGGCCTTAAAGCCCAATTTGGACCCATGACCCAAACCTAACCCAAACTAACCCAATTCAACTCCAATTAACTCCAAATCTTTTCTAAACCTTCCTTAACATTCCCACAAACAAAACACTAACATGATTTTGCCAAAAATTTGGACCCAAACCCCACTCAAATTCAACCCAAAGTAAAAAGGCCCAATTTTAACCTAAACCTAAACCTAGCCCAAATAAGCCCAAATCCCAAAACCAAAACCCAACCAAAGCCAAAACCTCTTTGAAACATTCCCATAAAAATTTCCCAACATTAATTTTACATCAATTTCAACTCTAACCCAACATTGGCCCAAGTTAGCCCAATTTGACCTACATTGGCCCATTTACCAAAGAGGCCAAATCCAAACCAATTCAATTCCAAATCACACCAAATTGGCTTCAAACTATTCATGAAACATCCCTAAACCAATTGCAACATTTATTTGACATGGTCCTTCACAAAATTTTCACCCAAATGCCCATCCTAAAATAAAAAAAACCCACTTCCCTAAACCATTTTAAAAGCCCACCTTTACCAAATTTTAAAAGCCCAAACCCATCCTAAAGCCCACACTACAATCTCATCTCATCCTCACTCAATTAATATCACTCCCTAAGTGCTAAATCCATCATGAAAATCAAACCAAAATGGTGTTATGCCAAATCCCATCAAATAACTCCAAAATATCCAAAATCCTTAAAAATCCATTTTTATGAAATTGACCTAACTTTTTTCAAGCCATAGGCAAGCCATGAAGCCATGCATGAGCCACATGGAAGCCATGAAAGCCCTTTACATGTCACCATGCTATCTTGGGCAAATGGAGGGGTCCTTTCCATATTCCCTTAAGGTGATTAACCATGTTCATGTCTCCACTAAACCATGTTTAACCTTAATTGTACTTGGATGGTGACCCTTCCCCACTAATCAAGCTGACCTAAACCACTTTCTCTTCAGCCCAAACTAGCCATGGGGAAGTGCACCTAGCCCAAAAGGATGGGTTGACCCAAACCAAGCCAAAATGGCCTCTTCCCCATTCCATTCCAAGCCATCCCCTTTACACATGGCAAGGCCCGATTGACCGCACTAAACCCCGACTCACGACCCACTGGACACGAGGATGACCCATGCCTACCGGCCAGCCGCTCGGGTCGCCGGAAAACACCATGGCCGAGACCTTGGGAGGAGCCGAACTTTGGAATTCCACCTCGTCGAGCTGCCCATGCCCAATGGCCACCATGGTTGTTCTTCCCTTGCCCGAAGCAGCTGATCCCAACCCTTGGCCATCCTCGCGAGGCTCTCCGACCACCTCTATTTAAACACCACCCCTTCTCGGCCATGGGAGGTGCTCGAACCAAACCTTAAGGAAACTCGCCAAAATCATTCCGGATCACTCTCCACACATAGAGCACTTGATCCCGCTAAATTCCACCCCGATTCCCTCCGGTGAGCTCGATTTTGAGCTCAAACTTCGACACAAAAACCGGGACACTTCTCCACGATGGATCAATCCCCAAATTGACTAGTCCTACACCTTCACCGGACTAAGAGGAGAAGTTTCCCATCGAAAGCCCCATCTCCGAGGCCACCCAGTTGTCCCGGCCTCCAAGCTTTGTGATCGAGCTGTGGTCACTTTCATAGCTAGACAATTCACCGAGCCAAGGGACTTCATCCGGAGCTTGCTTGGACCCAATCGAAGGTGACACAACTCTCGGATGGAAGCTTCACTTCTCGCGAGCAAAGGTATGGACTCACTCTTCTTCCCGAGCTTACGGAGATTCTCCATTTAATTTGAGTCAATTTAAATACATGTTTACCGGTATGGATGTGTTCGTCTCCTCGAGACGAATCCATAGAGCATAAGAACACGAAAATCCGTTGAGAATCGAGTGAGAAATTAGGGTTAGAAGGTTGACGGTCACGGGTGCACACCAGTCGTAGACGATGACCATGAGCCGTCGGATCGAGCGTGTATCGAGTGGACGGTCTGGATTGAGTCGGACAACGCGTTGGTACGTGACCCGCGGGGCCCTGGATCGCTGAGTCAGATGGCGGTGCCGAATCAGAAGACGCCGCGTGGAGCTTCGGAGATGCCTAGGTTGACGCGGCGCCGCGTGGATAAGTAGAAAATTAGGGTATTTTTCTATTTATTTAATTCCCTAAACTTCAAAAATGCATAACTTTGTGTAGAAAAATCAGAAAAATAAAATAAAAATACCCTCTTGCTCAGTGAACAGAGGAGAATAATGTGGAAAGAAATCATTTAATTTCCTCAAGTATTTTATTTTTAATGATTTATTTACTGTCTGCATTGTTTTAATTCTCCATGCATATAAGAAATTCACCATGGTATGAGACCATAGGGCTTTTGAAGCTTCTGAATTTGGGAACATTCCCTGAATTTTCCAAAGTCAGAGGCCATCCCTATGAGAAGTTATTGATTTTTCAAATTCATGTTACTATTTTGAGTATTTTAAATCCAATAATTAGCATATTGTGAAATAAATTCTAGGAAAATTTGGTGATGTTTCTTATGACCAGGAGGACCCTAGGAAAAATAGGTTTTGAATTAATCCACTGAAATAACCCTAATTGGCTTAAACACCCAAAATAGCTCCTTAATTAATTAGAGCTAATCATACATCAAATTGACTTGAAATCAATTCTCCACTGACCTTTAGGATCGAGAGGAACCCACCATAAAAATTTGAAGTCAATTGGACTTGGTTAGCCCTACTAAATGGGTTGATTAAGCCATTTAGCCAATTTAAACTTTAAAAATTCATAACTTTCAAAATACTTCTCAAAAATTCACCAAATTGGTTTTGGAGTCTCTCTAATATCAGGGGAATTTAAGAAAATTAAAGTTTCAATTTTCTAAAAAGTTGATTTTTTGTATTATTTTAATATTTTAATAATTAAAAAAATAATAAAAATCACAAAAATAATAAAATTCACCAAAATGTCACATTTTGAATTTTAATCACTTAGGAACAAACCCCATATTTTTCTTAGGTCTCTATGATGAGTTATTAAATTTTAAAGCCCTAGGGTAATTTTAAAATTAAAAAATGTATTTTCTAGGATTTCCACTAAAATAATTCTAATAAATCAAAGAAAAATCAGAAAATTATAAAATTTAATTCTCTGATTTCCTTGATATTAGAGAGATTTTTTTAAAATATAAAATTCATTTTTCAACCTTGATTTTATTTTTAAATTAATTAATACTCCAAAACTCAAAATAATTATAATAAAAATAATATAATTCAAAAAATCAGCAAAATTGGTCCACGTGGTCCTCTGGTCATTAGGAATGTCCCATAATTTTTTAAGGACAGAAACTTTTCCTTGGTCATATTATTAAATTTTCCTTGGAAATCCTTATTTTCCACAAAAAATAATTACATAAATTAATTAAATACAGAAAAATCACATTTTCTCCTCTCATGTCTTTATTGACATATGAGTGAAGTCACATAAAAATTTCAAATTCATTTGAGCTCAATTTAGTGAGTTATGAAATTATTAAGCTTGAAGGGCAAAATGGTAATTAAAATTTTAACCCTTAATTAAAACTTTAGGCTTAATAAAATGAAAGAGTAAAATATTTGATCTTAATCTGATTTGGATGATTGAAATTTAAATAATTAAAGGGTAGGAACCTATTAAACAATTCAAAAATAATTGAAATGAACTTTAATTAAAATAATTAATTAAACTTGGAAGAATAATAAATTTGGAATTATTAAAATAGAGATTTTATTAGGAAGAGATTTATTCTTTAATTTAAGAATCCCTAAATTAATCATCTCAATAATATTTAATTCCTAATCAAAATGATAATCCAAGTTTAAGATTTAAAATGCTAAAAGACTTAATCATTAAATTAAATTAAAGTTAAATTATTTAAATTAAAACCTTTTAAAATTTCAATTAAATTAATACTTTAACAATTAAAATTAAGTCATCTTTAAAACATAAAAAATAAAATATTAAATTAAAATTAAAAATAAAATTAAATTAAAATTTAAATTAAATTAAATAAAATTAAATTAAAACATATTAAATTAAATCAAATTAAATCAAATTAAATTAAATTAAATTAATTTAAATTAAATTAAATTAAATCAAATTAAATCAAATTAAATTAAATTAAATTAAATTAAATCATATTAAATTAAATTAAATTAAATTAAATTAAATTAAATTAAAAAATAAAATCAAGTTAAAATTAAAATTAGATTAAAATTAAATAAATTAAATTAAAATTAAAACTAAACCAAATTAAATTAAATTAAAGTTAAATCAAATTAAATTAAATTAAGTATAACATCACCTAAGACATAAAGAATTCAAAAATAAATCTAAAACAACTTGAACACTATTCCAAACTTAAATCCATTAACTGAAATTAAATCATAAGTCACTTGAACATCCATTTGCCCTCGAAAGCTTTTGTTGTCACAACTCCTAAATGGAGTATTAAGTGAAGTGTTACTTCACTTATAGAATATTCAAATGTCCTAGTTCACTGAGCAAAATAACAAAATTGAACTCCCGGACGATTAATTCATTTGTATAATTAAATTCTCTTGGACTTAAAATAATCCTAGAAATATTGAAAAGATGTTTAAGATTCGTCTTAAGCACTTCCTCGATATGATAGGATGTTTATAAGAACAATTGAACTTAATTATTCTTTGATGAAGGAAATCGTCCTCAAACCAAAATACCGACACTCAGACGTCATAGGAGATGACTAGCGTCAGGAGTAGGACCTTGGTAGAAAACCATAACCCTTCCCTTAGCTTTACCTAGGAACTTGCTTTAAATGCTTAAATATTCTAATTGTGTTTTAAGTGCGACTTGGGATGACGGGAAGACCCTCTAGGTACGCTTTTATTTTATTGCAATTTACCTTATTGTAATTTATTTAATCGCATCGCACTTACTTTTCTTGCATGATAAACAACTGTTGCATGAAAACCCACACCTTTAGGATAGTCCCTAAAACTGAAACCAAAACTAAAGTAAAAGTCATTGCAAGATAAAATTCACCGCCACAACATTTCAAAATATAAAACAACTCAAAATTTAATCACAAACGGAACAACAAAACTACAACTACAACTAAATTAAAACGTCTTGTTGGATGATCGGGAATACCTCGGATGATGTAACCTACATGTTGCTAACGGGATTTCCCACGGTCTAAATGAAAGTGTGGAACTCATTCAGTTGAGTTTAGCAAATTCATCTGGACTAAGTGAATCCGATAAAAATAACGATGCGGAAGGATGGAACCGTGGGATCTTAACCGGTGTTGTCATAATCAACTTTAAGATTTGTTTAATTAAAATATTAAAAACACCTGGATTTTAAGATTTTCTCTAAACCAGAACACTTCTCTCATCTCCTGATTTATGACTTCTAAAACTAAACCTCTGCAACAACAAGGAGCTCGGAGCATGGTGGGCAGCACGGCCATCGTCATCAGCAAAACCTGAGTCTACTTCAGCAAAACTTTCCTTAGAACTAAATAACCAACCCATAGGACTTCGAGGTAGTTTGCCTAGTGCAACATAAATCCTCAACTCTTCGTTAGGCATTGGCATGATCATGTCATGTAAATTAAGCCCTAACCGGTCATAGGATTTCCGAGGTAGTTGTCTGATACGACATAAACCCTCATATCTTCAAGGCTATTTGTATGATTTTATCATACAAATATAAGTCCTAATTAATTAAAATTGGCAAGATCAAAACATTAAATAAACATTAGGACTTTCCTAAATTCAAGCCAAACAATAGGAGAGTCGGGAAATTACCGAAGTTCGCTTTGAATCTGTGATTTCTCCTACCTTTCTTCCTTTGAATTCCCAAAACAAAATGTTCCAAATTTGATCCATTCCTATTGAAATTCCAATATTCAATCCCTTGAAAACTTAAACTTTGAAATTCTTGAGAACAAAACTACCGATTATTATCGAGAGTTTTCTTAGGTGATTCCCATCACTTAAGATGTAATTAACTATAGGAGCTTGCCCTTATAGGGAATTTTAAGAACCCAGGTAATATAAACCCTGTTTAATGTTTTCATATTAAGCAAGGGAACTTGTCGGCTTATAAAATTGGTTCGCAGACCAAACGGATGTCACAAATCTTCTAGTTTATTTAATCGAGCCCCATCATCAAGCAGTGTGTCTATTCTTCGGGATAGATACACGGTTTGTGATGCGATGTTCGTTTATATAAACTATTTGGGATGCGAGATCGGTAAATCATATCTTAAAATTTTCAAATTTAAAATTATTTTCAAAATCAAATACTACTTTCTAAATTATATATATATTTAAATTAAATTTAAAATTCGCTGACAACTTCTGTAGGCGACCCCTTTTAAAAAATACAACACTCAACATAAAATTATGCCGACAGAGATTGGAAGCAGTTTGCCGTATTGTTTTCCAAAGTCTGGAATCCTCAATTTTTCATTGAGCAGCAGAAGGGTGAGAAGAAGAGCAGTATTTAAAATGCATGAATTGGGCCCATAAGGAATCTCCAGATCTGAATTTGTACCAAAGTTTCAATATATTTATATCCATAATCTACTGCAAAGTTTTAAAACCTAAACCTTTTGAAAATTTAGGCATCAAAGGCTTGCCCAATTGGACCATAACTTACCATAACCACTTCCCACCCAAGGGAATTTGTTAAAGAGCACCTCAAGAGATCATTGAGTGCTCTTTTTAATCTTGGTCGCCTGCATAGTGTAAAGTGGGAAGCTGCAATGAACACTTTTAAGACTGGTAAGTCTACCCCCATTAGAAAGAAATATGTTGCACCAGTCATTGATCTTGGCCTTGATTTTATGAACCACTTCATCCACCTGAATTTGCTTCTACCTGCCTCTAAGAATGTTCACCCCCAAATACTTAAGAGGCAGCTTAGCTGCTTTACAATAAGTAAAATTAGAAGCCTAATTAATTGTATCTTGAGGAATTGATTTGCTAAAATAAAAAAAGCATTTGTTCTTATTGAAGGTTAAACCATAGGTGCTTTGAAAAGCATCTAAGGTATGCATTAGAGTCTTGATAGAAAGCTTACTAGCATTAGAGAAAATAATAGTATCATCAGCATATGCTAGGTGAGACACCAAAATTTTTTATTTATGAGAATAGTGAAGATGAGGATGCTGAATATGGGACCTATTAAGAAGTCGAGAGAGGTAATCAAAAGCTAAGATAAAGATGATGTGGGACAAAGGGTGCCCTTGTTTAATGCCTCTAGTAGTGGCGAAAAAACCATAGTTGTTCCCATTTACAAGCACGCATTAATGATTAGTAGTAAGCCATCTTCTAATAAGCATGAAAAAATCATCCTAAAAACCTCTAGGACTATGAAAATTAAGAATGAAGTCCTAAGAAATGGTGTCGAAAACCTTCCTCATATCAAGTTTAGCAATCATATTTCCCCCTCTACATTTCTTGTCTAAATTATCCACAAATTCTTGTGCTATTAATATGTTATTAGTAATACCGCTGCCTTTAATAAAGGCAAACGAATGTGGAGAAATAAGCTTAGTGAGGTGTGGTTGAAGTCTAGCAACAATAATCTTATTCAAGACTTTGGACATGATAGTTGTGAGAGAGATTGTCCCGAAATCTTCCCAGGTAAGTTTATCATTGTTATTAGGTTTAAGAACAATTAATGAAGTTGTGAAATACATACCAAGAATTTCCCCAAGAAAGAAAGACTTGACAGCAGTTATGACTTCCAATTTGATAATATCCTAACAGTGTGTATAAAAGGAAGAGGAAAAATCATCAGGCCCTGAAGCTTTATTTTGGTTAAGAGCTTTGAAAGCAGTAAATATTTCCTGTTCATCAGGCACTGCAGCTAAAGATAAAGAGTTTAAGTATGCGATGTTATCCTGAAAAAGAGTTTGATCAACACAAGGATTATGTTCAGAGGAATGATAGAGGGAAGTGATGTAATGAATAGAAATATTGCCAATATCATCAAAATCAGTCAAAATGTTCCCCTATGCATCCTTAATTTTCATAATGTAATTGATATTCCTTCTATGCTTAATGATGGCATGAAAATACTTAGTGTTCCAATCCCCAGCAATGAAATGAGTTTCATTAGCTTTTACGTTGTAGAAGCTGCTCTTCTAAATTGATAGCTTGCAAAAGAGCCTGATGAGAATTAGAAAGATTTTCTATCCAAGTAGGGTTATAACAGGCAGTGCCTCAAAGTGATCAACTAACTTTTGAGCTTCCTCAACCTTAGAATGCACATTACCAAAAACATTATAATTCCATACCTTCAAGTGAGAACTGACCTTCTTGTGTAGCTGCCAGAGGTTGTACCAAGGAGAACCAGAAAATTATAGAGCCCAAGCCTGGTTAACAGTGCTAAGAAAAGACTCATGAGTAGTCCATACATTAAGGAATTTAAAATGAGATATCACAGGCTTATTGTGAAAGTCTAATGAAAGTAATATAAGTGAATGATCAGAAGTGGTAGCATTAAGGTGTTGAACATGAACAATAGGAAAGTGTTTAAGTAAACATCCATTATCAAGGTAACGATCAAGCCTTTAAAAAAGTAAACCTCTACGCCAAGTGAAACGAGTGCCAGAATATCCCAAATCAAATAAACCAGCCATATCAATTGCATCACAAAATTTATTGATCAGGTGTAAGTTACACCTGGCATTGCCTTTTTTTTTCAATAAGACTCATAATCATATTGAATTCTCCTCCAATGAACCTGTTGTCTGTGATAGCTCCACCTATAAGAGTAATTTCATTTCACAAAGAGAGTTTATCTTGGAGAAGAGAACTAGCGTAAACAAAAGTGGAAAAACTATGAAAGACATCTATCTTGAAGTGAGTTAAAAGAAACTGGTCATCATTCTCAATAATAGATAAAGTAATGTTGGCTTTCCAAAAAAGCCAAATTTTGTTATAGCTATAACTGTAGAAATTGTACCTTTTGAAGTGAATCAAAACTCTCTGTTTATTAATTTTCATCATGAATTCCAAAATAACAAAAATAGAAACTCTATTGACCCTGCAAATATGTTTTAACCTATTAAGGGAGGAAGGGTCAGCCACTCCCCTAATGTTCCAAATTAGGATGTTAAACGTGATGGCATGAGCTGGTCCTTTTAGCAAAAGTAAAAAGATTAACCTCATTTTCATCATCAGAAATGTACACACATTCATGAATTATATGCATTTAACTTAGCTAACTCCCCTTTTGTTTTTTCCCTAGAGTGCCTCTGAATTTTCCACTCAGTTCCAAGTGTAGTATGGGTAGTATGAAGTAATTTGGATGTGGGTGAGGAAATGGTGATAGGGGAAAGCCTGAAGGCTCATCAGCATTCACCACAAGTAGTGTAGTATTAGGAGGATGTTGGGTAATAGGTTTGGTTGGGATAATATAAGATTGGGCACCAAGATCCACTTGAGGAGGATCATGTAAACCTCCATGAACTCTAGATGGTAAAGGGGGTGTGTGGGAAGCTGGTCTTGGATCAAGGGGGTGCTCAATAGGAAGGATGGGATCAGGGGGAAATGACACTTAAGTATCATGTAATCCTCCCTCAAGTCTAGATGGTAAAGGGGGTGTTTGGGATGCTGGTAAAAAGAACATGAGGTGCTCAGTAGGAATGATTGGTTTAGGGGGCAATGACATTTCAGAGAAGTTTTGAAGTGGTGGTTCAGAGGGAGAGAGTGGTGGAGGAGTGGAAGATGGGTTTATTAGGATGGAAGGATTAATTGACACATTTGTAGTTTGGGCAGGGGTATATCTGACCTCATCAGTAACAGGGGGAGGGATAGTTGGTTTTAGATGTGGGTGAAGCGAATAGAAAACAGAAGAAGAGTGGTCGAACATGGAACAGTGAGTGCAATAGGGGGGATGCAGGCCAAGAACAGCTTTCTGCCAATAACCGTATGTGAGGAACCTATCCAAATCTCATCAGGATAGGTTTGTGTTATATCACATTCTACTAAAAATATGCTTCAAAGGGCTTATTTCCTTCATGTGTAGGTGTATCTATACGAAGAGGTTTACCAAATGCCTGAGCAAGATTATAAAGAATCTTATAATTAAAAAGGTTCCATTTTAGTTCGAGTAACCAGACCCATACGGGAATTACAGGGGGTTCAGACTTAGGATCAAAGTCAACAACCCATTTTAAGAGTTTCATAATTTTGTTGTCGATTTTGAAAACTTTCTTAAAACAGACCATGGTATAGTATGTTTCATTACTCAATTGTATTAAAATATGTCTTCAATTTAACAAACCAATCTTCCAACTGCAAGATAATTTTAGAGAGTCAAAATATTTCTTAATGATTTCTAGCTTAAGATGTCCATACAAAAACTTCCCAACCAATAAAAAATGACAAGCAGAAGATAAGATGTTAGTGATGCGATGTGACTTTATATATGCTTTTAAATACAAGAATTTGATACCACTTTTTAGAATATTTAATTCCTGGCAAATGGCTTCAAAAACTTGATGTGTGAGGTTTACTTTTATTAATTTATATTCAGATTTTATAATAATTATTGTAAAAGTCACAATTTTAAATGAAAGCATACGTATCGTTCAAGTAATACAGGGCTCTAGTGGAGTCCTACTTATCGATCTCACAGGGATAGTGAATTTATAAAAAGTAAGAAATGTAAGAAATATTTTGGGATTTTCAAATTAAATGCAATTTATATATAATTTTTTATATATATATATATATTCAAATTTAATTTACTAACAATTTTTACTAAAAGCAAGTAAGCAGTAAGCAGTAATAAAGTAAAGTAAGAATTAATTAAAATTCAATGTAAGTATAAAAAATGACTTTCTCCTTTTAAACTAATCCAAGATTTATAGAATAATTATCTTTTGTAGGGAATTTAGATTATTGTATTGTGCCAAATAGAAGCATTCGTATTCTTTACCCTTTGGTCCAGGTGCAAAGAACATTGACTAATCTATAGATCGGCTCATGATGTTTTATTAGTAGAATGGGTTAATCTAGGCTCACACTACTAGATTTCCAAGGGTGGCTTTGGTCGGCTCTACTAGTGACCTGTTACCTCTCTATAAACCAAATTATTAGAACTTAGTCTGTCACTCTAAAAACTAATTAATTTTACGCCCAATAAATAATATCTTCCTATTTATTTGCACTTCACCTTAAATAATCCGTGTATAGCTTGCGGTTACCTAAGGATTCATGTGATATCTAATAGTTAAGAATTTATCTCCGAATAGGTCTTAAAATTCTTCAACAAGTTTTAACAATTTAAATGACCAATTCAAAAAGTAAACTAAGATAAGGTATTAATATCATCACAATGTTTTAAAATATTTTAAATTTAATTCTCCTACGAAATTTAATTAATTTATAATCTTTTCATAGATGAAAGGAGAAAGATAACTAACTACTCAGAGCACTTTTTGAAATAACACAACAAAACATATTTATAAAACATTGAACCAAAGTACAAATACTTATCTGAAGTGTTCCTTCAAGTGATCCGCTGACTTCTACTGACTCCCAAGCAATGATGAAAGACATCAACAACAACAACACACAATAAATACTCAAAATAAACTCACTAGATACAAAGTAAAATGGCACCCTAAGTATGGAAGAGACTAAATAAAACTAAAGAAGGGAGAGAAGATGCTAAAATGGGTATGTGTACTAAGAGGGGGGTTGGTGCCATTTGTTTCTGTAAAATGGGCTCTTATTTATAGAGCTCTGAATTTGACCAGGGGTTGCTTAAGGCACCTCTTCAAAATTTGTCCAAATTCAATGTATCTTCTAGAAGGTAACTGTCACGCCTAGGCGCCGGACTCCGTGACCAGGTCTTTCGCACCTCTTCACTTTAGATCGTACCTCTTCGTGATCCAGACCATTTCCTTGTGTCTAAATACGTTGTATCACATGTCCTATATATTAGGAGTAACTTCTAGTCTTCTAGAAGCTCCAATAATTGCTTAACACTGTCAAAATAACTGCCCAAAGTCATCCAAAAATCTTCACAGTGTATGTATCGAACTGGCGCTTAAACGCCGGATTCTAGCGCCCAGGCGCCAAGCCAATAATTCATTTGCTCGAGAAGCTCCATTTTTGTTCCTTTTTGCTCATTTTTTCCTTCTTTTTTTTTGACTCTTTTTAATCATCTACATCCAAATATATGAAAATACCTTTCATTAAAGAATAATATCCTTAAGAATTGAATCATAAATAAGGCATGAAAGCGTGTATTTTTTAGGTAGATCAAATTCCTCCAAACATAAACGTTACTTGTCCTCAAGTAACCTTTTTAATTACATAAAATAGGTAACATTTAGAATGAAGTTAAAATATTTAAGATTCCTTATAATTTTTGGTTTTATAAATGCTTTAGCAAATCATTAACCAAATTCCACTAATTAAGTTTAGTTTTAAGAATTAAATAACTTTTAACTACCAAATCATAAGACTTCCAATTTTTCATTTGTTTCAAGAATAATTGTAGTTCATCATATTAAGGTCACATGAAATATTTACAAGAAAAAGATTTTCATGAAATATTTTTCTAGTAAAAATATTTGTACATAGAAATTAAGTTAAAATATAATCAGTTTTCTTACTATAAGATAATTCAAGTGAAGCCAATTTTTGATTAGGCATTTCCTCAAGTTTCTCCTCACTTTCTTTTCTTTCTTTTTCTCTTTTTTTTTTCAAGTGAGGAATACTATTTTTGGATAGCCTGTTAATGAATTTGAACTTCACTATCCTTAACTTATTTTCAAAAACTTATACATTCTTACATAATAAATATGACATTTTTTCTTAAGTTATTCAAAACTTACTTCAATCTTTTCTTTTTCAAGCAATAATCTTGATTCCCTAGTATTTCAAAAATACAATTCTCTTTACTATAAATAGAAAATTTTGATCTTATTATTCTTTAAGCTAAATATTTCTATTCTTAAAATCAATCAATAATTTTGAAATTTTAGTTAAGTTTACTAAATTATTTATAAATTCAAAAATTTTAGGTAATCTTAAACAAATTTTTCATTCCTTATGTTATGTTGATATATTTTTAAAGAAAATATTAGTTCTTTAAGGACAAATAATATTTAAATTTGATAAATTTTTTCCCTTCCCCCAAACTTCAACTTTAGTATAAATATGAATCATGAAATTTTCTAAAGCATGAGAGAAAGAAATAAACAGGAATTAACCTAAGTACAATAATGATGTAGTAAGGAAAAACTAACTTCTACTTCTACACATGCTTCAATATGAATATAACAGAAATGATTAAGCATATATAGAAAAGTTTTGCAGAGCAGGAGTTACTTTCTAAAAAAAAGTCTCTTCTTTTCTTCTCTTTTATTTATTTTTAAACATGCAAACATACTAACTATTCATGAACACTAAATAGTAGGCTGAAACAGAAATAAACTTTTATAAAATTCATTCACATTTCAGTCTTAAACATACATTAGATAATCTAAATCCAGTTTTAACATAAATAGTTCACATAAACACTAACAACTAACATCACACTAAACATCACAAGAAACAAGAAACATACTAAAAACAGAATCAATTATTTCCAGAGGTAAGTCAAGCTACTAATTACTGTCTGTAGCTTCATCATCGTCATCACCAAAAGAAAACTTCATATCCTTTGGATCAACATATGGTGAAAATCTGGGATAATTAGGGAACTGAACATCGGGCTCACCCTTCAGAAATCACACTAAAGACTCAGAATACTCACCATCGTAATCACTCTTTCTTTGTGTATACTCAGAAAGATGATCGATCTTCTTATCGATCGTATCTACTCTACAATGAGTTAGGAAAAACTCATTCTGCTGCTTTATAAACTGATCATGCATGGTTTCCCATAAAGTAGATGGTAGCTCAGCAGAAGTAGATGGCCTAGAAGTAGAAGCTTTACCTGAAGTAGGTAATGAACCAAAAGGTGTAGTATAACTCTTACCTCGAAGTCGATCATAAATACTGACGCTTTCTCTTCCTATAGGCTTTATCGACTTGAGCTTTTCCTCAGAAAGCTCATCAACTACTCCAGCACTTTGACATAGATAATAGACCAGAGATGGAAAACCAAGTCCAATAGCAGTGCTAGAACGAGCAGTAGCCTCTACAGAATCATAAATAATGCTCCCTACATCAATAGGCTTCCACTCTTGAATGTAGTAGTTAAGAATAACTCTATCTTTGGTAACCTCACTCAGATGATTGGATGGAAGTAGTGCCATGCTTTTGAAACACCATTAAGCTTAGAAGATGAAAAAATTACCCTTTTTCCATTCCAAATCTTCCAGGCTCCAGCACTATCAGTCAGGTAGGCAATGATCATATCCAAATCTCCCTCAAATGGAGATAATCCAAAGTAATAACACTCTATGTTTGGCGGCAGGCCATATAAAATATTGATGCGTTTATGAGTGAATCTTAATCTAAATCCTCGAACAAAAATATTGTATTCTTCAGCATCCACAAAATTAGCATAAAACTCTCTAACAACCGGAATAACAACAACAGAAGTAAAATAGCAGAATCATTGCTAGTTGAGCGCAATGATAGTCTCCTCAATTCTTCCTGTAGGATTATAAAAACTTCTATCCGAGATAAATTTCTGAGTCGTAGTAAAATCATTGTATCGGAAGTGTGCAGCAGCAGTGACAAACTTACTACGATCAAAATTTTCTTATTCCTTTCCTCGCTTATATTTGGGTGCCATCTAAACGTGAAAGAAAATCGTGAAATAAATTCAGTGGATCTAGGAAAATAAACTAATTTAAGCTTTTCAAACTTGAAAGAGCTTAAAAAATCATGGATTTAACCTTAAAAATCAAAATGTTTCTCAAAATTTCAGTTTTTCTCAATGAGAGCAAAATCCATGGTGAAAATCCCAAATAATGAGTTTAGAATGTAGATCTGACCTTGAGATGAAAAAATCGGGTGATTTCAAGCTCAAAAACTTGAAATTCCGGTTTTAAATGGGATCTCTAAGTAGTATTTTAGTGAAAAATAGTGGGGAAGGAAGCTTAGGCATCAAAAATGGCGTGGGGGGTTTAAGAAGATGAGTTTCAGGTTCTGGCCGAACTGGCGCCTAGGCGCCCGACTCGCCTTTCCGAAAATTCGATTTAAATTAAATATTTTCCACCAAATCTTATCAAATTTGACTCCTAATTACTCTTATGAGAGTATTAATCCAATTTATATCCTCCAAATATTTTCACAATCAATTTAAAATGATAGTATATATTCACAAACATGTATCTAAATTCTTCAATTCCAATCCCTAATTTCCATACCAAATTCAACAAATTTCAGTACAAGGCAGTATCAAGGTTCGTAGTTTTATAAATAACACAAAGAACAACATATTCAAAGCAAACATTCAAATCCAACAACACACATTGAACAATTAAGCAAACACATAAATTCGATATTCAACACACTAACACAAGACTCGATCACACCTAAAACACATATAGGATCTATTTAACACAGATCTTCAATTACCATCTCTTTCACAATGAAGTTCGCTAGGACTGAAGGGATAGAACACCAACGTCCTTGGAAATTCCAAAGCCTTCTTTTCATCAATCCACTTGTTCTCCGCGTACATTTCTACTTGAGCGTCATGATAGGTTGCCATATGATCAGATTGAAGTTTGGTTTGCCATTCCAAGTGTTTGTATTGGTGGTACATCTCATAGATACGATTACCAATACTTTGAAGTTCCACTTTAATCTTATCCAATCGACTAAACATTTTCTCCAAACTAATAGCAATAAAACCATTAAAATAAGGCTGAGGATCTTTAGGAGATTTGTCTCTTACCTCATTTCCATGATTTCCTCTATCCATTACCTCCAAATCCTTCTTAACTCCTCCAAAATGGATTTCTCTGGTTGAAAATAATGTTTCTATGGGTTTGGAGATGAAGAATAGGCTATAAATAATGAGATTTTGTGTGAAAAACTGAAGAATTTCAGTTTTTCCACGATTTGTAACCGTGGTGCTTAGGTGCCAAAATCTGGCACTTAGGCACCTGATCTTTGATATGCAGGCCATTCTGGCGCTTAGGGGCCAACTTTTGGCACCTAGGGGCCGGAATCTTGATCGACTCTGATTCGCCTATCGTGAAATTTTGCAAGTTTCGATCATAAAAATAGGTCTAATAAATAGGTATGATCAACACACAAACATAATTACAAAAAATTCAAATCATAAACAATCACAAACGAAGGTTAACTTGATCTCCTTTTGACTTACATTTGTCATGGAGTGGTCCAAGTCTAAATTCTATATACTTCACGAAAATGTTTAGCTTAAGCCCATATAGAATTTTTGGCCTTCTATTTCCAGAAGTCATATACAAATTTAGTCAAGACCAAGGCATAACCCTACAACAATACTAACTCACACTAATAAATATGGGTTGCCTCCCACAAAGCGCTTGGTTTAACGTCGACAACCCAATCTAATTAATTGAATTAATTGGGTAGACTCAGCTCATAAGCCTCTTTGTAATTTAATTTCTTTTTTCCTATATAAGGCTTCAGTCTTAATCCGTTAACTTTAAATACTTTTTTCAGTTTTGGGATCTTTGATATCCTCAGCTCCATAAGGGTATACTTTCTCAATTATAAATGGTCCCATCCATTTAGACTTTAATTTTCCAAGGAAAAGTTTTAAACGAGCATTAAATAATAATACTTCTTGTTCAGGCTCGAATATTTTCCTTGAAATCATTTTTTCATGCAATTTCTTCCTTCTATCCTTATAAAATCTTGCAAGTTCATAAGAATCATTTCTTATCTCTTCCATTTCATTCAGTTGTAATAATCATTTTTCTCCTGTAGTATTTAAATTATAATTGAACTCCTTTATCGCCCAATAAGCTTTATGTTCAAGTTCAACAAGTAAGTGAAAATGTTTACCATAAATTAACCGATAAGGTGACATTCCAATAGGTGTCTTATAAGCAGTTCTAGAAGCCCATAATGCAGAATCAAGTCTGTCAACCCAGTCAATTCTTTTAGGATTAACAGTCTTTTCTAATATTCTTTTAATTTCTCTGTTTGACACTTCAGCCATTCCACTTGTTTGAGGATGATAAGCAGTTTCAATTCTATGTTTAATTCTGAATTTTTCCAGCAATGATTGAATTCTTATATTTCTAGAATGACTTCCCCCATCTGTGATAATTATCTTAGGCATTCCAAATCTTGTAAAAATCATCTTCTTTAAAAATTTTGAAACACTTTTGGAATCACAGTTAGGTAATGCTACAGCATCGATACACTTTAAAATAAAATCAACTGCTAATAAAATATAAATTTTTTCAGATGATGGTACGAAAGGTCCCATAAAGTTTAAACCCCATATATCAAAAATTTCGATTCCTAATATGAAGATTAGAGGCATTTCATCTTTTCTGGATATATTTCCCATTCTTTGACATCGATCACAAGTTTACACATAATGTCCAACATCTTTAAATAATGTAGGCTAATAAAATCCAGAATTTAAAAATTTAAATGCAGTTTTATCAACTCTTAAGTGTCCTCCAAATTCGGAATCGTGACATTTTTGAATAATTACAAAAGTTTCTTCATAAGGTACACATCTTCGAATCACAGAATCTCTTCCTATTTTAAATAAATGAGGTTATTCCCAAATATATGATTTACAATCATTCTTGAATTGCTTAATGTATTTACTATTCATCCCATAAGGTAAAATATTGCTAACCAAGTAGTTAATTATATCTGCATACCAAGGCATTTGTAATCCTTGAATGACATATAATTGTTCATCCAGGAATTTCTCATTTATCTTTTCTTCATAAATCTTTACATTATTATTTTTGATTCTTGATAAGTGATCAGCAATTTGGTTGTCCGTTCCTTTTCTGTTCACAAATTCAAAATCAAATTCTTGCAAAAGTAAAACCCATCTAATCAATATTGGTTTAGCATCCTTTTTAGACATTAAATACTAAATAGCAGAATGATCAGTATGAAAGATACATTTTATTCCAAGAAGATATGGTCTAAATTTATCAAAGGCATATACTATTGCTAAAGGCTCTTTTTCAGTAGTAGTGTAATTTATTTGAGTTTCATTAAGAGTTTTACTAGCATAGTATATAACTTTGAAAATTTTCTCATATTTTTGTCTTAATATAACTCCGATTGCATAATCACTTGCATCACACATTAATTCAAAAGGTTTATTCAAATCAGGGGCAACAATAACTGGTGCAGTGATTAATGTTTCTTTCAGAATATTGAACACATTCAGACAATCATCATTAAATTCAAATTTAGCTTCTTTTTTCCAATAAATGGCAAAGAGGTTTAGCAATTTTAGAAAAATCCTTTATGTATCTCCTATAAAATCAAGCATGACCCAGAAAACATCTCACATTAGTAACGGTAGTCGGTGCTTGCAGTTCAATAATAATTTTCACTTTTGCCTGATCAACTTCCATCCCTATTTGTGAAACTTTATGTCCAAGTACAATTCCTTCTGTGACTATAAATTGACATTTTTCCTAGTTTAGAACTAAATTTGTTTCTTCACATATCTTCAAAACTTTGGTTATATTTTCCAAGCAAGATTCAAAAGAAGTTCGAAATCAGAAAAATCGTTCATAAATACTTCAATTCCTTCATAATTCAAATCATAGAATAATGACATCATACATCTTTGAAAAGTTGCAGGTGCATTGCATAAACTGAAAGGCATTCTTCTAAAGGCAAATGTTCCATAAGGACTTGTAAATGTTGTCTTTTCTTGATTCTCAAAAGCAACGGGTAGTTGATGATAATCAGAATATCCATCCAGAAAACAGAAACATGAGTGTCCAGCTAGTTTATCCAGCATTTGATCCAAGAAGGGTAAAGGAAAATGATATTTTCTTGTGGCGTTTTTTAATTTTCAATAGTCAATACAAATACGCCATCTAGTAACTTGTCTTGTTAGGATTAATTCATTTTTTTCATAAACAATGACAGTTACTCCTCCTTTCTTCGGAACATAATGAATAGGACTCACCCATTGGTTGTCCAAAGTAGGATAAATAATTCCAGCATCTAACCATTTTAAAATCTCTTTCTTGATAACCTCTTTCATAGTTAGGTTTAATCTTCTTTGAGGTTCAATAGTGGATCTACAATTTTCTTCCATCAAAATCCTATGCATACAGATTAAAGGGCTTATTCCTTCTATATCTGCAATAGTCTAACCAAAAGCTTTCTTATAATTCTTCAGAACTCCTATTAATTTATCTTCTTGATCTTTGCTTAATTCTGAAGATATAATTACAGGTAAATTTAATGAATTTCCAAGAAATGTATACTTTAAATGTGTAGGTAACATTTTTAATTCCAGTTCATGGGCTCTTTCAATTGAGGGTAAGAGTATATCATTTTTAGTTGTGTCTAACATTTCCCAATTTTCATGAATATAATGAGTTTCTTCAGATAAATTTTCTTTATTTAATGACTCATTATATAACATAGATTCTTTATCTTTATCATAAAAAATGACCTTACATTTTTCTTGATAATGCTTTTCAATTATATAATCAAAAATATCCATCCGATAGCATTTTTCTTTATCAGGATACCTCATTGATTTCATAACATTGAATGTTATCTCTTGATCAATAACTCTCATCGTTAATTCTCCTTTTTGCACATCAATCATAGCTCGACCAGTAGCTAGAAAGTGTCTCCCTAAAATGAAAGTTATTTCTTTATCTTCTTCCATATCTAGGACTATGAAATCTACAGGGAAGATAAATTTATTTACCTTAACAAGAATATCCTCTATAACTCATTTAGGATAAGTGATAGATCGATCAGCTAACTGCAGAGTTATAGTGGTAGGTGAAATCTCTCCTAAATCTAACCTTAGAAAGATTGAAAATGGTATGAGATTAATACTAGCTCCTAAATCACATAAGGCTTTTCCACATAATTTTTCTTCAATAGCACATGGTATAGTGAAACTTCCAGGATCTTTAAGTTTCTAAGGTAATTTATTCTGAATTATGGCACTACATTCTTCACTTAATGCAACAGTTTCATAAGCTTCAAATTTTCTCTTCTTTCTTAAAATATCTTTCATAAATTTTGCATAGCTTTGCATTTTCTCCGAAACTTCAATAAAAGGAATGTTGATGGTAAGTTTCTTAAAAATTTCAAAGAACTTAGAAAATTGATGGTCAAGCTTCTGCTGTTTAAGTCTTTGAGGAAAGGGTGGTGGTGGTCTTTCAACTTCCACTTCAATAGGTGCAACAGTCTGATCTTTACTTAGAGAAAGGGTATCTTTAAGTTTTTCAATCTCTTCATCTTCTTTCTCTTTTTCAATCTCATTCCATGTTTTCTCTATTAATTCCTTTCCACTTCTGAGTTTTACAACTTTTGCTTGTTCATGTTCTTTTCCATATTCTTTAGGATTAACTTCAACATTGTTAGGTAGTTTTCCTTGAGGTCTGTAATTAATGAAATTAGCGATTTGACCCATCTGATTCTCAATATTATGAATAGCAGTGTTTTGACTTTGTAGTTGATTGCTTAGTTGCAAGATTAATTCTTCTACAGTCAACTTTTTCTGCTGATTGTTATAACCAGGACGATAAGTTGGTCTATAGTTTGAATTTCCTTGATTGTTCCAATTTGGATTAACTTAATGTCCATTACTCCAATTAAAATTAGGATGATTTTTCCAACTAGGATTATAGTAATTAAAATAAGGGTTATTAGTTTTACTAGCAATAGCTTGCAAAGTTTCCATTGTTTGAGAATCATCAGAATTTGCAGAATTGTCATTACTTACATGCAATATATTAATAGCAAAATTGTCTAATTTCTTAGATATCACAGCCACTTGTGAAGCTAAAATAGAAAAGGCTTTATTATCTTGAATACTGGCTATTCTTTTAGGATTAACTCTTTTAGAAGGCCATTGAAAATTATTATTAGCCATTTCTTCAATTAAGGTGTAGGCTTCTTCAAATGTCTTAGCCATTAAAGAACCACGAGAAGCAGCATCTATAATAGATCTAAGTGATCCAATAAGTCCATTATAAAATGTTTGAATAATTAACCAATTTGGTAAAACATGATGAGGACATTTTCATAATAGTTCTTTAAATCTTTCCCAAGTTTCATAAATTGTTTCTCCATCAAATTGCGTAAATGAAGTAATATCATTTCTCAATTTAGCAGTTTTAGAAGGAGAAAAATATTTAGCAAGCAATTTTTGTGCCATATCTGCCCATGTTTTAATAGAACAAGTTGCTAATGAATTAAGCCACATCATTGCTTTATCTTTTAAGGAGAAAGGAAAGAGTCTAAGCCTAATAACATCATCAGAAACATTATTATATTTAAAGGTAGCACAAAGTTCTAAAAAACTAGCAAGATGTAAATTTGGATCCTCATTAGGTGTTCCTTGATCCATGAAAAAAATACTTGTTTCTATGCCTTGCTTTTTATCAAATTTTTAAGGATATTATGCTTTAAAGAAAGGTATTTTGGTGTTTTTGGATGTAGGTCATGCAAAAATGTTCAAAAAGGAAAAAGGATGAAAAAGGAGCAAAAAGGATAAAAAATGGAGCCAAAATGCAAAATTGTCAAAATAATGGGCCGGCACCTAGGCGCCAGAATCCGGCGCCTACGCGCTAGTTTGATACCAAATCTGTGACGGTTTTTGTAACTATTTTGGGCGATTATTTTGATGGTTAGAGCGGTTATTGGACTATCTAGAAGATTGACAGTTATTCCTGAATTATAGGACATGTGATACATTGTATTTAGACGCTTGTAAAAGGTTTGGATCGTGAAGAGGTGCGATCCAAAGTGAATAGGTGTGAAGAACTGGATGCGGAGTCCGGCGCCTAGGCGCCAGATGCCGGCGCCTAGGCGCCAGACACACTTTCTAGAAGATTCATTGAACTTGGATATATTTTGAAGAGATGCTTTAGGCAACCTATGAAGCCTATAAAGAGGAGGCCATTTCTATAGAGAAAAATGCCCAACACTCAATAAGAAGCACGCCCTAGTCAGCTCCAATCAGATAGAGAATTAGAGAGATAATTTTAAGGGCCACAATTGTAGTTTACTTTCTTTCATAAATTAGTGAGTTTATTTTATTTAGTGTTTGTATTGAGAGTTTGGAAGAGTTGGTGTTTTTGATGTCTATTTCGCTTAGGAGTCAGAAGGAATCAGAGGTTCAGTTAGAGAAACACTTGAGATAAGTATTTGTAATTTGATTCAAAGTTTTGTTTATATGTTTTGTTATTTAAATTCAATGTGTTCTGAGTAGTTACTTTACTTTCTCCTTTTAATTATGAAAAGATAAATAAGATAATATTAAATTCGTTGGATAATTAAAAACTAAATATGTTTAAATATTGTGATGATATTAATACCGGATCTTAATTTACTATTTAAATTGGCCAATTAAATTAATAAAATCTGTTGAAGAATTTTGAGACCTAGAAGGAGATTAATTCTTAACTAGTAGATATCACATGAATCCTTGGGTAGTCGAAGGCCCTGTGCGGGTTATTCAAGGTGAAGTGCAAATAAATAGGAAAATATTATTCAATGGGCGTAGAATTGATAAGTTTTTAGAGTGACAAACTAATTTATTATAATTTGGTTTATAGAGAGGGAACGGGTCACTAGTAGGGCCGACCATAGCCACCCTTGGACATCTAGTAGTGTGAGTCTAGATTAACCCATTCTACTAACAATACATCCAGACCCGATCTATAGATTAGCGAATGTTCTTTATACTATCGAGCGAAGGTAAAGAATAGAAATGCTTATATTTGGCACAATACCATAAATTTATATTCTCCACGAATATTATATTATTTAAAAAGTCTTGGATTAATTGAAAGGAAGAAAGTTGTTTGCTTATTATTATTTACATCACTCATTATTTTATTATTGCTTTAATTCCGCATTTAGTAAATTAAATATTAAATTTATAACTTTAAAAGAAATACATAAAAATAAAATTAAAATATTTAAAAATCTACAAACCTCTTCGTGGGATCGATACTGGGTCTTTATTTAAAGCCCAATATTACTTGAAACGATACGTATACTTGCGTAGTACCTCTAGTGTGAAATATTTTCCATAAAATTATATTTATATACAATAGCCACTATTATTATTTGGGTCAAAGTATTGGCTATAACATATTTTTGAAAGCATAAATTACTGCGTTGTCCGCGGAATTAGGTCAAGTTTTTGGCGCCGTTGCGGGGAGGGAAAATTTTTAGATTTTAAATATTTGTTTTTATTTTATTTATTTCTTTTATTGTCAAAATACAAAATAAAAAAATACAAAAACATTTTTAAAAATAAAATTTAAAAAAATAACAATAAAAATTACAAAAATAAAAACAAAGAGTAAGCAGAGATTTTATTTCTTGCTATTTTATTTTACTTTTTATTTACTTTTTATGCGTAATCTTAGATCTGAAGGATTATTACCTTTAGACTCTGAATTAGAAAGAACTGTTAGAAGAATTAAAAAAGGAAAACAAATTCAAAAACATCAAGAGATGGCTAATTTACATAACAATTTACAGAATCCAATTGAATTTAATGAACAAAATGTTTACAAACCGTTAAGGGATTATGCTAACCCTACAGTTGATGAACTTCATAATAGTATTCAAATACCTGCTGTAGATGCTAATTCTTTTGAGCTTAAACCGTCTACTATTCAAATGGTCCAAAATAATCAATTTGGGGGAACACCAAATGAGGATCCAAATTTACACCTTGCTAGTTTTTTAGAACTTAATGCTACCTTTAAATATAACAATGTTTCTGATGATGCTATTAGACTTAGACTCTTTCCTTTCTCTTTAAGAGATAAGCAAAGATGTGGTTGAACTCATTAGCAACAGGTTCTATTAAAACATGGGCTGAAATGACACAAAAATTCCTTGCTAAATATTTTCCTCTTTCTAAAACTGCTAATTTAAGAAATGAGATTACTTCATTTAGTCAATTTGACGGGGAGATAATTTATGAAACTTGGGAAAGATTTAAAGAACTATTAAGAAAGTGTCCTCATCATGCTTTACCTGATTGGTTATTTATTCAAACATTTTATAACGGACTTATTGGATCACTAAAATCAATTATTGATGCTGTCTACTTGGAGGTTCTTTAATGGCTAAATCATTTGAAGAAGCTTATACTTTAATTGAAGAAATGGCTAACAATAATTTTCAATGGCCTTCTGAAAGGATTAATCCTAAAAGAATGGCAAGTATTCATGATAATGAAGCCTTTTCTATCTTAGCTTCACAAGTAGCTGCAATATCTAAGAAATTAAATACTTTTGTTATCAATGTATCACATAACAACTTTGCTAATATGGATGATTCTCAAACTATTGAAACTTTACAAGCTATTTCTAGTAAAAATAACCCTTATTAAAATTATTATAATCCTGGATGGAAAAATTACCCTAATTTTAACTGGAATAATTCAAAACAACAATGGGGTAATAATCATTCTCATGCAACTGGAAATTGGAATAATCAAGTAAATTCAAACTATAAACCTCCTGGATTTAATAATCAACAGAAAAAGTTATATATAGAAGAATTAATTTTACAATTAAGTAATCAATTACAAAATCAAAACACTGCTATTCATAATATTGAGAATCAAATGGGACAAATCGCTAATTTAATTAATTACAGACCTCCAGGAACACATCCTAGTAATGTTGAAATCAATCCAAAAGAAACTGGAAAAGAACATGAACATGCTAAGGCTGTACAACTTAGAAGTGGAAAGGAATTAAAAGAAAGAATTTAGAATGAAATTGAAAATGAGATTGAGGTTGAAGAGATTGAAAAACCTAAAGAAACTCCTTCTCCTAGTAAAGATCAGACTGTTATTCCTGTTAATGTGGAAGTTACAAAACCACCACCACCATTTCCTCAAAGATTAAAATAACAAAAGCTTGATCATCAATTTTCAAAGTTATTTGAAATTTTTAAGAAAATTACTATTAACATACCTTTTGCTGAAGCTTTGGAACAGATGCCAACTTATGCAAAATTTATGATGGATATTTTAAGTAAGAAACAAAAATTTAAAGCTTTTGAAACTGTTGCATTAAGTGAGGAATGTAATGCAATAATTCAAAAGAAATTACCTCAGAAACTTAAAGATCCTGGAAGTTTCACTATACCTTGTGCTATTGGAGAAAAATTTTGTGGAAAAGCTTTATGTGATTTAGGAGCAAGTATTAATCTCATGCCATTTTCTATTTTTCGAAGGTTGAACTTATGAGAGATTACTCCCACCACTGTAACTCTTCAGTTAGCTGATAGATCTATCACTTACCTTAAAGGAGTTATAGAGGATGTTCTTGTGTTAAAGTGGAGAAATTTATTTTCCTTATGGACTTCATTGTACTTGATATGGAAAAAGATAAAGAAATACCAATTATTTTAGGGAGACCTTTTCTAGCTACCAGACGGGCTATGATTGATGTGAAAAAAGGAGAATTAACTATTAGAGTTAATGATCAAGAGATTAAATTCAATGTACTTAAATCAATGAAGTACCCTGATAAAGAAAAATGCTATCTAATGGATATTATTGATTATATAATTGAAAAACATTATCAAGAAAAATGTAAAGTGATTTCTGAAGAAAAAATTGAATTATTAACTGAGGAAAATGAAGAACTAAAAGAAGAAGAATTATTTAAAGAAACTCATTATATTAAAAATAACTGGGAAATTTTGGACATAACTCAAAATGATATACTTTTACCCTCGATTAAAAAAGCCCCTGAAGTAGAATTAAAATTGTTACCTGCAGATTTAAAGTATGCTTTTCTTGGAAATTCATTAACTTTACCTGTTATTATTTCTTCTAAACTAAGCTTAGATCAAGAGGAAAAATTAATAGGAGTGTTAAAGAATTATAAGAAAGCTTTTGGTTGGACTATTGCTGATATAAGAGGAATAAGCCCTTCCATCTGTATGCATAGGATTTTAATGGAAGAAGATTTTAAACCTACTATTGAACCTCAAAGAAGATTAAATCTTATCATGAAAGAGGTTGTTAAAAAAGAAATTTTAAAATGGTTAGATGCTGGAATTATTTACCCTATTTCGGATAGTCAATGAGTGAGTCCTATTCATTGTGTTCCGAAGAAAGGAGGAGTAACTGTCATTGTTAATGATAAAAATGAACTAATTCCTACAAGACAAGTTACTGGATGACAAATTTGCATTGATTATCGGAAATTAAATAACGCCACTAGAAAAGATCATTTTCCTTTACCTTTCTTGGATCAAATGCTTGATGAATTAGCTGGACACTCATATTTCTGTATTCTAGATGGAAATTCTGGTTATCATCAATTACCTGTCGCTCCTGAGGACCAAGAGAAAACAACATTTACAAGTCCTTATGGAACATTTGCGTTTAGAAAAATGCCTTTCGGTTTATGTAATGCACCTGCAACTTTTCAAAGATGTATGATGTCAATATTTTGTGATTTGATTGACAAAGGAATTGAAATATTTATGGACAATTTTTCAGTTTTTGGAACTTCTTTTGAAGCTTGTTTGGAAAATATTTCCAAAGTTCTAAAAAGGAAGAAACAAACTTAGTTCTTAACTGGGAAAAATGTCAATTTATGGTCACAAAAGGCATTGTACTTGGTCACAAAATTTCACAAAAAGGGATGGAAGTTGATCAAGCAAAAGTGAAAATTATTGTTGAACTGCAACCACCTACTACTGTTATTGATGTGAGAAGTTTTCTGGGTCATGCTGTATTTTATAGAAGATATATAAAGGATTTTTCTAAAATTGCTAAACCTTTTTGACATTTATTGGAGAAAGAAAGCTAAATTTGAATTTAATGAAGATTGTGTTAATGCTTTCAATATTATAAAAGAAAAATTAATAAATGCACCTATAATTATTGCACCTAACTGGAATAAACCTTTTGAATTAACGTGCGATGCAAGTGATTTTGCAATTGGAGCTGTATTGGGACAAAAATATGAGAAAAGTTTCAAGGTTATATATTATGCTAGTAAAACTCTTACTGAAACTCAAAGAAATTACACTACTACTGAAAAAGAGCTTTTAGCTATAGTCTATGCCTTTGATAAATTTAGACCTTATCTTCTTGGTACCAAATGCATAGTTAATACTGATCATTCTGCTATTAAATATTTAATGTCGAAAAAAGATGTTAAACCTAGGTCGATAAGATGAGTTTTACTTCGCAAGAATTTGATTTTCGAGATAGTGGATAGAAAAGGAACCGACAACCAAATTGCTGATCATTTATCTAGAATTAAGAATGATATTATTATTGAAGAAAATATAAATGAGAAGTTTCCTGATGAACATTTATATGTTATTCAAGGATGCCAAACACCTTGGTATGCGGATATAGTTAACTATTTAGTTAGCAATATTCTACCTTATGGATTGAATAACAAATATATTAAGAATTTTAAAAATGCTGCTAAATCTTATATTTGGGAAGATCCTCATTTATTTAAATTGGGAAGAGATTCTGTAATTCGAAGATGTGTACCTTATGAAGAAACTTTTGTTATTATTCAAAAATGTCATGATTCTGAATTTGTAGGACACTTTGGAGTAGATAAAACTGCTTTTAAAATTTTAAATTCAGGATTTTATTGGCCTACCTTGTTCAAAGATGTGAGACATTATGTTAAAACATGTGATCGATGTCAAAGGATGGGAAATATATCTAGGAAAGATGAAATGTCTTTAAACTATATATTGGAAGTTGAAATTTTTGTTATATGAGGTTTATACTTTATGAGACTATTTGTACCATCATTTGGAAAGATTTATATTTTATTAGCTGTTGATTATGTTTCAAAATGGATTGAAGCGGTAGCTTTACCTAACTGTGATTCCAAAAGTGTTTCGAAATTTTTAAAGAAAATGATTTTTACAAGATTTCGAATGCTTAAGATAATTATCACAGACGGTGGAAGTCATTTCTGAAATATAAGAATTCAATCATTACTGGAAAAATTTGGAATCAAACACAGAATTGCAACTGCTTATCACCCACAAAAAAGTGGAATGGTTGAAGTATCAAATAGAGAAATTAAAAGAATTTTATAGAAGACTGTTAATCCTAAACTAACTGATTGGGTTGATAGATTTGATTCTACATTATGGGCTTATTGGACAGCTTATAAGACTCCAATCAGAATTTCACCTTACCGGTTAGTTTATGGTAAACGTTGTTACTTACCTGTTGAATTAGAACATAAAGCTTATTGGGTGATAAAGGAGTTTAATTTTGATTTGAATACTGCTGGAGAAAAACGATTATTACAATTAAATGAAATGGATGAAATAAGACATGAGTCATATGAAAATTCAAAGATTTATAAAAAGAAAATGAAGATATTACATGATAAAAAGATTTCAGGAAAAATATTCGAGCCTGGATAAGAAGTATTATTATTTAATGCTCGTTTAAGACTTTTTCCTGGAAAATTAAGATCTAAATGGATGGCACCATATATAATTGAGAAAGTATACTATTATGGAGCTGTGGATATTAAAGACCCCAAAATAAGAAAAATATTTAAAGTTAACGGATTAAGACTGAAGCCTTATTTGGGAGAGATAAAAATGATTTATAAAGAGGCTTACAAGTTGAGTCTAGCTGATTAAAAACATAATTAGGTCGGACTGACGACGTTAAACCAAGCGCTTTGTGGGAGGCAAACCATAGTTATTTTTGTGTGTTTCTACATTTTTAATGTAAGGTTATGCCTCGGTCTTGACTAATTTTATATAAATGTAAAAAATTGGATGCTAACAAGTCTTAATTGACTTAAGCAAAACATAATCTCGAAGTATATAAAGTTCGGACTTTGGATCACTCCATTTCGTATGTGAGTTAAAAGGAGATTAAGTTATCCTTCATTATGATTATTTATTATTTAAAATAATTTTTATTATTAATTCTATATGGATCTTATCATTTACCTATTTTGGAGATCAAAACTTTGAAAATTGATGTTAGGCGAAACGGAGTCGAACATGGTTCCGGCGCCTAGGCGCCAAAATCCGGCGCCTAAGCGCCAAAGTAGACTGAGTGTTGATGGGTCCGGCGCCTAGGCGCCAGATTTGGCGCCTAAGCACCACAGGTACTGGGTCGTGTAAAAACAAAAAACTTTAGTTTTTCACATGATTTTCTCCTATAAACTACCCCATCTTCGTTCCCAATCCCTAAGCAACCATAGTTACGACCTTTACAATTCATTCTTAAGGAGATAGGAGAAGATTTTGAAGAAATGGAGAGAAGAAATCATGGAGAAGAGGCTAGAGATAAGTGTTCTAAGGATCCTCAACCGTTCTTTAATGGTTTTATTGCTGTATGTTTGGAGAAAAATTTTCGAGTCGCCTAGATAAGTTTGAAGTGGAATTCAAAAGTATTGGAGATTGCCTCCAAGAGATGTATCATCAAATTGAACATCTGGAATGGCAGGCAAAGCTTCAATTCGATCATCTAGCGGCCTATCAAGATGCCCAAGTAAAGATGTATGCGAAGAACAAATGGATCGATGAGAAAATGGCAACGGATTTTCCAAGGGCGTTAGTGTTCTTCCCAAGTCGGCCAAGTAATCTTCATTGCGATGAGAATGGAAATTTCTAATTTGAAGATTAGATGGTAAATGTGGTTAGATCAAGACTTTATCTAGTGTGTCATTGCATCGATTTAGTAAATCAAATGTATTGATTGTGTGTTTGTTTTATTGTTCAATATGTGTTGTATTTGCTTTAAAATTGTGTTGTTTTACTGTTTGTTAGGACATGAATCTTATTATTATACTTATTTGTATTGTATTGAGCCAAATTGAAGATTATGAATGGAATTGGAAGAGTTTGACTTAAACTTGTGTTTATATGATGGATTTGATTTTTAATTTTTAAAATTTTTGGAAAATATTTTGGAAGCTGGAAACTGAAGCAATACTCTCATATGAGTATTTAGAAGTTGAATTTGTGAGTTTTGGTGGAAAATAAAATTTTTAAAGTGATTTTTTTTGTTGTCGAGTCTGGCGCCTAGGCGCCGGTTCGGCCTGCTAATCGAAAATCAGGATTTAAACCCCCAAAAGCTACGGCCGACGCCTAAGCTTCATCTCCTTCCTCATTTTCGCAAAAATACACCCCCTAGATCCATCTTGAGGTCAAAACGTCACGTTTTTTAGCTTGAAATCACTCGATTTCTTCATCCCGAGGTCAGATCTACCTTCTAATCCATTTATTTTTTGATTTAAACCATGTATTTTCCTATTTCTGCTAAAAACCAAAATTTTGGAGAAAAAATTTGATTTTTAGAAATTCTCCATGGATTTTCTTAACTCATTTTAAGTTTTTAAGCTTAAAAGAGTTTAGATATTTGATTCCTTAATTTATTTGTGTTTTCTTTCACGTTTAGATGACACGTAAATCTAAGCGCGGAAAAGCACGAGAAAATTTCGACAGCAGCAAGTTCGCTACTACAGCAGTGCACTTTCGTTATCATGAATTTGTGCATCAAGGAAATTTATCTCGGAGCGCAGTTTTTACAATCCTAGAGAGATGATCGTGAACACGATCGTTGCACACAATGGCCAGCGGCGATTCACGTTATTTCACTGCCATTGCTATTATTCCTGTTGTACGAGAGTTTTATGCCAACTTTATGGATGCGAAAGACTACGAAGTCTTTGTTAGAGGTGTCAGAGTGGGATTCACTCTGGAATGGATCAATATTTTCTAGGGCCTACCACCTACCGTCAAGTGCTACTATTCTGGTCTATCTCCATCTGAAGGAGATCTGGAGATGATTATTGCATATTTGACTGAAGGCACTGGAGCTTGGAAGATCCGGAACGACAAACGGGTAAACTTTAAATCTTCTAAGCTGAATGGTATTTCAAAGGCCCGACACTATTTTATTTCTGCTATACTACTTCCTTCCAACCACCTGAGTGAAGTTACTAGAGATAGAGCTATCCTGAACTACTGCATTCAGGAGAGGAAGCCGATAGATGTTGGCAGCATTATCTATGATTCTGTGAAATCGATTGCAAGATCCAGTACTTCTGTGGGATTAGGATTCCCATCCTTGATATATTCTTTATGAATGAGCAATGGAGTTATTGCTGATATTTCAAAGGAGAAGCTGAAGACTACAAAGCCTATTGGGCAGGAGAGTGTTAGTATTTATGATCGTCTTCGTGGGAAGAGATCTACTGCTCCTTCTACTTCTGTACCTACTCCAGTTAGAGCTTCTACTTCTAGACCTTCTGCTTCTACTGTTGAGCCACCATCTAGTTTCTGGGAATCCATGCATGATCAATTTCTGGAGCAGGATAAAGAGTTATTTCTAACTCACTGCAGAGTAGATACTATAGATAAGAAGATTGATCATCTATCTGAATATACCCAAAGGAAGAGTGATTATGATGTTGAGTATTCGGAGTCTTTATTTAGATTCTTGAAGGGTGAGCATGATGTTCAGTTCCCTTCCTGTCCAATATTTTCACCGTATGTTGATCCAAAGGATGTGGAATTTTCTTTTAGTGATGATGATGACGAGGCTACAGATAGTGATTAGTAGCTTGATTTACCTCTTGAGATGAGTTGATTCTGTTTTTAGTTTATTTTTTGTTTGTTAGTACTGATTAGTTTGTTGTTAGTTAGTGTCGATTTGTTTAAGTAACTTTGTGTGAATTTTTTTTGATGTTGAGACTGTTTTAAGAGTATCTAGTGTGATATGTGTTTAAGACTGAAATATGGATGAATTTTTTTCATTTTCTGTGATAAATATTTATTTTTGTTTCAGCCTACTGTTTAGTATTCCTGAATAGTTAGTGATGTTATTTTGTTTCTGTTATTGTTATTAGTATAGTCGTTTAATTTAGCTAATGATATAAAGATTGAGCCTGCTTACTTTTATATATGCTTCATTATTTCAGTAATAATCATAAAAATCATGTGTAGAAGTAATTTTTTCTTTGTAGACTGTTTTTATATACTTATAAAAAGTCCTTTTTAAAATTATGCCTTTCTTTCTCTCATACTTTAAAGATTTTCATGATATATCAAAACTTAAGTTTGGGGGAAGAGAAAATACATGCAAATTTAAATTTTATTTGTCCTTAAGTGTTAATATTTTCTTTAATAAAAAAAAATATTAACATAACATAAGGAATGAAAAATCTATTTAAGATTACTTAAATTTTTGAAATTATTAATAATTTAGTAGACTTAACCAAAATTTTAATAACTTTGATTGATTTTAAGAATAAAATTATTCAACTTAAAGAAGAGTAAGATTAAGAATTTTTTCTATTCATGGTAGAGATAATTGAATTTTAGAAGTATTAAGAAATCAAGAATTATAACTTGAAAAAGAAAAGATTGTAAGTCTTTTTGAAAGCTATTAAGTGAAAATGTATAAGTTTGAAAATATGAGTTAAGGATAGTGAAGTTCAAAACCATTAACCAGCTATCCAGATACAGTAATCCTCACTGTGAAAAAAAAAAGGAGAAAAAAAGAAGAGAGGAGAAGCTTGAGGAGATGCCTAATCAAAAATTGGCTTCACTTGAATTATCTTATAAAAAGAAAACTAATTACATATTTTACTTAATTTTTATACATGCATCTTTATTAGAAAAGATTTTTATGAAGATCTTTTTCTTGTAAATAATTTATGTGATCATAATATAATAAACTACAATTATTTTCGAAATGAATGAAAAATTTTTGAAATCATACAATTTGGTAGTTAATTATTCATTAAATTCTTAAAATTAAACTTAGTTAGTGAAATTTGGTTAATGATTTACTAAAACCTTTATAAAATTAAAAATTATAAGGAATTTTAAATATTTACCTTTTATTCCTATTGTTATACATTTTATATAATAAAAAGGGTTACTTGAGGACAAGTAACGTTTAAGTTTGGGGGATTTTGATCCATGAAAAAAATACCTGTTTTTAAGCCTTGATTTTTATCAAATTTTTATGGATATTATGCTTTAATGAAAGGTATTTTTGTGTTTTTGGATGTAGGTGATGCAAAAATGTTCAAAAAGGAAAAGGATGAAAAAGGATCAAAAAGGAGCAAAAATGGAGCCAAAATGCAAAATTATCAAAATAACGGGCTTGGAGCCTTGACGCCAGAATCCGGCGCCTAAGCACCAGCTCGATACCAAATCTGTGACGGTTTTTGTAACTAGTTTGGGCGGTTATTTTGACGGTTAGAGCGGTTATTGGATCATCTAGAAGATTGGTAGTTATTCTTGGATTATAGGACATGTGATACATTGTATTTAGATGCTTGGAAATGGTTTAGATTGCGAAGAGGTGCGATCCAAAGTGAGGAGGTATGAAGAACTGGACGCGGAGTCCGGCGCCTAAGCACCAGATGCCGGCGTCTAAGTGCCAGATGCCGGCGTCTATGCGCCAAACACACTTTCTAGAAGACTCTTTGAACTTGGACACATTTTGAAGAGATTCTTTAGGCAACCCTTGAAGCTTATAAATAGGAGGCCATTTCTACAGAGAAAAACGCCCAATGCCCAATAAGAAGCACGCCCTAGTCTGCTCCAACCAGAGAGAGAATTAGAGAAATAATTTTAAGGGCCACAATTGTAGTTTACTTTCTTTCATAAATTAGTGAGTTTTTTTATTTAGAGTTTGTATTGAGAGTTTAAAATAGTTGTGCTTTTGAAGTCTATTTCACTTTGGAGTCAGAAGGAATGAGAGGTTCCGTTGGAGAAACACTTGAGATAAGTATTTGTAATTTGATTCAAAGTTTTTTTTATATGTTTTGTTCTTTAAATTCAATGTGTTCTGAGTAGTTACTTTACTTTCTCCTTTTAATTATGAAAAGATAAATACGATAATATTAAATTCTTTGGAGAATTAAAAACTAAAAATGTTTAAATATTGTGATGATATTAATGCCGGATCTTAATTTACTATTTAAATTAGCCATTTAAATTGTTAAAATCTGTTGAAGAATTTTGAGACCTAGAAGGAGATAAATTCTTAACTAGTAGATATCACATGAATCATTGGATATTCGAAGGCCTTGTGCAGGTTATTTAAGGTGAAGGGCAAATAAATAGGAAAATATTATTCAATGGGCATAGAATTGATAAGTTTTTAGAGTAACAGACTAAATTCTTGTAATTTGGTTTATAGAGAGAACAGGTCACTAGTAGGGCCGACCATAGCAACCCTTGGACATCTAGTATTGTGAGCCTAGATTAACCCATTCTATTAACAATACATCCAGACCTGATCTATAGATTAGCCATTGTTCTTTATACTATCGAGCGAAGGTAAAGAATAGGAATGCTTCTACTTGGCACAATACCATAAATTTATATTCTCCACGAATATTATATTTTTTAAAAAGTCTTGGATTAATTGAAAGGAAGAAAGTTGTTTGCTTATTATTATTTACATCACTCATTATTTTATTATTGCTTTAATTCTGCATTTAGTAAATTAAATATTAAATTTATAACTTTAAAAGAAATACATAAAAATAAAAATAAAATATTTAAAAATCTACAAAACTCCTCGTGGGATCGATATTGGGGTCTTTATTTAAAGCCCTATTTTACTTGAAATGATACGTATACTTGCGTAGTACCTCTAGTGTGTAAAATATTTTCCATAAAATTATATTTATATACACTAGCCACTATTATTATTTGGGTCAAAGTATTGGCTATAACATATTTTTGAAAGCATAAATTAATACGTTGTCTGCGGATCGAGGTCATTCCTCCAAATTGATTGTTTTGAACCATTTGAATAATAGAAGGTTTAAGCTCAAAAGAATTAGCATCTACAGTTGGAATTTGAATACTAACATGAAGTTCATCAGATGAAGGGTTTGCATATTCCCTTAATAGTTTATAATTATTTTGTTCAATAATTTTGATTAAATTTTGATTATTGTTATGTAAGTTAGCCATTTCTTGATGTTTTGAAATTTTTTTTCCTTTTTAATTCTTTTAATTGTCCTTTCTAATTCAGAATCAAAGGTAGTAATCTTTCAGATCCAGAACTACGCATAAAATTTTAAAAAATATTTTTGTTTTGTTTTGTTTTTTTGTTTTTATATTTATATTTATATTTATATTTTAATTAATCTTTCATTTTTTTACTTTTTATTTTATCCTATCCCCGGCAACGACACCAAAAACTTGATGTGAAGCGACTTTATATGTGCTTTAAAATACATGAATTTGATACCACTTTTTAGAATATTTAATTCCTGGCAAATGGCTTCAAAAAATTGAAGTGCGAGGTTTACTTTTATTAATTTATATTTAGATTTTATGATAATTATTGTAAAAGTCACAATTTTAAACGCAAGTATACGTATCGTTAAGTAATACAGGGCTCTAGTGGAGTTCTGGTTTTTTATCCCACAGGGATAGTGAATTTATAAAAAGTATGAAATGTAAGAAATATTTTGGAATTCTCAAATTAAACGCAATTTATATATACTTTTTTTATATATTTTTTCAAATTTAATTTACTAACAATTTTTACTAAAAGCAAGTAAGCAGTAAGTAGTAATAAAGTAAAGTAAGCAGTAATTAAAATTCAATGTATGTATAAAAAATGACTTTCTCCTTTTCAACTAATCTATGATTTATAGAATAACTATCTTTTGTGAGGAATTTAGATTATTGTATTGTGCTGAATAGAAGCATTCCTATTCTTTACCCTTTTGTCCAGGTGCAAAGAATATTGACTAATCTGTAGATCGGCTCAGGATGTTTCGTTAGTAGAATGGGTTAATCTAGGCTCACACTACTAAATGTCCAAGGGTGGCTTTGGTCGTCCCTACCAGCGACCCGTTACCTTTCTATAAACCAAATTATTAGAATTTAGTTTGTCACTCTTAAAACTAATTAATTTTACGCCCAATAAATAATATCTTCCTATTTATTTGCACTTCACCTTAAATAATCCACGTATAGCCTGCGATTACCTAAGGATTCATGTGATATCTACTAGTTAAGAATTTATTTCCGGAAAAGAATTTTTATGTTTCTGGATGTAGGTGATAAAAAAAGAGTTCAAGAAGGAAAATGAGCAAAAATGAGGAAAAATAGAGCTTAAAAGCAAAGTTTCCGAAATTATAGGTCTGCCCCATAGGCGCTAGAATCTGGTGCCTAAGCGCCCGTTCGAAACTGAAGCAGATAAGATTTTTCAAAAATTTAGGTAGTTATTTTGACGGTGTTAAGCGGTTATCAGACCTTCTAGAAGATTGTAAGTTAGTCCTAATACATAGGACATGTGATACAATGCATCTGGACACGACAAAATAGTTTTAATTGCAAAGAGGTGAGATCCAAAGTGAAGAGGTGTGAAGACTTGGGCACGGACTCCGGCGCCTAGGCGCCAGATCCCGGCGCCTAGGCACCACAGTTACTTTCTAGAAGAAACATTATATTTGGATGAAATTTGAAGAGGTGCCTTAAGTAACCCCTGGTCAGTTTTGAAGCTCTCTAAATAGGAGTCAATTCTACAGAGAAAAGTGGCCCCTAAGCACCCTAGAGTTCTCTCACACTTGAAAATAATTTTAGGGAGCCACCTTCTTAAGTAATTAGTGAGTTTATTTTTGTTATTTTGAGTGTTACTACTCAATTCTTTGAGTAGTAAGTGTGAGTTTGTAAGTGTTGGTGTTGTTGAAGTCTTTCATTTTGCATTGGAGTCAGTAGGAGTCAGCAAATCACTTGAAGAAACATTCCAGATAAGTATTTGTAACTTAGTTCGAAGTTTTATAAATATGTTTTGTTGTGTGAATTCAATGTGTTCTAAGTAGTTAGTTTTCTTTCTTCTTTAAACAATGAAAAGATAATAAAGATAATTTAATTTCTTTGGAGAACTTAAACTTAAATTTTATAAAAATTGTGATGATATTAATACCTGATCTTAATTTACTTTTTAAACTGGCCATTTGAATTGTTAAAACCTGTTGAAGAATTCTAAGACCTATCCGGAGATGAGTTCTTAACTAGTAGATATCACATGAATCCTTGGGTAATCGAAGGCCTTGAGCGGGTTATTCAATGTGAAGTGCAAATAAATAGGGAGATATTGTTTATTGGGCATAGAATTGATTAGTTTTTAGAGTGACAGACTAAATTCTAATAATTTAGTTTATAGAAAGGGAGCGGGTCACTAGTAGGGCCGACCATAGCCACCCTTGGACATATAGAAGTGTGAGCCTAGATTAACCCATTCTAATAATAATACATCATGAACCGATCTATAGATTAGCCAATGTTCTTTATACTATCGAGCGATGGTAAATAATAGGAATGCTTCTATTTGGCACAATACCATAATCTAAGTTCTCCACGAATGATAATTATTCTGAAAAATCTTGGATTAGTTGAAAAGGAGAAAGTTGATTTACTTATACTTGCATTAACCTTTACTTTATTGCTGCTTACATTTAGTAGAAATTTCATTAAACTTAAAATTTGATATTTGAAAAGAAATAAAAATATAAATACTTTTAATTTGAAAATCTATTAAATTCATATAATTAATCTTAATTAAATCTTCCCTGTGGGATCGAAAACCAGGACTCCAATAGAGCCCTGTATTACTTAAAAAGATACGTATACTTGTGTTTGAAATCGAGACTTTACGAAATTATTTAAATATAAATTCATAAGTTCAAGCATATACAGAGAGTGTAAAGTCGTGCGGCCGAGCATCAGTCGGTTCAAGTTTTTAGCGCAGTTGCCGGGGAAGAAAAAAAATTAGGAAAGGAAGGAAGAAAGTGAAAAGACAATTTATAGATTTTTCAAATAAAATATATATACACTTTTATTTCTTTAAAAATTTATAAAAAATAATAAAAATAAAAAAATATATATAAAAACAAAATTACCAATAAGATTTTATTTTATTTTTATGCGTAGTTACGGATCCGAAGGATTATTACCTTTTGATTCTGAATTAGAAAGAACTGTTAGAAGAATTAGAAAAGAAAAACAAATTGAAAAATATTCTGAAATGGCTAACTTACATAACAATAATCTAAATCCAAGATAAATTAATGAATAAAATGTTTATAAACCATTAATGTATTATGCAAACCTACAACTGTTGAACTTCATATTAGTATTCAAATGCCTACTGTAGATGTTAATTCTTTTAAGCTTAAACCTTCTATTATTCAAATGGTTCCGAATAATCGATTTGGAGGAACACCAAATGAGGATCCAAACTTGCACCTTGCTAGTTTCATAGAACTTTGTGCTACCTTTAAATATCATAATGTTTCTGATGATGCTATTAGGCTTAAACTCTTTTCTTTTTCCTTAAGAGATAAAGAAAAGATGTGGCTTAACTCATTAGCAACTGGTTTTATTAAAACTTGGGCATATATGACACAAAAATTCCTTGCTCAATATTTTCCTCCTTCTAAAGCTGCTTAATTAAAAAATGATATTACTTCATTTATGCAATTTGATGGTGAAACAATTTATGAAGCATGGGAAAGATTTAAATAACTATTAAGAAAATGTCCTCATCATGCTTTACCAGATTGGTTAATTATCAAAGATTTTATAACAGACTTATTGGATCATTTTGATCTATTATAGATGCTGCTGCTGGTGGCTCTTTAATGGCTAAGACATTTGATGAAGCTTATACTTTAATTGAAGAAATAACTAATAATAATTTTCAATGGCTTTCTGAAAGGGTTAATCCTAAAAGAGTGGCAAGTATTCAAGATAATAATGCTTTTTCTATTTTAGCTTCACAAGTGGCTGTGATATCTATGAAATTAGATATTTTTGCTATTAACATGTCGCAAGTAAGTAATTATAATTCTGCAAATACTGATGATTCTCAAACAATAGAAACATTGCAAACTATTGCTAGTAAAACAAATAACCCTTATTTGAATTTTTATAATCCAAGTTAGAAAAATCACCCTAATTTTAATTGGAATAATATACATCAACAATGGAGTAATAACCAAGTTAATCCAACCGGAAATTGGAACAATCAAGGAAATTTAAACTTTTGACCAACTTATCCTCTTGGTTTTAACAATCAGCAGAAAACGTTATCTGTAGAAGAATTAATCTTACATCTAGGTAATCAGCTACAAAGTCAAAACACTGCTATTCAAAATACTGAGAATCAGATGGGTCAAATTGCTAATTTTAGTAATTACAAACCTCAAGGAACAGTGCCTAGTAACGTCGAAATTAATCCAAAAGAAACTGGGAAAGATCATGAACAAGCAAAAGTTGTACTACTTAGAAGTGTGAAGAAATTAAAAGAGAAGATTCAGAATGAAATTGAAAAAGAGAGAGAAGTTGAAGAGATTGAAAAACATAAAGAAATTCTTTCTACAAGTAAAGATCAGACTGTACTTCCTAATTAAAGTGGAAGTTAAAAGACCACCACCACCTTTTCCTGAAAGACTGAAACAGCAGAAGTTTGACCATCAATTTTCTAAGTTCTTTGAAATTTTTCAAAAACCTACCATCAAAATTCCTTTCGTTGAAGCTTTGGAACAAATGTTGAGCTATGCCAAATTTATGAAGGATATTTTAAACAAAAAATGAAAATTTAAAGCTTATGAAACTATTTCATTAAGTGAAGAAAGTAGTGCAATAATTCAAAAGAAATTACCTCAGAAACTTAAAGATCCTGGAAGTTTCACTATACTATGTGCTATTTGAGAAATATTTTGTGGAAAAGCCTTATGTGATTTAGGAGCAAGTCTTAATCTCATGCCATTTTCTATCTTTTGAAGGTTAGATTTAGGAGAGATTTCTCCCACCACCGTAACCCTTCAGTTAGCTGATCGATCGATTACTTATCCTAAAGGAGTTATAGAGGATGTTCTATTAAGTTCGATAAATTTATCTTCCCTGTGGATTTCATTGTACTGGATTTGGAAGAAGATAAAGAAATACCTATTATTTTAGGGAGACCTTTTCTAGCTACCGAACATGCTATGATTGATGTGCAAAAAGGAGAATTAACAATGAGAGTTAATGATCAAGAGATAAAATTTAATGTTCGAAATCGATGAGGTATCCTGACAAAGAAAAATGCTATCGGATAGATATTTTTTATTATATAATTGAAATGCATTATCAAGAAAAATGTAAGGTCATTTCTGAAGAAAAAAATGATGAATCCATAATATATAACGAGTCATTAAATGAAGAAATTGAAGATGTGAATGAAGAAAATTTATTTAAAGAAACTCATTATATTAATGATGATTGGGAAATTTTAGACACAACTAAAAATGATATATTTTTACCCTCAGTTGAAAAGGCCCCTGAACTGGAATTAAAAATGTTATCTGCACATTTAAAGTATGTTATTCTTAGAAATTCATTAACTTTACCTGTTACTATATATTTAGAACTAAGTAAAGATTAAGAAGAAAAATTAATAGGAGTTCTGAAGAACTATAAGGAAGCTTTTGGTTGGACTATTGCAGATAAAAAAAGGAATAAGCCCTTCAATCTGTAAGCATGGGATTTTAATGGAAGAAAATTGTAAACCCACTATTCAACCTTAAAGAAGATTGAACCCAATTATGAAAGAGGTTGTTAAAAAAGAGATTTTAAAATGGTTAGATGCTGGAATTATTTATCTTATTTTGGATAGTCAATGGGTAAGTCCTATTCATTGTGTTCCGAAGAAAGGAGGAGTAATTGTCATTGTTAATGATAAAAATGAATTAATCCCAACAAGGTAAGTTACTGGATGACGAATTTGCATTGATTATCAAAAATTAAACAACGCCACTAGAAATGATCATTTTCCTTTACCTTACTTGGATCAGATACTGGATAAATTAGCTGGAAACTCATATTTCAGTTTTTTTATGGATATTTTAGTTATCATCAATTACCCGTTCCTCCTGAGGATCAAGAGAAAACAACATTTACAAGTCCTTATGGAACATTTGCTTTTAGAAGAATGTCTTTCGGTTTATGTAATGCACCTGTAACTTTTCAGAGATGTATGATCTTAATATCCTGTGATTTAATTTATTAAGGAATTGAAGTATTTATGGACGATTTTTAAGTATTTGGAAATTCTTTTGAGTCTTGCTTAGAAAATATAACAAAAGTTCTGAAAAGATGTGAAGAAAGAAATTTGGTTTTAAACTAGGAAAAATGTCAATTTATGGTCATAGAAGGAATTGTACTCGGACATAAAATTTCACAAATAGGTATGGAAGTTGATCAGGCAAAAGTGAAAATTATTGCTGAACTTCAAGCACCTACTACCGTTACTGATGTGATAAGGTTTTTGGATCATGTTGGATTTTAAAGAAGATATATAAATGATTTTTCTAAGATTGCTACACCTCTTTGTCATTTATTAGAAAAAGAAGGCAAGTTTGAATTTAATGAAGATTGTCTGAATGCGTTCAATATTCTAAAAAAAAAATTAATCACTACACCTGTCATTGTTGCACCTGATTGGAGTAAACCTTTTGAATTAATGTGTGATGCTAGTGATTATGCAATTGGAGCTGTATTGGGACCAAAATATAAAAAAAATTTCAAAGTTATATATTATGCTAGCAAAACTCTAAATGAAACTAAAATAATTACAATACTACTGAGAAAGAGCTTTTAGCAATAGTATATGCCTTTTAAAAATTTAGACCTTATCTTCTGGAGACCAAATGTATCGTACATACTGATCATTATGCTTTTAAGTATTTAATGTCTAAAAAGGATGCTAAACCAAGATTGATCAGATGAGTTTTACTTTTACAAGAATTTAATTTTTAAATAGTGGACAAAAAAGGAGCTGATAACAAAATTGCTGATCATTTACCAGGAATAAAAAATAATAGTGGGAAGATTTATGAAGAAAACATAAAAGAGAAATTCCCTGATGAACAGTTATATGTTATTCATGGATTACAAACGCCTTTGTATGCAGATATAGTTAACTATTTTGTTAGCAATATTTTACCATATGGATTGAATAACAAATATATTAAGAAATTCAAGAATGATTCTAAATCATATATTTGGGAAGATCCTTATTTTTTTAAAATAGGAAGAGATTCTGTGATTCGAAGATGTGTGCCTTATGAAGAAAATTTGCAATTATTTAAAAATGTCACAATTCTGAATTTGGAGGACACTTTAGAGTGGATAAAACTGTGTTTAAATTTTAAATTGTGGATTTTATTGGCCTACATTATTCAAATATGTTGGACATTATGTGAAAACTTGTTATTGATGTCAAAGAATGGGGCATATATCCAGAAAAGATGGAATGCCTCTAAACTATATATTAGAAATTAATATTTTTGATGTATGGGGTTTAGACTTTATGGGATCTTTTGTACCATCATCTGGAAAGATTTATATTTTATTAGAAGTTGATTATGTTTCAATGTGGATTGAAGCTGTAGCCTTACTTAACTGTGATTCCAAAAGTGTTTCGAAATTTTTAAAGAAGATGATTTTTACAAGATTTGGAATGCCAAGGATAATTATCACAGATGGGAGAAGTCATTTCAGAAATATAAGAATTCAATCATTACTGGAAAAATTTGGAATTAAACATAAAATTGCAACTGCTTATCACCCACGAACAAGTGGAATGGCTGAAGTTTCAAACAGAGAAATTAAAAGAATATTAGAGAAGACCGTTAATCCTAAAAGAACTAATTGGGTTGATAGACTTGATTCTGCATTATGGGCTTATCGAACAGCTTATAAGAAGCTTATCAGAATGTCACCTTATCAGTTAATTTATGGTAAACATTGTCACTTACCTGTTGAACTGGAACATAAAGCTTACTGGGCGATAAAGGAGTTCAATTATGATTTGAATGCTGCAGGAGAGAAATGACTATTACAATTGAATGAAATGGAAGAAATAAGAAATGAGTCCTATGAAAATGCAAAGATTTATAAGGAAAGAATGAAGAAATTGCATGACAAAAAGATTTCAAGGAAAATATTTGAGCCTGAACAAGAAGTATTATTATTTAATGCTCATTTAAAACTTTTTCTTGGAAAATTAAGATCTAAATGGATGGGACCATTTATAATTAAGAAAGTATACCCTTATGGAGCTGTGAATATTAAAGATCCCAAAACTGGAAAAATATTTAAGGTCAACGGAATAAGGTTGAGCCTTATATGGGAGAAATGAAACCAAATTATAAGGAGGCTTACAAACTAAGTCTTCCCGATTAATTTAACTGATTAGGTCGGGCTGACGATGTCGAACTAAGTGCTTTTTGGAAGGTAACCCGTATATTATCATTGTGATTGTTTGTGATTTGAATTTATCTTAATCGATGTTTGTGTGTTGATCACACCCTTTTAATAGGCCCTTTTTTTTAAGACCGAAACTTTATAAAATTGACGATAGGAGAAACGGAGTCGAACATAGTTCTGGCGCCTAGGCACCCAAAGTCGGCACCTAAGCGCCAGTATAGCCAATGTGTATCAATAGTCCAGTGCCTAGGTGCCACATTCCGGTGCCTAAGTGCCCCAGTTACTGTTCGTGCAAAAACAAAAAATCTTCAGTTTTTCACATGAAATCTCCTTATAAATTGCCCTATCTTCGTCGCCAATCCCTAAACAACCCTATTTTTTACCAAAACAATTCATTTTGGAGGAGAAGAGAGAAGTTTGGAAGTAATGGATAGAGAAAATCATGACAATGAGGTAAGAGACAAGTCTTCCAACGATCCTCAACCTTATTTTAATGGTTTTATTGCAGTTAGTATGGAGAGGTTATTTAGTCATTTAGAAAAGATTGAGGCGGAACTTCTAAGCGTTGGGAATCGTATGCAAGAGATGTCTTATAAAATTGAGCATTTGGAATGGCAGACGAAACTTCAATTCGATCATATGGTGACCTATCAAGATGCTCAAGTAGCAATATATGCGAAGAATAAGTGGATTGATGAGAAGAAGACTTTGAAATTTCCAAGGGCGTTGGTTTTCTTTCCATGTGGGCCTAGCAAACTTTATTACGAGAGGGATGGAAATTAAAGTTAGGTGTTAAATAGATCTTTTATGTATTCTAAGTGTGATTGGGTCAAGTTTTAGTGAGTCGAAGAATTGGTTTGTGTATTAGCTTAATTGTTCAATATGTGTTGTTGGATTGAGAATTTGCTTTGAATTGGTGTTATTTGTGTTGTTTATAGAATGATGAACCTTGTTATAGTCTTTTTCTGGAATTTATGGAGCTTGGAATGAAAAATATGAAATGGAATTGAAGAGTTTGATTATATCTTGAGTTTGAAATGTGGATCTAATTTATCATTTTAATTAATTGTGGAAATGTTTGGAAGTTAGAAATTGGAGTAATTCTCTCATGTGAGTAATTAGAAGTCGAATTTGTTAATTTTTGGTTGAAATTATAATATTTAAAATGAATTTTTGGAAAGGCGAGTCTGGCGCCTAGGCGCCAGAACTCAACGCCTAAGCGCTGGTTCGACCTGCACCCGAAAATCGGGTTTTTAAACGCACTGGCACCATTTTTAATGCCTAAGCTCCCTTGTTCTTCCCATTTTCGTGAAAATCAACTTTAGGGATCCATTTTGAGGCCGGATCTTCAAGTTTTTAAGCTTGGAATCACTCGATTTCTTCATCTTGAGGTCAGATCTACCTTCTAAACCATTTATTTTCGAATTTCACCATTGATTTTGCTCTCTTTAAAGAGAACCAAAATTTTTAGAAAAATTTGATTTTTAGAGTTTAATCCATGGATTTTTAAGCTCTATCAAATTTAAAAAGCTTAAACTAGTTCATTTCCTTTGATACTACAAATTTATCTTGTGTTTTTATTTCACGTTTAGATGAAACCTAAATCTAGCGAGGAAAAGAACGAGAAAATTTTGATCGTAGGAAATTTGCCACTGGTGCGGCACATTTTTGTTACAAAGGTTTTGCTACGACAAGGAAGTTTATCTCAGAGAGGAGTTTTTACAATTCTGGTGCAAGGATTGAAGATACAGTAGTTGCACTGACTGGCAACAATTCTGTTACTTCACTGTTGTTGTTCTTATCCCTGTTATTAGAGAGATTTATGCAAATTTCATGGATGCCAAAGAGAATGTGATCGTCGTAAGACGAGTTCGAGTAGGATTTAATCCAGAGCGAATCAAAATTCTCTACGGCCTGCCACCGAATATTGAGTGCTATTATTCTGGATTATGTCCATTTGAGGGAGTTTTGGAGATGATTATTGCATACCTGACAGATGGTATTGGATCTTGGAAGATCCGGAACGAAAAACAGGTAAAGTTTTCATCTTCTAAGCTAAATGGTGTTTCTAAGGCATGGCATTACTTTATTTCTGCTGGCCTCCTTCCATCCAACCATTTAAGTGAGGTTACTAAGGACAGAGCTATTCTCAACTACTGCATACAGGAGAGGAAGCCGATTGATGTTGGGAGTATCATTTATGATTCTGTAGAGGCCACTGCTCTTTCTAGCACTTCTGTGGGACTGGGATTTCCATCTTTGATTTATTCTCTGTGCAGGAATACTGGAGTTGTTATTGTGCTTTCAGAGGAGAAGCTCAAGTCTACAAAGCCCAATGAACAAGAAAGTGTGAGTATTTATAATCGACTTTGAGGTAAGAGTTCTACCACACCATCTAGTTCATTTCCTATTTTTGGTAGACCTTCAACTTCCGGACCTTCTACTTCTGCTGCTGAGCCACCATCTAGTTTTTGGGAGAATATGCATGAGAAATTTGTTGAGCAGCAGAATATGTTACTTTTGACCGAGTGTAGAGTCGATACTACAGATTTGAAATTGGATCATCTTTCTGAGTACACCAAAGGAAGAGTGATTATGTTGCTGAGTAATCTGAGTCTCTTGTTATATTCCTGAAGGGTTACCATTCTGTTCAGTTCCCGACCTGCCCTAGATTCTCACCATTTGATATCCAGAACAAGAATGTAGACTTTTCCTTTGATGACGACGAGGATGAGGAGACTGCTAGTGATTATTAGATTTTTAGGATTGTGTATCTGTGTTGTTTATGTTTTGTGTTAGTTTTGCATGTGTGTGATGATTTGTTTGATTTTGAGTTTAATAAACTGTTCTAAGACACTTATTTATGTACTAATGATTGTTGGATTGCTAAAATTTAATTTTGTATGAGATGTTTTTTTTTACGTGTCGGTGTAGTGATCAGAACACTTGTTTAGTTTAGTTATTTTTATTGAAAATTTCTGTAGAAATTGATCCTGCTTACTAAAATTTTTCTATATATGCTTAGACCTTTCTTTTATATTCATAAAAAGCATGTGTAGAAATAAAACTTTCCTTTCTTGATTATTTTTCATATACTTAGAAAAATTCCTATTCTTTCTCTCATACTTTAGAAATTTTCATGATTATTGTTTATACCAAAATTGAAGTTTTGGGGAAGGAAAAATTCTTTGAAATTTAAATATTATTCATCCTTAATGTAATAATATTTTTTAAAAAAAATATTAACTTAACATAAGGAATGAAAAATTTATTTAAGATTACTTAAATTTTTGAATTTATAATTAATTTAGTAGACTTAACTAAAATTCCAATAATTTTGATTGATTTTAAGAATAGAATTATTTAACTTAAAGAATAATAAGATTAAAATTTTTTCTATTTATAACAAAAGAGAATTGTATTTTTGAAATGCTAAAAAATCAAGATTATGACTTGAAAAAGAAAAGATTGAAATAATTTTTTAAAAATACTTATTAAAAATGTCATATTTATTAAGTGAAAATGTATAAGTTTTTAAAAATAAGTCAAGGATAGTGAAATTCGAAATCATTGACAGGTTATCCAGATATAGTAATCCTCACAAAAAAATGGAGGATTGAAAAATATCCTTAAAGAAAAAAGAAAAAAGAAAAAAAAAAGAAGAAAAGAGCAAAAATGAAATATGAGGAGAAGCTTGAGGAGATGCCTAATCAAAAATTGGCTTCACTTGAATTATCTTACAGGAAGAAAACTAATTACATTTTTAACTTAATTTTTATGTACAAATATTTTGACTAGAAAAATTTTTCATGAAAGTCCTTTTTATGTAAATATTCTATGTGACCTTAATATGATAAATTACAATTATTCTTGAAATAAATGAAAAATTGAAAGTCTTATGATTGGGTAGTTAAATATTCTTTAAATTCTTAAAATTTAACTTAATTAGTGAAATTTGTTAAAGATTTGCTAAAGTATTTATAAAACCAAAAGTTGCAAAAATCTTAAATATTTAAACTTCATTTCAAACGTTATACATTTTATGTAAATAAAAGGGTTACTTGAGGAGAAGTAATGTTTAAGTTTGGTGGAATTTGATCTACTTAAAAGTACCTATTTTTATGCCTTATTTATGATTTAATTTATAAGGATATTATGCTTTAATGAAAGGTATTTTTATGTTTTTGGATGTAGGTGATAAAAAAAGAGTTCAAAAAAGAAAAAGGAGCAAAAATGAGCAAAAATAGAGCTTAAAAGTAAAGTTGCCAAAATTATAGGTCTGGCGCCTAGGCACCAGAATCCGGCTGCTAAGCGCCAGTTCGATACTAAAGTAGATAAGATTTTTGACAACTTTGGCCAGTTATTTTGATGGTGTTAAACGATTATCAGACCTTCTAGAAGACTGGAAGTTAATCCTAATACATAGGACATGTGATACAATGCATCTGGACACGGAAAACAGATTTAATTGCGAAGAGGTGCGATCCAAAGTGACGAGGTGCAAAGACTTGGTAACGGACTCTGGCCCCTAGGCACCAGATTCCGGTGCCTAGGCGCCACAGTTACTTTCTAGAAGATACTTTGTATTTGGACGAATTTTAAAGAGGTGCCCTAAGCAACCCCTGGTCATTTTCGATGCTCTATAAAAAGGAATCAATTCTACAGAGAAAAGTGGCCTCGAAGCACCCTAGAGCTCTCTCACGCTTGAAAATAATTTTAGGTAGCCACCTTCTTAAGTAATTAGTGAGTTTATTTTAGTTATTTTGAGTGCTACTACTCAATTCCTTGAGTTGTAAGTGTTGGTTTGTAAGTTTTGGTGCTGTTGAAGTCTTTCATTTTGCATTGGAGTCAGTAGGAGTCAGCGGATCACTTGAATGAACATTCCAGATAATTATTTGTAACTTTTTTCAAAGTTATATAAATATGTTTTGTTGTGTGAATTTAATATGTTCTGAGTAGTTAGTTTTCTTTCTCCCTTTAACCATGAAAAGATAATAAAGATAATTTAATTTTATTGGAGAACTTAAACTTAAATTTTATAAAAATTGTGATAGTATTAATACCTGATCTTTATTTACCTTTTAAACTGGCCGTTTAAATTATTAAAACCCGTTGAAGAATTCTGAGACCTATCCAGAGATGAGTTCTTAACTAGTAGATATCACATGAATCCTTGGGTAGTTGAAGGCCTTGACCGGGATATTCAAGGTGAAGTGCAACTTAATAGGGAGATATTTTTTATTGGGTGTAGAATTAAATAGTTTTTAGAGTGACAGACTAAATTCTAATAATTTGGTTTATAGAAAGGGAACGGGTCACTATTAGAGCCGACCATAGCCACCCTTGGACATCTTGAAGTGTGAGCCTAGATTAAACCATTCTACTAATAATACATCCTGAACCGATCTATAGATTAGCCAATATTATTTATACTATGGAGTGAAGGTAAAGAATAGGAATACTTCTATTTGGCACAATACCATAATCTAAGTTCTCCACGAATGATAATTATTCTGAGAAATCTTGGATTAGTTGAAAAGGTGAAAATTGTTTTACTTATACTTGCATTAACCTTTACTTTATTGCTGCTTACTTACATTTAGAAGAAATTTCATTAAACTTAAAATTTCATCTTTGAAAAGAAATAAAAATATAAATATTTTTAATTTGAAAATCTATTAAATTCCTTTAATTAATCTTAATTAAATCTTCCTTGTGGGATCGATAACCAGGACTCCAATAGAGCCCTGTATTACTTGAAACGATACGTATACTTGCGTTTGAAATCGAGACTTTACGAAATTATTTAAATATAAATTCATAAGTTCTTGCATATACAGAGAGTGTAAAGTCGTGCGGCCGAGCATCGGTCGGTTCAAGTGCTACCTGAAATGCTTTAGGAAATAGATCGGAATTGGTTTATTGATGCCAAATAATGTGGCACTTGTAAGTTGAGACTTTATTGATGTGCTTTAAGAATGATTTATTGAGCAAAATTATTTTCTTGATTATTCAATATATATATATATATATATATATATATATATATATATATATATATATATATATATATATATATATATATATATATATATATATATTTAAAGAAAAGGAGCTACAAGAGACTCCCTACATGTTGAAATCTGAAAATGAAAAATTACAAAACACTGCCCAGTAACAACTCTACACAAAATAAAACTAACTAAGTGAGTTAAAATAAAAACTAGCCCCAAAGTAACAAAACCAAGAATAAATATAGGGGGTAAAAGAGAATGACTCGTGGAGCAAAATGAAGATGTCGCGGATGGAAAGTGAAACCGCCAGCCGCGAGACAATGGGACCAATTAAATAACAGGAGAAAGCAAAAGGTCAGCTTGCCCACAATTCTGAAATAAGGTGCCTTTAAGCAATCAAAATCCATCGTAAAATTCAGCTAGGGGGTAGGGGCAGTGACACCATCACCTGTTGGGTAGAATTTGCATTTCTAGCTAGCCATTGAGCAAGTGTCTGTTCTCTTCTTTATAGATATGGCTATACTTGATGTTGGAATGATGTGCAAAAGCTTTGATTTTATTATTCCAATACACATGCTGCCATTTTAAATTATGTTCATTAGGAGAAAACCAGGCAAGTTGTTGATTTTGCTTTAAGACATTGATTACAAAAGCAGAATTATTTTCCACAATGATAAACTTCCAGTTGAATGCCATAGCAAGTTCAAGAGCCTTACAAATTGCAGCCAGATTAGATTCCAAAGCATCTTCAACAATAACAGGAGATTGAAAATATGCAAGGCATCTTCCCTCATGATTCCTGAACAAACCACCACTGCCAGCCCCCTCAGTCGAGTAGGAACCATTAGTGTTGTCCTTGATGTAAGGGATGGGTGGGTACTTCCAGCAGAAAGTTTGAAATGTGATATCTTGTAATGTGTTTTTTGTGTGAGGCCTTCAAAATGGCAGGGAAATTTTTTAGCTGGATCAGTTTTGTAAGAAAGGATATACAATTTCCCACCACAGTAGCTACCAGTACTTTTACAATTGTCAATTTTGATAGAGTTTCTATGCATCCAAATAAACCAAGTAATCATAAGAGGAATGGTACCCATTTTGGACTTTTGCCAAGAGATCCAAGACACTGCAGAGATCCGAACCAAATCCGTAAGAATGGTGTTTATGCTAATCTCTCTAACGATCCCCTTCCACACCTCTTGGGAAAACTGCAATGGAAGAACATATGTCGAACGTACTCCTCCTCAACCCCACACGATATAGCATTTTGAAGGTCCTCTCGATCCCCTTTAGCTTTAGAATGTCATCCGTTGGAAGAAGCTTGTGAAACACTCTCCAGTGAGAAGAGGCATCGAAGGGGTGAGGTATTTGTTCCGTATATTTCTGCCCCAATTAACTTTAGGCCACTCATGGATCTTTAAATACATTTGTTTAGTAAGGCCGTGAGTAGTACCATTACTCCAAATAATTTTATCATGGTTGTTTCTATCAAATGGGATGGTGGCAATCCGGTTAGCGCACTCAACGAGTAATAAAATTCCGAAGTACCCGTAAAGACCACTTCTCATTTTCCCAAAGAATTTGAAACAATGAAACAAGTTTTATCAATGTTTGGGATGGCTTCCTTCATATGGGAGGGCACCAATTGTCTTCCCGTAAACTTACTTCGCCATTACCCAGCTCCTGACTATAAAGAGATTCAAGCAATTTCCCCTATTCTTCACCATATGTTTCCGTACTCTGAAGCACCCAACTTTATAGTAACCTTAGAAGGATGGCGCATTTTGTAATATTTTCCAATCAAGAAATTAGCCCAAAGAGAGTTCTCGCTTCCTGAATCGAATCCGCATTTTGCAATAGTTAACTTTCCGCAGCTGTTGGATGCCTTTGAAACCCAAACCCCCAACCTCAATAGGTTTAGCCAACTTATTCCAAGCCATCCAATGGATCTCCTTTCCGTTTCCAGTCCATAAGAACCTATTAAATAGACCTTCCACTGTACTGGTGCTTCTTTTCATTGTAGTCATTTGGAGAACATAATTAGGAAAAGTGGTGAGAATGCCGTGAAGGAGAGTGAATCTACCTCCAGTAGATAAATAAGAGTTTGTCTAGCTTTTCCACCGAGCCTTCACCTTTCCAATATCATCAAACCGAGTCCGCCCGACCCTCCCTTTAATGAGTTGCACTCCTAGATATTTCATAGGAAGGGAAGCTTTTGAGAAACCAGTGTGATGCAAAATCCAGTGAGTAACATTGGCATTGATATTCTTAGGAAAAATAATCTCACACTTAGCTTTGTTGAACTGAAGACTAGAAATGAGTTGAAAATCGTTTAGACAGTTGATCACTTGCTTGACAGCATTTTTTGAGGCCCTAGAGAACACCATGATGTCATCAGCATAAAGAAGGTGAGAAACAACAATGTTGGATTTGTGGTGGTATCTAGCATGCTGAAGAGGAGCAATCTGATAATTGATGAGTCTAGACAGATAGTCCATGACCAAAATGAAGATAGAGGGGGATAGAGGGTCCCCTCGTTTAAGCCCCTAGTGGCTTGAAAGCCATCCCAACTCTGACCATTGATCAAAATGGAATGATGATTAAACTTAAGCCATTTCTTGATCAAAGCACAGAACTCCTCATTAAAACCTCTAGAGTGCAGAACCTGTAGTATAAAATTCCATTCCAAAGTATCATATGCTTTCTTAATATCAAGCTTATAAATCAAGTTGCCCCCCCTACAAGGGTTGTCAAGATCTAAAAGCATTTCCCGAGCGAGAAGGACATTATCGACAATGGTTCTACCAAGGACAAAAGCCGACCGGTTAGTGGTCGATAATCTTATCCAGATGGGGTTGAAGCCTGCCAACAATGATCTTACTTATAATCTTACTGATAACAGTGGTAAGGCTGAGAGGTCTATACTGGTTCCAGTTTTTGGGATCAGAGGTCTTGGGGATAAGAACCATGGTAGATGCATAGAAATAGTGTGGAATGTCCATACCTTGAAAATAGCTTTGAATAGCAGTACAAACTTCCATCTTGCAAATATCCCAAATCTTCTTGTAGAATTCCGAATTGTAGCCATCGTGCCCAGCAGCTCTTAGAGCTATCAATAGAGATGAGAGCAATCCGATTTCATCTTGTGAAGGAACTTCGATTAGTTGGAGTAGATGTGTGTAGTTGCCGACATCTTCAAACAATTCACCGTCAATATCGTGAATGGAATCATCCTTAAATGTAAGCAAATCTCTATAAAAATTGATAAGCATTGTTGACAATAAGCAGCATTATCTCTAAGAATTTCTCCCCGATCAGCAGTAATAGAAAGGATAGTATTACTTTTCCTTCTAAATTTAATGCAAGCATGGTAATAATTAGTGTTCCTATCACCATCTTGGAATTTAATACAAGAAGCTTTCTGCTAAGCATAAGATCCTGCCAGCTAATGTACCGAAGAAGCTTGTCTCGAGTTGCCATAAACTCAATTTTCTTACTTCCATCTTCCCGAGCCTCCATTTCCAGCTTTTGAAGGTCCCTTTCAATGCCGATAACACCTTTATTAATATCCCCAATAGATCCCTAGCTCCAACTTCTCAAGACTCTAGCAATTTTAATTCGAAGTTTTTAAGTTTATCAAAAGGGTTGTTACAAATTACACCAACCCAGCTATTCTGAACAATGGTTTTGAAATTACTATGGGTAGCCCGTAAGTTCGAAATCTGAAAGGGGGTCTCGTCGGTTGTTGGGGGAGGAGCAATAGTGATGAGGATAGGTTTATGATCGAACCAGCCTAAGTTTAAGTGAGTTATGTTGGTATATAAGAAATTTTGATGCCAAGTGATGTTAGCCATGAACCTCGTCCAGACCTTTCCCAAATACCGCCTCTCCTCCAAGTAAATTTATCGCCCCGATATCCAAGGTCAAATGTACCAACATTCTGAATATTTTCATTAAAAGATCCATAAGTGTGTTGATTAGAATTTCGCCTCCTCTTTTTTCATCAATAGAAACAATGCAGTTAAAATCCCCACCTACTATCCAAACTAAGATGCTCAGTCTTACCGATTTGCAAGCAGCTTCTCACAAAGTACTATTATGTCTTTAGAGGTGCAACAAAGATAAACAAAAGAGGTCGGCAACTTTATACCTTGCCAATTAAAATGAAAATGGGCCAATTGGGGGTGATCCACTGGAGAGTCCAATGGAGTTCTTTTCTACAAATGAGCCAAATTTTATTAGAGGAATTAGCATAAAAGGTGCAACCAGGGAAATTTTTCAAAATTTTGTTTTGGGTTTTATCGACTCATGGGTTCCAAAAGGATGATACACCATAGATTGTGTTTCTTGTATAAGTAGTTAAGCCTTTGAGGGATAAGGTGGGCAACCCCTCTAATGTTCCAAGAAAGGCGCCTAAACATCCTGGGGTTTTCGAGGTTGGTGATAAATGGTTTGTATTAGTTCCGGATCTAGATCTGGTCTCGCCCTCGGGGAGTCTAGAGGAGAGCCCAAATCTTTGGTAATTCTTTGATTGTTTTTATTTTGAAGTTCCAGCTTTTGTATCTCTCGATGTATGTTTCTTCTTTTTCCCGGACAACCGGATTTGCCGAGAGGCCTCCAATCTCTTTTGTTCTCCATCCATCAATAATCGGGGAGGGGGTAAAACTTCGTATGCCGAGAAGCCGCCTCCACTTCGCAGCCCATCCGATCCAATCATTCCATATGTAGCCCATCGCCAACCTCGATTCAGCTTGATCTTTGTCCCCTTCAGCCTAACAAAGGAGACTCGCCGAAGAACTTCGGGGGATTTTCTCCCACCGTGGTCTCTGTTGGTACATTGTGATCCTCCGGACAGCTTCGATTATCTTCCAAGATGATCACCGGGTCTTCGTACATCTACGCTTTTTCTTTTCCCCATCTTTTTTAGTGTGGGTTTCGACCTATAGCATTTTTCTTTAAGGTGCCCAAACATCCCCGAGTGGGAACAAAAGGTTGGTTTGTTTTCCAAAACCACCTCTTGCCAAAAACCTTCTCCTTCATCCGAAATTGTGATCCAAATATTGTCTAGCTCGTGTAGAGACACATCTCTTTCAATAAGGACTTTAGGCCGCTCGGATTGCCGCGCTCATGGGTTGGAGTGTCAACCCCGGGAGGTGTTCCTAAAGCTCTACCGATCCGAAATATGGCATTAGTATGGTATAGCCGTATAGGAAGATTGGGGAAAGAATACCATAAAGGTTTAAGCTGGGGTTCTTTAGCTGGGTCAAAACCCGGATACCACTTCATCAATTTCATTCTCGAGTTAGCTATGGTCGAAACTCCATGCCTAACACTTTAGCATAGTCTTCCTCCCTTGTAAGCTCCGATCGCAAATGTCTACCATCTAGAACTCCTATCTTCTAATTACCCAAAAATTGAAAGTTTTCAAAATAACTCCTCACCAATTCCATTTTGGGGTGTCCAAATTGGAATTGGCCCACAATAGAGAATTTGATAGCCTCTCGCCATGGTGTTCATCTCTTGAGAAGTAAAAAATATAGCAGTCCGCCTTCCTTAGAACCAAGTGGTCTCGCGAAAGGGGCAAACGGCTTTACTCGTCGTCGCATCATGTAAAAGCCGAGGGAATGTTAACAGATTAACTCCACCTGGTGTTATGACCTCTACTAACGACGAAGCATAAGAAATAGGCAAAGAAGAAACCTTGAACCGCCCATATCCAATGGAACAAGAACTCGGCTTGAAACAAACTAAACCCGGAAAACACTCTTTGGCTATCAGCACCCCACCAACAGACAGCCTCCAAATAAAACTCCCTGACCGAGAAAGGGAAGACCCACTTACCACTCCAGCCACCACCGAGAGACACCAGCCGCCGTAGAACAGGAGCCATCACTGCCAAAACCCTAGCAGAGCCCCGTACCGCCAACTCCATGATATATATATATATGTGTATATATATATATATATATATATATATATATATATATATATATATTGTAAGCTTAAATATCGATGGATGTGCTCAAAAGGTGGATAACTCACTACTACAACAAAAACATCTGAGAGAAGGCGTTTTTCCCAGGGACTTAGTTCTGAAGAAAGTTGTTCCAACCCTCGAGGACAAGTAATCGAAAAATTGGATTTGACATAGCATGAGCCATACCTATCCAGCTAAAGTGTCTCTCCGAGAGCCTGTAGACTCAAGAAATACGCTAGAAAAGAACTCCCTAGACACGGAGTGGGAACGACTTGAAGATGATGTTTTCCTGAGAAAACTTTATGTAAACTTCGAAGAGAGTGTCATTATCAATATTAATCCAGTTAAAGAAAAAAATACAATGTTAACTAATTTTTCTCAAACAATGTACAAGTCTCTCTGCACGAAGGGACTCAATCTAATAGACCGAATGGTAGCAGTCATTTTTTTATTTTGATGTGAATAATGTTAAATGATTGTTTTTATTCTCTGTCAAGATTGGGATGTTTTGTTTAATAAACTAACTGAACACAAGCTATTCAGTGAGCCAAACACAAATTTTTTGTAAACAAACTTTCTTGACAACCCCTTTTGAATGGCTTTACTATTATGTTACTGCACAAAGGACCCTAGCGTTTTGAAAGTTCCATGAAAATTTTTTTAGCATTGTTCGACCTTGACTTTCGTAAATTATATGCTTATGCATGCAACTGAATCGGGCTACTGGTGAGTTCACTCTTATTGAGCTAAAAAAATTCTCAACTTAACTCATTGATTCATACGTAAAATCATTTAATAAGTAGTGTAATAACATAAACTTCTCAATATTAGATCTTGAGATTTAATTATAAAGTTGTCGGCATATTTTTAGGTTTGTGTGTTGTATTTTTGAAAAGGGGTCGCCTAACAGAAATTATCGGCGGATTTTAAATTTTGAATTGAATTTAAATATATATATAATTTGAAAAGTAGCATTTGATTTTGAAATTAATTTTAAGTTTGAAAATTAGAAGATGTGAAATCAAACCGATCTCACATCCCAAATAGTTTATATAAACGAGCACCACACCACTAACCGTGTATCTATCCCGAAGAATAGACACACTGCTTGATGATGGGGCTCGATTAAATAAACTAGAAGATTTGTGACATCCGTTTGGTCTGCGAACCAATTTTATAAGCCGACAAGTTCCCCTGCTTAATATAAAAGAATTAAATAGGGTTTATATTACCTGGGTTCTTAAAGTTCCCTATAAGGGCAAGCCCCTATAATTTATTACATCTTCAATGACGGTAATCATTTAAGAAAACTCTCGATAATGAACAATGGTTTTCCTCTCAAGAATTTCAAAATTTAAGGTTTCAAAGGATTGACTTTTGGAATTTCAAAAAGGGATTAGCTCAAATTTGGAACAATTAATTTCATGAGTCCAAAGGAAGAGAAGTAGGAAAAGCTAAGGATCCAAGAAGAATCTTGGCAACTTTCCAAACAATCCTATTGTTTGGCTTCAATTTGGGAGTTTATTTAATATTATAATCCTGCCAATTTTAATTAATTAAGACTTATATTTGTATGACATGATCATACAAATAGCCTAGAAGATGGGAGGGTTTATGCTGTACCAAACGACTACTTCAGAGTCCTAAGACTGGTTAGGACTTAATTTGAATAACATGATTGTGCAAATGCCTAACAAAAAGGTTGAGGATTTATGTTGCACTAGGCAAACTACCTCGAAATACTATGGCTTGGTTATTTAATTCTAAGAAAGGTTTTGCTGAAGTAGACCCGAGTTTTACTGACGAAGATGGTCGTGCTGCCCACTATGCTCCAAGCTCCTTGTTGTTGCAGAGGTTTAGTTTTAGAGAGTGAAAATCAGGAGATGAGAGAAGTGTTTTGGTTTAGAGAAATCTTAAAGTTCAGATGTCTTAATGTTTTAATTAATACAAATCTTAAAGTTGGTTAAACATAACCGATTAAGATCCCACGGTTCCGTCATCCTGGCACCGCTATTTTCATCGGATTCACTTAGTCCAAATGAATTTGCTAAAATCAACTGAATGAGTTCCACACTTTCATTTAGTCCGTGGGAAATCCTGTTAGCAACATGTGGGTTACATCATCCAAGGTATTCCCGATCATCCAACGAGATGTTTTAATTTAGTTGTAGTTGTAGTTTTTTTGTTCTATTTGTGATTAAATTTTGAGTTGTTTTATATTTTGAAATGTTGTGGCGGTGAATTTTATCTTGTTGTGACTTTTAATTTAGTTTTGGGTTTTAGTTTTGTGGCTATCCTAAAGGTGACATTCTTGTTTAACATGCAAGATAAGCAAAGTACAGTGTAGGTAAATAAATTGCAATAAAATAAAAGCGTACCTGAAGAGTCTTCGCGTCATTCTAAGCTACACTTAAAACACATGTTAAGGTATTTATATATTTGCAACCAGTACCTAGGTAAAGCTAAGGAAAAGTTCTGGTTGTCTACCAAAGTCCTAATCCTATAGCTAGTCAATTCCTATGACGTCTAGGTTCTTTTGTTTTTGTGGATGATTTTCTTCATCAAATAACAATTAAGTTCAATTGTTCTTCTAAAACATCTCATCATATTGAGAAAGTGCTTAGGATGAGTCCTGAACATCTTTTTAATACTTCCGAGATTATTTTGAGTCCAAATGAATTTTATTGTACTGGTCATCCAAGAATTCAATTAAATTTTGCTTCTTGCTCAGTGAATTAGGATGTTTGATTATCCTATGAGTAAAGTGACATTTCACTTAATGCTCCATTTAAGAGTTATAATAACGCAAGCCTTTAAGGGCAAATCAGTTTATTAAAGAATTTAGTGACTTAAAATTTGAATTGATGATTTAAAGTGGTTTAATTTAGTTATGAAATTTTAATAATTTTAAGTTTGGAATAGTGTTCAAGTTGTTTTAATTTAATTAAATCTTTACATTTTAAATGATCTCAATGTATTAAATTAATCTGGGTTGAAAGAGGTGTTAAGATTATTCAATTTAGATTTTAATTTTAATTTTAATTTAATTGAAATATCTTAGGTTAATTTTTAATTGGTTTGATTTTTTTTAATTATGAATTAGTTTTTAGGTTGATTAAGATTTGAATATTATTAAAGTGATTCATTTAGGGATTTTAAATTAAAGATTTGATATCTTCTTAAATCATATCCCTAATCTTAATAATCTAAATTTTAACTTATCCTTCCAAATATCAAATTGTTTATTTAATTAAAAATTTACTTTAAATATTTTCAAGATGATTAATGGGCTTCTACCCCTTAATTCCCTAGGTTTCAATCATCTAATGAAGATCTTAAAATTAGATATTTTACCCTCCCCCTGATTAAACCTAAATATTAATTAGGGGTTAAAATTCTTAATTACTATTATGCCCTTTTACGCCTAATTCTTTCATAACTCATCAAATTAAGCTCAAATGAACTTAAAATTTTTATGTCACTTCACTCACATGTCAATTAAGACATTAGAGGAGAAAATGTGATTTTTCTATTTTTAATTTACTTTATATAATTATTTTAATGAAAAATAGGGATTTTTAATGGAAATTCAACAACTCGACCAAGGCAAGGTTTTTGTCCTTAAGAAAATTATGGGATGCCCCTATTAACCAGAGGACCACATGCACTAATTTTGGTGATTTTTCAAATTATATTTTATTTATTATATTTATTTTAAGTTTTGGAGTATTAATTATAAAATAAAATTAAAGTTGAAAAATAAATTTTATATTTTTCATAACTCTTTGACCTTAGAGAGTTCAAAGAAACAAATTTTATATTTTTCTTATTTTTCTTTGATTTATTAGAATTAGTTTAGTGAAAATGTAAGAAAATTCATTTTTTAATATTAAAAATTGTTTTAAGCCTTTAAAATTTAATATCTTAACCTAGAGACTTAGGAAAAATATTTGGTTTGTTTCTAAGTGATTAGGAGTCAAAATGTGACATTTTTATGATTTTTAATATTATTTTTATTTTTATTATTTTTTTTAATTATTAAAATATTAAAATATGGTGAAAAATGAAGATTTTTAGAAAATTTTAATTTTAATTTTCTTAGACTCCCCTAACATTAGAGAAGCCCCAAAACCATTTTTGTGAATTTTTAAAATGTATTTTTGGAGTTATTAATTTTTTAAGTTTAATTTTGATCATGTGATTTAATTAATCCATATAGTGGGACTAATTACTTCCAATTGATCTCAAATTTTTATATGACGTTCCTCTGATCCTAAAGGCCAGTGGAGAATTATTTTCAAGTTATTTTGATGTGTGGTTAATCCTAATTAATTAAAATTCAATTTTGAGTGTTTAGGCCAATTAGGATTATTCTTAATAAATTAACTCAAACCATAATTTTCCTAGGGTCCTCTGGTCCTAAGATACTTCCCCAAAGTTTCCTAGAATTTTCTAAGTAACATGCCAATTACTAGAATTAAAATATCAAAACAGGCACAAAAATTTGGAAAATCAATAACTTGCCATAGAGATGGCCTCTGACCTTGGAAAATTCAGGGATTGTTCCCAAGATCAGAGGCTACAAAAGCCCTATGGTCTCATGTCATGGTGAATTGTCTATGCAAATGGAGAATTAAAACATTGAAATGAGTAAATAATTAATTAAAAATAAAATAATCAACAAATACTTGATTTCTTTTCCATATTGCTCTCCTCTGTTTGCTGTGCAAGTGGGTATTTTTATTTTATTTTTCTGATTTTTCTATGCAAAGTTATGGATTTTTCAATTTTTGGGTATTTAAATAAATAGAAAATAGCCTATTTATCTACTTATCCAGCGCGGCGCTGACTCAACCTCGGCGGATCTGAAAGCCCACGCGGCGCGCTCCCATTTGACGCTGCCATCTGACTCGGATGCCACGTGGCCAGCGGTCTCGCTCCATCCTTCGATCCGGAACAATCTGGACTGTCCATTCGATACACGCGTGATCGGACGGCGCCTGGTCATCGTTTATGACTGGTGTGTCCCGTGAGCCGTCCACAGTAAAAAACTATGATCTCTCTCATTTCTCAACGGATTTTCATGTTCTTAGGCTCTATGGATTCGTCTTGAGGAGACGAACACATCCATATGGTTTATATGCTATGAAATTAAGCCAAGCAAAATAGAGAATCGCTGGAAGCTCGGGAGGAAGAAGGGGTCCATACCTTGGCTCTGAGAAGTGAAGCTTCAATCAGAGAGTTGTGGCACCTTCGATTGTACCTAAGGAAGCTCCATATGAAGTCTTTAGCCATGGGGAATTGACTAGGTATGAAAGTGACCAAGGCCGATTTCAAAGCTTGGCCGATAGAGAGGATGGCTGGCGTGGTGAGGGGGCTTTCACTGGGGAACTCCTTCTCTAGGTCTTGTGGAGGTGTGGGTGAGTTTAATTTGATTTTGGTGGAGGTTTCAGAGTTGTCCTGGTTTTTGGGTGGATTTTTTACTAAGAAATTGAGCTCTGTTAATGGGGATTGGGGCAAAGGGACACTGGGAATCAATTGCTCTGGGTTAGGAGAAGGTCCTGGAGCAATTTTGGCACAGTTTTGTTAAGCTCTAGTTCATCACCTTAATTGGTCGAGAGGTGGTGGTGTTTAAATAGAGGTGGCTGGAGGGCCTCCTAGGGGGAGTTGAGGCTTGGGATCAACTGCTCTATGCAAGGGAAGAACAGCCATGGTGTCCAATTGAGTTAGGACAAGTCAGCAAGGGGGAATTAAGTTTTTGAATCCATTTAGACCTTTCAGCCATGGCATTTTCCAGTGGCCTGGTGGCTGGTCGGCTAAGGTCAGGTCACCATCTGACTCAACGTGGTCAGGGGTTGAATTTGGTAAGGTCAATTAGCTATTGCCATGTGTAAGGAGGATTGATTAAAATGGCATGGGGAAAGGGTCATTTTGGCTTGATTTTGGTCAATTCATGTATTTGTGTTTGGTGCACCCACCAAGGGACTGATTTGGGCTGAGGGAGGTCAGGTGAGTCAGCTGGTTTGGAGTGGATAAGTCCCCATCCAAATATATTTAGATTAATTTTAGGTTAGGGTGGAACATGGGTATGGCTAATGACTTTTTGGGAGTGTTTAAAGGATCTCCTCCTTTTGCCATTTAGGGAGGGTTGACAATCCTATGATTCTCATGGCTTCCATGTGGCTTAAACATGGCTCCAAGGCTTTTCTATGGCTTGCTCATGGATTGGCTCAATTTCATGGAAATGGGTTATTTGGAATTTTGAAAATTTTGAATTCTTTTGATGGGATTTGTCATGATGCCATTTTGGTTTGATCAACATGATGGATTTTGGATATAGGGGGTGGTCTTGATTGAATGGATGATCAATGAAGATGTTATGTGAGCTTTATAATAAATTTTAGGCTTTATGAACTTTAGTGAAAATGGGCTTTTAAAGGCTTTATGGAAGTGGGCTCTTAGATTTTAAAATGGACTTTTGGATGAATGTTTTTTGAAGGACCATGCCAAATAAATGTTGGGTTTAGTTTAGGGATGTATCATGAGTGATTTGGAAAAGGTTTGGTGTCATTTGAGTTGAATTAGATTTAATTTGGGTCTTTTTGATAATGGGTTCAAAATGGGCCAAAAAGGACTAACTTGGACTATCTTGGGCTAAGGTTGTGCTAATGTTGGTTTTAATGTAAAATTAAAGTTGGGAAATGTTTATGGGAGATTTACAAAGAGTTTTCAATTTTGGTTGGGTTTTGATTTAGGGATTTGGGCCTATTTGGGTTAGGTTTGGGTTTAGGCCAATTTTGGGGATTTTGGTTTTGGGCTAGGTTTGGGTGGGGTTTAGGTTCAAATTTGGGGCAAATCAAGTTATTTAATTGTTTGTGGGGATGTTAGGAAGGTTTTAGAAAAGATTTGGGGCCAATTGGGGTTGAGTTGGGTTGGTTTGGGCTAGGTTTAGGTCATGGGCCAAAATTGGGCCTTAGGCTTCAAATTGAAATTGGATCCAAATGTTCATCAAATTGGCCATGGATTTGGTCTAAATTGGTATTAGGTATATGTAATTGAAGTTTAGAATTGAATTGGATCAACATTGAGGTTAATTGGAGTGGTTTGGTTTTACATTGGGTTCACTTTGGATTAAAAATGAGTCAAATTAGGGGTTTTGGTAAAAGTGGGTTAAATCGGCAAAATTGGCCTAAGGTGTAGTTGAACAAACTGAAATTGGGAATATTTGGGATTTTTTGGAATTTTTTCGGAATTTTTGGAATTTTTGGATTTTTGGGCTAAAAGGGTATTTTGGGTATTTTTGAAAATTGGAGGATATTTTTGGAAATTTTAGTGTATTTGGCTATGGATGATCAACTTGAGTGGTGGGAAATGTCTGGGATTGATTTTGAGTAATTTTGGGTAATTTAGGCAATTTTGCAAATTTTGAGTTACTTCAAGGGCATTTGGTAGGTTTGGCGGGTGTAGGGCCTCCGGGGTCAAAAATTGAAATTTTTGAAAAATGAAGATTGATCAAATGTAAGTTAAATGGGTTCATTTTGGTTGAGCCGTGAAGCCATATTAAGCTCACAGGAGCCATGAGAGGACTCATTTTAGGCACTCAATATCTTGTTCCTATCCCTCTTAGCCAGGGGCTTTGGGGTTGAGGACCGTCCATATGGATTACCTACATGAGTTAAGGAGTAAAATTGATTAAAGGTAGTTTTAGGGTTTGGAATGTGTGTGAGAGTGTGGTGTGTGCAAGCTTACCCTCACCAGACCACGCCACTCAGGGTAATCCTAAGGCCAAAGGGTCCTATGGGAAACTCATCCTTTAAACCTCCACATTTGATTTTAACCCTCCAAGTGGCTTGGGGGTTCATAGTCAAACTTGTGGGGTTTGAAGGGAGTCATTAAGTGTTTGAATTTCTAACTGATGGGTCCCATTTCTAGTCCTATAAGATAGTCAAGGAGAAGCCCTATGGCTAGATCCTAAGTACTAAGGAGAGAGAAAAAAGGACCTCATCAAAAATGAGGTCAACAAATGGACCCCCAATAGGTGTGGTGTGCTAACCAAACACACCGCGTGTATTGGCTTGATCGAAAAGATCAACAGAACCAACACAGACATCTAAGTGACACACTTAAAATGAAGTACAGAAAATTTTCCGCTGGGGAGTAACAGGTAAACCTCCAAGACTGAAGATTCCAGAACTCTCGCTGGGGAAGAGAAAAGGAAGTGAATTGTAGATCACAAGATCTAGAGAGATTCGATTTTAGATTCGATTCATTTTCTACTTCAAGTTTTAATGTGTGAGTTTGGATTTTGGTTTGAATTTCAATTTCGATTGAAGTTTGAATCAGGATTTATTTCAAGTGGGATTTCGTGGAAATTCTGGATTTTGAAATGAAACTTGAAACCTAGGTTCCAACCTCGCGATTGCAAAGAGAACTGGAATTTAGGCTCCAACCTCAAAGATTTGAAAGAGAGCGAGAAGTTTGGCTCTAGCCTTGAAGAGAAATGGAAGTTCGGCTCCAGCCTCGGAAGTTTAAAAGAGAGCTAGAAGTTCAGCTTTAGCCTCGAAGAGAACTGGAAGTTCGGCTCCAGCCTTGGAAGTTTGAAAGAGAGCTAGAAGTTCGGCACTAGCCTCGAAGAGAACTAGAAGTTCGGCTCCAGCCTCAGAAATTTGATAGAGAGCTAGAAGTTCGGCTCTAGCCTCAAAGAGAACTGGAAGTTCGGCTCCAGCCTCGGAAGTTTGAAAAAGAGCTAGAAGTTCGGCTCTAGCCTCGAAGAGAACTAGACGTTCGGCTCTTGCCTCAGAAATTTAAGAGAGAGCTAGAAGTTCGGCTCTAGCCTCGGAAGTTTGAAAGAGAGCTAGAAGTTTGGCTCTAGCCGCGAAGAGAACTGGAAGTTCGGCTCCAGCCTCAGAAGTTTGAAAGAGACCTAGAAGTTCGGCACTAGCCTCAAAGAGAACTAGAAGTTCGAATCCAGCCTTAGAAATTTGAAAGAGAGCTAGAAGTTTGGCTCTAGCCTCGAAGAGAACTGGAAGTTCCACTCCAGCCTCAGAAATTTTAGAGAGAGCTAGAAGTTCGGCTCTAGCCTCGAAGAGAACTGGAAGTTCCACTCCATCCTCAGAAATTTTAGAGAGAACCTGAAGTTCGGCTCTAGCCTCGAAGAGAACTGGAAGTTCGGCTCCAGCCTCGGAAATTTGATAAAGAGCTAGAAGTTCGGCTCTAGCCTCAAAGAGAACTGGAAGTTCGGCTCTAGCCTCGGAAGTTTGAAAGAGAGCTAGAAGTTCGGCTCTAGCCTCAAAGAGAACTGGAAGTTCGGCTCCAGCCTCTGAAATTTGGGAGAGAGCTAGAAGTTCGGCTCTAGCCTCGAAGAGAACTGGAAGTTCGGCTCCAACCTTGGAAATTTTATAGAGAGCTAGAAGTTTGGCTCTAGCTTCGAAGAGAACTGGATGTTCGGCTCCAACCTCGGAAGTTTGAAAGAGAGCTAGAAGTTTGGCTCTAGGCTCAAAGAGAACTGGAAGTTCGGCTCCAGCCTCAGAAATTTGATCTGTATGAAGAGGGACCCAATCCCATGCCATCAGAACCAAATCGAACAAAGTTCGTGGCTCCATGTCAATAGGACTAGTCGATCCTCTAACACACAGAGGAAGGAGAATTGAAAGGTTGGAATTGAAGGATTCAGAATGAAAATCAATCTGAGATTTAGATTTGTTTTAGTGATTCGATTTCATTTTTGTTTATTTAGAGTTCGTGTTTATTTGTAGTTTATTTTGACATTCAAATTCTTAAAAGAAGGAATTCCTTATTCATTTTCATTCTCTTTGCGTTCTTTGTTCGAAGTTCATTTAGCTTAATGGCGTTTCCCAGTCAATTTGCACAAAAAGAGGTGAAGGCAGAACATGACATGATCATTCTCATTCCAATCTGTTGAAAATACTGTTGACCTCATTTTTGATGAGGTCTTCTCTTCCCTCTTTAGTGTTTAGGATCTAGCCTTAGGCTTCTCCTTTGACTATCTTAGAGGACTAGAATTGGGACCCATCCCTTAGAAATTTGAACCACTTCTTGCCTCCCTGCAAGCCCCACAAGCTTGATTGTAGACCCCTAATCACCTAGAGGGTTGAAATCAAATGTGAAGGTTTAAAGGATGAGTTCCCCATATGACTCTTTGGCCTTAGGACCACCCCGGGTGGCTTAGTCCGGTGAGGGTTGACTTACACACTCACTACACTCACACTCTACACTCTCACACACACAATCCAAATCCTAAAACCACACCCATACCCAACTTGACTCCTTGACTCATGTAGGTAATTCATATGGATGGACCTTAACCCCTAAGCCCCTGGTAAAGAGGGTTAGGAACAACATAGTGAATGCCTCAAATGAGTCCTCTCATGGCTCATATAGGCTTAACATGGCTTCATGGTTCAATCAAAGTGATTCCATTCCACTCATATTTGATCAATCTTCATTATTCCAGAATTTTAGTTTTTGGCCCCGGGGACCCTACACCTACCAAACCTACTAAAAGCCCTTGGAATTGCCCAAATCCTCCAAAATTTCCAAATCACACAAAATTCCCCAAAATTAACCTTGAACATTTCCTCATCAATCAAATTGATCACCACAGCCAAAAATACAAAAAATTCCTAAAATACCCCCCAATACCCTCCAAATACCCAAAATGCCCCTCTTAGCCAAAAAAATCCAAAAATTCAAAAAATTCCCAAAAAATTCCAAAAAATCCCTAATATTCCCAATTTCATTTTTTCCAACTACACCATGGACCAAGTTTGTCAATTTACCCCACTTTTACCAAAACCCCCAGTTTAGCTCATTCTTAACCCAAGTGAACCCAATGTCAAACCAAATCTACCCAATTGACCCAAATTTTGGTCCAATTCAATTCTAAGCTTCAATTTAATATCCAAAATATCAATCTAGACCAAATCCAAGTCCAATGTGATTAACATTTGAATCCAATCTCACTTTTGACCTTAAAGCCCAATTTGGACCCATGACCCAAACTTAGCCCAAACCAAATCAATTCAACTCCAATTGACCCCAAACCTTTTCTAAACCTTCCCTAACATCCCCACAAACAAAAAACTAACATAATTTGCCCAAAATTTGGACCCAAACCCCACTAAAATTCAAGCCAAAACCAAAAAGCCTAATTTTGACCTAAACCCAAACCTAACCCAAATAATCCCAAGTCCCAAAACCAAAACCCAACCAAAGTTGAAACCTCTTTGAAACACTCCCATAAAAATTTCCCAACATTAATTTTACATCAATTTCAACCCTAGCCCAACATTGGCCCAAATTAGCCCAATTTGACCTACATTGGCCCATTTACCAAATGATTCCAAATTCAACCCAATTCAATTCCAAACCACCTCAAATTTGCTTAAAATCATTCAAGACACATCCTTAAACTAAATTCAACATTTATTTGGCATGGCCCTTTGCAAAATTTTTTATCTAAAAGCCCATTGCTAAACATAAAGGCCCACTCCCTTAAACCTTCCTAAAAGCCCATTTCCACCAAATTCAAAAGCCCAAATCAATCTAAAGCCCACATGACACTTTCCCTCATCACACATTCAATTTAAAATCATTCCTAAAGTCCTAATTTATCAATTAAACAATTCCAAATCAAGCCTCATAACAATTCCCATCAAAATGCCAAAATTCACAAAATCATTTTTTATGAAATTGGCCAAGCTCTTGCCAAGCCAAAGGTGAGCCAAAGACAAGCCATGTACAAGCCATATGAAGCCTTGGGATGTTTTACATGTGACCATACCCAAAGTAGCAAGATGAGGGCCCCCTTTCTTAAACCTTCATTAAGCTTTTTAACTCCTTCCATGTTACACACTAAACCATGATTAGCCACATCACTTTAGATGGGGACTTCACCACCCCTTTCTAGTCGATGCAAATGATCCTCCCTCGGCCCAAGTCGGCCATGGGGAGGTGAACCTAACCCAAAATCATGGCTTGGACTAAATCAAGCCAAAATGGCCTCTCCCCCATGCCATTTTAATCCAAGACCTTTACACATGGCAAAGCTCGATTGCTGCACAAACCTCCGACCACGACCCACTCGAACTCGAGGTGACCCATGCCTGCTAGGCCGGCCGCACTGGATCGCCGAAAAACACCATGGTCTAGACCTTGGGAGGAGCTAAATTTTGGAATTCCACCTTGCTGAGCTGCCTCACTCCAAATGGCCATTGCAGCTGTTCTTCTCCTCACCAGAGAAGCTGATCCCAACTCTTAAACCCCCCTGGGAGGCCCTCCATCCTCTTTTATTTAAACACCCCTCCTCTCGGCCAAGAGAGGTGCTGAACCAAACCTTACTGAAACCCTGCATAAATCATCCCAGACCACTCTCTACACATAGAGAACTTGATCCCCACTGAAATCCCTTGCCATTTTCTCTCGTGAGCTCAATTTCGGAGTTGAAATCCAAGCCCAAAACCAGGGCACTTCACCACAGTGAGTCAATCTTCAAATTGATTGACTCTACACCTTCACCAGACAAAGAGGAGAAGTTTCTCAGCAAAAGCCCCCTCACCAGGCCAGCCATTGCTTCCAGCCTCATAGCTTTGTGATCGGGCTTGGTCGAAATCAAACCTAGACAATTCACTAGGCCAACGGACTTCATCTGGAGCTTGCTTGGACCCAATCGAACGTGACACAAACCTCAGATTGAAGCTTCACTTCTGCGAGCAAAGGTATGGACTCACTCTTCCTCCCGAGCTTACAGAGATTCTCCATTTAGTTTGAGTTAATTTCAGTGCATGTTTACCATATGGATGTGTTCGTCTCTTCAAGACGAATCCATAGAACATAAAAATACATAAATTCGTTGTGAATTGAGTGAGAAATTAGGGTTAGAAGGTCTACGGTCACGGGTTCGCACCAGTCGTAGACAATGACTGGGAGCCGTTCGATCGCGCGTGTATCGGGTGGACGGCTCAGATCGCGTCAGACCGAAACATGTTACGTGAAAGGTGGGTCCCGGGACGGCTGACTTAGATGGCGGCGCCCAATCACAGCGCGGCACGCACCCCCTTCGGAGCTGCCGAGGTTGACGCGGCGCCGCGTGGATAAGTAGATAAATAGGCTATTTTTCTATTTATTTAATTACCAGAATTTCAAAAATCTATAACTTTGTGTAGAAAAATCCTAAAAATAAAATAAAAATAAACACTTGCTCAGTGAACAGAGGAGAATAATATGGAAAAGAAATCAAGTAATTTCATTAAGTATTTTATTTTTAATGATTTATTTACTCTCTGCATTGTTTTAATTCTCCATTTTCATAGGCAATTCATCATGGCATGACACCATAGGGCTTTTGAAGCCTCTGAACTTGGGAACATTCCCTGAATTTTCTAAGGTCAGAGGCCATCCCTATGAGACGTTATTGATTTTTCAAGTTCATGTTACTGTTTTGAGTATTTTAATTCCAATAATTATCATTTTGAGAAATAAATTCTAGGAAAATTTGGTGATGTTACTTGTGACCAGAGGGACCTAGGAAAAATAAGTTTTGAGTTAATTCACTTTGAACAAACCTAATTGGCCTAAACACCCAAAATTGAACTTTAATTAATTAGGGTTAGCCATTCATTAAATTAACTTAAAAAAATTCTCCACTGTCCTCTAGGGATAGGAGAACACCACATAAAAATTTGAAACCAATTGGACTTGATTAACTCCACTAAATGGGTTGATTAAGTCTCTTAAGCAAAATGGGCAAAATTAAAACTTTAAAAATTTATAACTCACAAAATTCTTTTGAAAAATTCACAAAAATGGTTTTGGAGCCTCTCTGATATCAGAGGAACTTAGGAAAATTAAAATTGTAATTTTCTAAAAAAGTTGATTTTTATCATTATTTTAGTATTTTTAATAATTAAAAAATAATAAAAATCATAAAAATATTAAAAATCACCAAAATGTCACATTTTGAATTCAAATCATTTAGGAACAAACCAAATATTTTTCTTAAGTCCCTATGGTAAGATATTGAATTTTAAAGGCTTAATGTAATTTTTAATATTAAAAAATGTATTTTCCAACCTTTTCACTAAAATAACTCTAATAAATCAAGGAAAAATTAGAAAAATATAAAATTTGTTTCTCTGAACTGCTTGAGGTCAGAGAGATTTAAGAAAAATATAAAATTCATTTTTCAACTTTAATTTTATTTTAAAATTAATTAATGCTCCAAAACTCAAAATAATTCTAATAAATAAAATATAATTTAAAAAATCACCAAAATTGGTCCAAATGGTCCTTTGGTCATTAGGAATATTCCATAATTTTCTTAAGGACAGAAACAATTTCTTGGTCATGTTATTGAATTTTCCTTGAAAATCCCTATTTTTCATAAAAAATAATTACATAAATAAATTAAATACAGAAAAATCATATTTGTTCCTCTAATGTCTTAATTGACATGTAAGTGAGGTCACACAAAAATTTCAAGTTCATTTGAGCTTAATTTAGTGAGTTATAAAATTATTAAGCTTGAAGGGCAAAATGGTAATTAAAATTCTCAACCTTTAATTAAAATTTTAGGATTAATGAAAAAGGGGAGGGTAAAATATTTGATTTAAACTGATTTTGGATGATTGAAACTTAAAGGGTTAAGGGTAGAAACCCACCAATCATTTTAGGAATAATTAAAGTAAACCTTAATTAATTAATTAATCAAATTTGGAAGATTAATGAAAAATTTAAATTATTAAAATAGGGATATTATTTAAGAAGATAGTTATTCTTTAATTTAAAAATCCCTAAATAAATCACTTCAATAATAATTAAAAAAGATAATTAAAAGAACAATCTAAATTAAATTGAATTAAATTAAATTAAATTAAATTAAAATAAATTAAAATTGAAATAAATTAAAAATTAAATTGAAATTAAATTAAATTAAATTAAATTGAATTTAAATTGAAATTAAACTAAATTAAAAACTAAATTAAATTAAATTAAATTAATTCAAAAATTAAATTAAATTGAGTTAAATTAAATTAAAATCATTTAATAACAAACCTAAATGAAATCATTAAGAATTAAATCTAAAATAACTTGAACACTATTCCAAACTTAAACTATTTTTCTATAATTAAATCAAAATTAAAATTAAATCATTAAGTTTAAATCATCAAAGTATTTAATAATTTGATTTACCCTTTTAAAGCTCTTATTATTATAACTCTTAAATGAGGTATCAAGTGAAGTGTTATCTCACTTAAAGGATATGCAAATGTCCTAGTTCACTGAGCAAAAGAACAAAACTTAAACTCCCGAATGATTAATTCACTTGTATAATTAAATTCTCTTGGACTTAAAACAATCCTAGAGGTATTGAAAAGATGTTTAAGACTCGTCTTAAGCACTTCCTCAATATGATAGGATGTTTATAAGAACAATTGAATTTAATTGTTCTTTGATTAAGAAAATCGTCTTTAAACCAAAACACAAGAACCTAGACGTCATAGGAGATGACTAGTTATAGGATTGGGACTTTGGTAGACAACCAAAACCTTTCCCTTAGCTTTACCTAGGTACTTGTTGGAATATTTAAATGCCTTAACATGTGTTTTAAGTGCAGCTTGGGATGACGTGAAGACCCTCCAGGTACGCTTTTATTTTATTGTAATTTACTTTATTGCAAATGCACTTTACTTTTCTTGCATGATAAACAACTCTTGCATGAAAATCAAAACCTTTAGGATAGTCCCTGAACTGAAACCAAAACTAAATTAAAAGTCATTACAAGATAAAAATTACCGCCACAACATTTCAAAATATAAAACAACTCAAAATTTAATCACAAACAGAACGACAAAACTACAATTGCAACTAAATTAAAACGTCTCGTTGAATGATCGGGAATACCTCGGATGATGTAACCCACGTGTTGCTAACGGGATTTCCCGCGGTCTAAATGAAGGTGTGGAACTCATTCAGTTGAGTTTAGCAAATTCATCTGGACTAAGTGAATTCGATGAAAATAACGGTGCGGGGATGACGGAACCGTGGGATCTTAATCGGTTCTGTTTAATCAACTTTAAGATTTGTTTTAATTAAAATATTAAAAACACTTGGGTTTTAAGATTTTCTCTAAACCAAAACCCTTCTCTCATCTCCTGATTTATGACTTCTAAAACTAAACCTCTGCAACAACAAGGAGCTCGGAGCATGGTGGGCAGCATGGCCATCATCATCGACGAAACTCGAGTCTACTTGACAAAAACTGTCTTAGAATTAAATAATTAAGCCATAGGACTTCAAGGTAGTTTGCCTAGTGCAACATAAATTCTCAAATCTTCGTTAGGCATTTGCATGATCATATCATGTAAATTAAGCCCTAACCGGTTTTAGGACTCCGAGGTGATCGTTCGGTATGACATAAACCCTCACATCTTCGAGGTTGATTGTATGATTATGTCATACGAATATAAGTCCTAATTAAATAAAATTGGCAAGATTGAAATATCAGATAATATTAGGATTTTCTCAAATCTAAGCAAACAATAGGATAGTTTGGGAAGTTGCCAAGATTCTTCTTGGATCCTCAGCTTCTCTTACTTCTTTTCCTTTGGATTCTCAAAAATAAAATTATTCCAAATTTCGAGTCATTCCCTTTTGAATTTCCAAAAATCCGATCCTTTGAAAACCTTAAACTTTGAAATTCTTGAGAGCAAAACCACTGATCATTATCGAGAGTTTTCTTAAATGATTCTCGTCATTTAAGATATAATTAACTATAGGGGCTTGCCCTTATAGGGAACTTTAAGAACCCAGGTAATATAAACCCTGCTTAATTCATTTATATTAAGTAGGAGAACTTGTCGGCTTATAAAATTGGTTCACAGACCAAACGGATGTCATAAATCTCCTAGTTTATTTAATTGAGCCCCATCATCAAGCAGTGTGTCTATTCTTCGGGATAGATACACGGTATGTGATGCGGTGCTCGTTTATATAAACTATTTGGGATGTGAGATCGGTTTGATTTCATATCTTAAAATTTTCAAACATAAAATTATTTTCAAAATCAAATACTACTTTCTAAATTATATATATATATATATATTTAAATTAAATTTAAAATATAAAAAATTCGCCGACGATTTCGTAGGCGACCCCTTTTCAAAATAAAACACATGACCTAAAAATATGCGGACAACTTACGGCGACTCCGTCTGGGACAAGTTCCTCTCTCCATTTTAATCGGATGGTTTTGCTTTCATAAATCGGTAGTGAGCCCATGCCCCTAGTGGACCAAACTACCATTCTTCCGTTGGAATACCCCGTTCATTTACTGTCTTGAACGAGTATAACCAACTCCTCTCGGATTTAGGAGCCACTTATTTAGACACCCCTAAACGGAGAGGTTCCGAGATCCTTTTACCTCTTTTCTGAGGTGGGGTGGACCCCCAGTAGGTGTTAGTTTAGAAGCGGTCCATTGAGTCAAGAAGTCCTGCATAAGACTTTCTCTGCCTTTCTAATTTTGAATCAGATTCCTTACCTTCTCTACACCTTTGAACATTCTGTTCCTAATAAACAAACCCTCTAATGAATGACTCTTTTAACAAATAACTCCTTTATATAAATACATGAACAAAAATGTGTTCGGACTCTTTTCGATTCCTTTCTTTTCGTCCTGATGAGAAGAAGCATAACTTGGGACTGACAATCAGAATCTACCTTGCAGAAAATGTCTGCCCCAAAGCTAATTTTCTCCTTTACCAATGGACTTGACCTAGCTGTCTACAAGGAGGAGCTTCCTGACAATGGAATCATTCATTTCGGGCAAGGATTCGAGAATACAAATGTCGAGATCACTGACGTCACCCTTTTCACACTTACAGATAATGTGCCTGGAACAGAAAGACCTTTGATCGAATTCAACCTTAAGTCAACTCAAGAGTTCCCTCCCCTGCAAAGGGTTCCAAGTGAGAGGAATACTACTATCCATATGAGGACTGTTATCTCTACCCCCACCGGTCTAGTCGTCTGCACCTACCCCGGCTTCCGCCGAGCTGAAGGGGAAGGAACTTCGAATTTGTAACGAGCATGTTACGCGTGGAGGGTACGGATCTCCGTGCGAGACCTTCGTTTTCGAAATTGGATCCAGCTCAAGGGTTCCACCCCTAACACGGACTCAGAGAAGAAACAGAGGTAGAAAGATTGCCAGAAAGGGCAAAGCTGCTGAAGTCTCTTTCTTAGAAGAAATGCCTGAGTACACACCACTACCTGAGTACATACCATTGCCTGAGTATACACCGCTTTTGGAAGGAAGTAGATTCCATCCCATCTCCGTCGCAGCTGACGAGGAAAATGTCCACAGATTGCTTCTACATTACCTCGACCCGCATACTATAGCGACAGCCGAAAGAAAAGGGCTAGGATTACACCATTTGCCCGACTACAGACTGTGATAGAGAAGTTAGCAAAGAAAGAGAAATGTCCTGTATCAGAAATTTTAAGAAGAATAGGGCGGGTGCTAGCCAAGTCCCGTCTTGGGCCGCGAGTAGAACCCGTTAGCGCCACAAAAAAGCCGAGTAAGAAGATGAAAGCTAGTCCACCTATTGTTGTTTCAGGTTTACAGATCAGGGAGGATACCACCTTCCGACATTCGGTAGACGGACCATCCGGTCCTAGGCCTTCGCTGCTATAAGGATGGTATGGTGTCCTACTGCGGCCGATTAAGACCGAAACAACGACCGGAAAAGGAAAGTCTTGTCGGGAGACTCGATTCGAAGAGAGCGCCACTCGCGATGAAGGGGACTCCCAGAAGGAAATCCAACGACCATCGCATGATAAGCTGCGAAACCGCATGAAAAAGACCATTGGAAGACGCTATGGAAAAGCTAAGAACCGACATTCAATGATTAGCAAGAGAAAGAGAAGAAAAGTTTGGAGATGAAGTTGACTCGTCGGAGTTCATGGATGACGAATATGTGGAGATCAACATGTTTGAAACACGAGCATCGTCGGCTTCGCAAGGTGCCCCGGCGGTCTGCGGAGAGATGAACCGGAAGCATTAAGAGCACAAATTCGAGAAAAAGATGATACAATCTCTCGAATGGCAAAAAGGATGGAAGAGATGGGCTGCGGCCACTAGCCGCTCTTCGAGTCGGGATCGACCCCAAGGAAATGCCTCCAGAAGTTATTCATATTACGGACGGAGGAAAAGAGATTACATCCGTTAACGGAGACGATCGACGAAGAAAGATTCTACCAGAATATGATTCCGGAGAAGGACATCGAGAACATGGTGGAACAGCGAGTGCGAGATGCCTTAGCACGATCCAGAGCGGAGCATCTATTCGGACGGGTAGACCTTACCCCAAAGAATTTGATGCGGTACAATACCCAAAAGGCTTCGTACCACCTGCTGTTCGAAGACTTTCGATGGTACCGGAAACCCTCGATAGCATGTTGCACATTTTCGCGCTAGTTGTTGCAACGCCGGTGGAAGTGACGCCTTACTCTTCCGACAATTCGTCAGCAGCCTGTCAGGGATCGCCTTCGATTGGTATGCAGAGTTACCGAACGGTTCGGTAAAGACATTTTCGGAATTAGAAAACCTATTCGTGAAACGGTTTGCCGGAGCTCAGCACCATATCACCATCGGTGACTTAGTGGTGGAGAAACAAAAACTGAATGAAACTTTAGTGGACTACATACTTCGATGGAGAAATCTAAGCATGAAGTGTGAGCCACAGCTACAAGAGCAGCATGCAGTCGGTATCTTTCTTAAAAGCATTCACGGCCCGATAGCACTCCTCCTTAAGGGATTTACAATTAAGACTTTCGAGAAGTTGTTAAGCAAGGCCGAAAGCTTGCAAGAGGAAGCGAAGCAACTAAGTTTCGTCGACAAAACGGACAAACGAAGCTCGTGAAGACATTTGAAAAGAAATGCGGGATCGTCGCTGCGGTCGATAAGGGCGAGCGACCGATGCAAATACAACCGGAGCGGCCGCGGCCCGGTATCAACAACCTCGGCGGAGACTACCAACAAACTCGGCCCGGTTATCAGCCAACTTAACAATATGAGCAACCGCCTCGCCCACAGCGCACGTTAAAGGAGCTTATAAACAGAGAGTATCCATTCAAGAACGAGGTAGTGCCAAAGATGATCCATAGTTTGATGAAGACTTCTGATTTTCGACTGCTAGAACCCAGGAAGCCAGAAGAAGTCAACAAGAAAAACCATCCCAACTACTGCCCTTACCACCAGATGCTTGGACATAAGATAGAGGATTGCATCACCTTCAAGAGTTGGCTTGACAACAATCTCCTAAAAGGGAACATAACGATCCCAAAGGAATACATGAAAGAACCCCAGAAAGGAGGTTCTGTCAATGTTATTTCAACGGATCCCATTGTTCCGATAGACCCTTACATGACTGATGATGGTACCCTGGACAAAATCATCGAAGAAAATTTTGGATCGCATCCAAACCGCTTCGGCGCGTACTTCAACTCAGAGTTTGAAACCTGTCAAGCCGGTGCTATCGCTTGCAATTGAAGAACCGCCCCAGGAAGAAAAGATCATAGAAAAGAAGGAGATCGTAGAAGAAGAAAAGACCGAGGCTCCTAAGGCTAGACTAGGGGCTGCTTATCCTAGGATGGTTGTTTCCGATTCGGGGGAAAAATTCCTCTAACCTCTGACTCTGTATGATTATTTGCTCGCTTCGACGGGATCTTATAATGATAAGAGTTATGGTGTTAGCTACGTTTTAACTGTTTCTAACGATTACGTAACTAACGACAACCAATCTAATCCGGATCTCGATTTCGATACCAATAACAATTCTCAAATCATACACAACCTCGACAATCACGATGACAAAGAAGACATTCACCAAGAAGGCTATGAAAGTTCAACAAGCAATGAATCTATTTGTGAATTCCAAGGGACTCCAATCACAATAGAGTTAGAGGTTTCGGATTCGAAGCGACTCCAGAAGAACTCGTCATGCGGATTCGAAGGAGACACTGTAAACTCGGTGCCGGATTCAGAAGAAATCACATAAGTCAACTTAAGGAGTGGAAAGGTTCTACCTCCGAGAATGGCTCTAAAAGACAAAGGAAAGCAGGTGGTTGTTCAGGAAGAATCAACCCAAGCAGAAGAATTGCCCATTCGGGAAGGAACTGAGACACATGGTAACAAAGTGGATTATAACGTGCTAGCCCATCTTAGGAAACAACCAGCCAAACTGAGCATCTACGACGCTCTCATCTTATCAAAAGAGATGAGGGAAGCTATGATCAAGGCCTTACTTGATCCAGAGATTTGTTTAGCTCAGATGGCCGGAGATTCGTTAGACGAGGTTTGCTCGTTAAAGGAACAGCGAGGTGTTACTCTCACGTACAGTGATCTACTACTTGGGACAGCCGATCACAACCGACCGTTGTACATTTCAGTTACAATCGGAAAATTTATGCTCTCTAAAGTATTGGTGGATCCAGGAGCATCGATCAACATAATGAATCTTCGGACGCTAGCATACTTGGAAATTGATGCTCGCGAGCTTGAAGCCGAACAAGATGTTACTAAGAGGATTCGACCGGAAAGGAGAAAGAGCCCTTGGATCAATAACACTCGTTGATGAAGACCGGTGACTTAGCAAAGACAACCACAAAATTTCACATAATTGACTGCGAGACATCGTTCGATGCTCTACTGGGCGGCCGTGGATCCATGAAAACCGGATGGTACCATCGTCTACGCATCGGTGCATAAAATACTACGAAGGAGGAGAACGAGTGCATTAAAGGTGATTTGCAACTTTTCTCCGTACATGAGATTGGAATCCATGAAGATGCGGCTTATTATGCACCTCCGAAGAAAACAATCTTCTCCCGAAACACCGTGCCGAATGAAGCAAAAGAAATTCGAGACAATGAAGAACACGAAGTTCTAGTCCAACAATCACTCAATACTCCCTTACGGCTAGATGGTGAAGGTTTCTCCGAGAACTCGCATCGAAGGTCGAGGGCCGGGGACGAGGTCGTGGAAGAGACTACTTGGGACAGATTGGACGAGAAAAACCCGGTGATCGATGTTGATTGGGAGAACGGCTACGAGGAAGAAGAGGAAGTCGAGAAAGAAGCGACTACAATAAACCGGAAGAAACCACAATTCGAGATTTCTCTCGAAGATGAGAAGAACGAAGAATACGGATCGATGTACGAGAAGATTAATCACTATGTACACACTATGACCACGACCCTAATCCGATCTAATAAGATCGAGGGTATGGTGGTCGAAGAAGTACATAGCAGCGGTCTGAAGCTAATCGAAATTTCTACACGTGGCACTTCTTCTTCCAATCCGAAAAAAATGTACAACTTGAAGATGTCACTTCTTCCGAATTAATGGAATTAACTTTTGAGTGGTACTCTCCCTGTGTTCAAAATTTAATTCAACGTGGTGTCTTACTCGACAATGGACAAAAGGCCGATCACAACACTTCGAAAAATTATGGAATAATGCCTGTCGGCCTCCCAATTCAAAACATGGTCTCGGATTCGGCACAGTAGGTTCAGTTGACGATACGGAATTTTGTTTGGTTGTCACTTGCGAACCTAATGAAGAGCTGCTTGGAAACTACGAAGAGCTTGAAGATCCGCAAATTGGAGATGCTCCACCGGAGTTCGAAGAAAAAATCGAATCTACTGATAGATGAGTTAATGGAAGTTAACTTAGGTACTATCGAAAAGCCTAGACCAACCTTTGTTAGCTCCTTACTCAATAAAGAAGATTTTGAGGAAATGATCAAGCTATTAATAGAATTCAAGGACTGTTTTGCTTGGAGTTACGACGAAATGCCAGGATTAGCTCCAGAAGTCATAGTTCACAGGCTAGGAGTGGATCCTACTTCCGTTCCTGTCTGACAAGCTTCCAGAAGAATGCGTTTGGAAATTTAACAACAAGTAATAGCTGAAGTTAAGAAGCTAATCGACGCTAAATTTGTCCGTGAAGAACAATACCCTACTTGGCTAACCAATGTGGTATCAGTTAGGAAGAAGAATGGTCACATCAGAATCTGCGTGGATTTCAGAGACTTGAACAAAGCATGTCCAAAGGATGAATTTCCACTATCAATTCCAGAGTTAATGATCGACATCGCTACGACACATGAAATATTCTCTTTCATGGATGGATCTTCGAGGATACAACCGGATAAAGATGGCACCGGAAGACGAAAAGCTCACGGCATTCGGAACACCAATCGGATTGTATTGCTACACGGTAATGCCATTCGGACTAAAGAACGCGGGAGCAACATACCAAAGAGCAATGACAAAGATTTTTGATGAGCTCATTCACAACCAAGTTGAGTGCTATGTGGATGATGTGGTCATCAAAAGCAAACTGAAGGAAGATCACCTGTACGATTTGAGAATTGTCTTCGAGCGACTAAGGAAATACAATCTTAAGATGAATCCCTTAAAATGCGCCTTCGGTGTTACCTCCGGGAAATTCTTAGGATTCGTTGTCAGACACCGCGGGATTGAAATTGATCCGAAAAAGATTAAAGCTATCTTAGAGATGCCGCCTCCCAAAACCTTAAAACAGCTACGATCCTTTCGAGGAAGGCTGGCATATCTTCGACGCTTTATTTCGAACTTGTCAGGTAGGTGTCAGCCCTTCTCGGCATTAGTTAAAAAGGACGCCAAATTCGTTTAGGAAGAGAAATGCCAACGGGCCTTCGAGGACATTAAGCAATACTTAATGACACCTCCTGTCTTAGCAGCTCCAGTCTCAGGTAGACCGTTGATATTTTATACCACGGCTCTAGATGACTGCCTTGGAGCCGTGTTAGCCCAGGTCAATGATGAGGGAAAAGAAAATGCTCTCTACTACTTAAGCCGTCGTTTGATTCCCGATGGAAGTAAAGTATCCTCCAATTGAGAAGCATTGTTTGGCCCTGATCTTCTCCGCACAGAATCTCAGGCATTACGTGCTCTCTCATAAGGTCAACCTTATCTCGAAAGTTAATCCGTTGCAATATTTGATGACCCGTCCAACACTTTCTGGCAGACTTGCCAGGTGGTCGATGATACTTTTGCAATTCGACATAACTTTCGTTCCTCTTCGTGCCGTAAAGGGACAAGTTCTAGCTGACTTCCTTGCAGCACACCCTTTACCGGTAGATTCGCCTCTCGACGACGATTTGCCTGACGAGCAGATAATGAGCCTAGAAGACACCAATGATCAATGTTGGGAACTATACTTTGACGGAGCGTCCTCAGCACAGAAAGACAAAGAATTGCAAACGATAGTGTCCGATAAGGCGGGAATCGGACTAATCTTTATAACACCAGAGCGGGGATGTTATGATACTCCTACCACTTAACAGAGCCATGCACAAACAACGAGGCATAATACGAAGCCCTCATAACAGGACTAGAACTGACTATTCAAATGGGAGTAACAGATATCAATATCTACGAAGATTCTCAGTTGATCATTCAACAGGTCGCCAGACAATACAGAATTTTAAAGCCAAGACTCGAGCAATACTTTGAGTATGCCATGAAACTGTTGGAACAAATTCCGAATGTAACAATCTACAAGATCCCGAGACACGAAAACGCTCTCGCGGATGTGCTTAGCTTGCCTTGCAAAAGAATTTGCTCGCTCACAAGATGAGTCAGTTGAAGTGTTAGTTCAAGGACGACAGGTCCCATCACAGCTCGACATGGATATGTTACAGATATCAGAAAAAACAGAGGAATCAGTTGCAGCGGTGATGGAAAACACAGAAGATTGGCGTCAGCCGCTAATAGACTACCTGCAAATAGGGAAATTACCAGATGATAAGTCATTAGCGCATCAAATCAAGAAAAGAGCTCTGTCTTAAGCATTAATAAACAGTACATTATACATAAGGTCTTTTGATCAAATGTGGTTAAGATGCTCGAACGAGTCCGAGGCTCGTGAAATTGTCGAAGAAGTGCATTCGGGACTTTGTGGCGCTCATCGATCGGGTACGAAAATGAAAATGAGAATTAAAAGACTAGAGTTTTACTGGCCCTCAATGATGACCGATTGCATGAAGATTGCCAAAAGTTGTCACCAGTGCCAAGTGCACGGAGTGGTTCTACACCAACCTCCAAATGTGCTACATCCGACAATTGCATAGTGGCCATTTGAGTGTTGGGGCACAGATATAGTGGGTCTACTCAGGAGGCTCCTACCAACTTGTGATTTGCGAAGGAGAACGACAAATGCTTCCAATCAATGGACGATATTTGAAGAAGTATTACGCAACCTGATGTTTCGAAGGGTGGCCTCTAAAATAGAGTCTTATCCCTATAAACACGGGTGAAGCGATCACTTTGTGACTGGGTCCAAACCCAAAAAACATAAAAATGGATAAAATAAAAAAATATATGTGCTAAAAATAAAATATGTCAAATCATAATAATAAAGTTTTACCCTTCCTTTCAAATCAAATCTTTTTCCTGATCTTTTTATCTTTTCCTGCTTTCCTTAAAAATTAAAATTATAATAAGTGAATAAGAATCTTCAGTGATAAATACTTTCTTAATGTTCTTGTTCTTAGTACGATCCTCGATCCTTTCCTTGTTTTCTTCGCGGGGAAATGTCGAACGGGCGGTTGGTCCTATACTTTAAAAATGGCATGAGTCCCGCACTCGATGAAAAGAGGGTGAAGGATGGAGCAGTGATAGAAATTGATTCTGACTTCAGACCAGCCAGCCTACAGTATGAAGAAAATGATTGGGTCCCAGTGGACCGAGAGGAGCTTCATAGCCGGACGGTAATGAAGATGGGTGGCCCAAGCCACCAATCCGGCAACAAGAAAAGAAAGACAAACACCGAGGAAAGCAAGAAAATCGAGTCGGTAGTTGCCGCGGCGAGAGGCGGGCTCGTCAGCGCCGCGTCCACAGAAATTCAAGAAGTGAGGAGAGCTACGCTCACTGCTACTCAAAGAAGGAATAAAAATCGTCGTATCTGCAAGATGTTGACTAAGCTTGCAGCAGATCAACATGAAGAAACAACCACTTTCGCAGACATACACATTTCAAAGATACCGGTTCATCAGGAACCTGGAAAGAGAAAACAAGCTCCAAGAACAACAGAAAGGATAAGGGAAACTCTGAGAAGATCAGAGGCAGAGAGATCACCTCGACGTCAGATAGAGATACCGTATGCGAAGAACCATGTTCGTCGAAGCAACCCGGAGGATGTCCCGACGGAGACGATCCCCAGGAGCCAAGGTATGCGAAAAGAACGTGACGGGATTGAGCCATACATCCCGCAATACGTTACTAGGCCTCGTCACTTGCAGATCATCCCAGAATATGAACTAGAAAGAATGCAAAAATGTTGAGACGAAGACTTTCGAATACTTTGAAAGAATTAGAGGCAGAAGGATCAACATTTTGGAAGGCCTCGAGTTACACACAGGTGTATTCTCAGAGTATGAGCAACGACGGATTGTGGATTGCATCTTAGAACTTCGGAAGATGGGTCGAGCGGGCCGTGCGAGAGAAAAGACTTATTCGGAACCACGGAAATGGATGCCGGGGAAAGGAAGAGTCACGATACAATGCGGATGTTGCTTATAACTTCGCGGAAGGACGAAAAGAAAATCCACCGGGGATACTCCGTCACGGTGAGGTGGATCCGATGCCGAGAATAATTAAAAGAATGGTGAAAAGAATGATAACGTGGAGGGTACGCCGACGGACCGCATACCCAGCGGTTGCATCATCGACTTTTATCGGAAGGGCGGCTGCATACCTCCGCACATAGACCACCACGACTTTGTCGGACCTTTCGCACGGTTTCGTTCGTTAACCAATGCGGTATCATGTTCGGATCTGACCTCCGGATAGCAGGCACGGGTAAGTTCCGAGGGCTGGTGGAGATACCACTTCCGGTAGGTTCCGTCAAGATATTACAAGGAAATGGAGTAGACGTCGCAAAACATTGTATACCGGGAGTGCCAATGGAGCGGATCTCCGTCACTTTTAGAAGGATGGACGACAGAAAGGCACCTTAACACTTCCAGCCAGATCCAGAATTGGAGAATCTCCGGCCCTACGAGCTATGAGTTACACGAGAAATAGCACACCTCCAATGCACATCCATGCGGCATTCCTGCCAAGGATGGCTTGGAAGGTGATGTTATTGACCGTGTATCTCATTATTCAGACATGGATTAGACAGAACCTTTTTGGATGGATCAACAAGAATCATACATAGTCCATTTTGAGTCATGGATTGTATGCGAAATATTTCAGATCGAGTTGTATGATGTATCTTCAACAAGATTGGAATGAAAGTGACCATGTCACATTTTGCCTTCACCTCTTTTTGTGCAAATTGACTGGGAAACGCCATTAAAGTTAAATGAACTTCGAACAAATAACAGAAAAGAAAAAGAAAATAAATAAGAACTCTCTTCCATAAAGATCCAAACATTAAAAAGAATTTGAAATCCACATGAACACCAAATAAACAAAGAAAAAAAATGGGATAGTTAAAGGACAAACAAAACAAATCTAAAGCTCAAATTGAATTCCAGTTTACGTCCATCTTTTCAAATCCTCCAATCCTTCTTCAAATCAAGATCTATTCCAGACCTCCTTTGAAACCCTCTCTCAGGATGATTTCAGAATTGTGAGGAATCTTCAATTTGATTCGGATGGCATAGGTTCGTACCCTTCGCCAAGTAATCAGACTTTGATATGGAACACTTTCATATCTCATTTTGATCTCAGCATAATCCAATTCTCAGCAAAATTCTTCATAGTCACAGTATAAATCAAATATCGACAAAATTTTTCACAACCACTACATAAACTAAATCTCAGCACTCGGGATAGGCTTCCGCCCAACTCCCATCTCAGCAATCTCAGCATTCGGGATAGGCTTCCGCCCTACTCCCATCTCAGCAAATCTCAGCATTTGGGATATGCTTCCGCCCTACTCCCATCTCAGCAATCTCAGCACTCGAGATAGGCTTCCGCCCTACTCCCATCTCAGCAATCTCAGCATTTGGGATAAGCTTCCGCCCTACTCCCATCTCAGCAATCTCAGCATTTGGGATAAGCTTCCGCCTACTCCCATCTCGGCGATCTCGGCATTCGGGATAGGCTTCCGCCCTACTCGCATCTCGGCGATCTCGGCATCCGGGATAAGCTTCGGCCCTACTCCCCTCTCAGCAATCTCACCACTTGGGATAGGCTTCCGCCCTACTCCCATCTCAGCAATCTCAGCATTCGGGATAGGCTTCCGCCCTACTCCAATCTCAGCAATCTCAGCACACGGATAGGCTTTCGCCCTACTCCCATCTCAGCATATTCTCAGCAATTCTCAGCACTCGGGACAGGCTTCCGTCCTGCTCCTTCTCGACGATTCTCGGTACTCGGGATAGGCACAGTCCTACTCCTTTCTCAGCAATCTCAAAATTTGATCCTCTCAACAAGAAATTGAAATTAAAGCACTCTACATTTCACATAGGCTTTGTCCTATTCTTCCTCAGCATTTGGGATAGGCTCACTCCTAATCCTTCTCAGCATACTGTCGGCTTATTTTTAGGTTATGTGTTTTGAAAAGGGGGTCGCCCACAGAAATTGTCGGTGAATTTTTTAATTTAATTTACATATATATATATAATTTGGAAAGTAGTATTTTGATTTTGAAAATAATTTTAAAAATTTTAAGATATGAAATCAAGCCGATCTCGCATCTCGAATAGTTTATATAAACGAGCACCACACCACGAACCGCGTGTACGATTACGAAGAATAGGCACCTTTGTTTGGTGGTGGGGCTCGATCAATAAACTAGAAGGTTTGTGACATCCGTTTGGTACTGCGAAACCATTTTATCTGCCGACAAGTTCCACTTAATATGAAAGCATTAAACGGGGTTTATATTACTCAGGTTCTTAAAATTCCCTATAAGGGCATGGCCTCATAGTTAATTACATTTTAAGTGACGGGAATCACCTAAGAAAACTCTCGATAATAATCAGTAGTTCTGCTCTCAAGAATTTCAAAGTTTAAGTTTTCAAGAGATTGAATTTTGGAATTTCAGTAGGGAATGGATCAAATTTGGAAAATTTTATTTTGGGAATCCAAAGGAAGAAAGGTAGGAGAAATCACAGATTCGAAGCGAACTTCGGTAATTTCCCGACTATCCTATTGTTTGGCTTGAATTTAGGAAGGCCCTAATGTTTATTTAATGTTTTGATCTTGCCAATTTTTAATTAATTAGGACTTATATTCGTATGATGTGATCACACAAATAGCCTCGAAGATGTGAGGGTTTATGCTGTATCGGAAGACTACCTCAGAATCCTAAGACCGGTTAGGGCTTAATTTGCAATGCAAATGCCTAAAAAAAGGTTGAGGACTTAATGTTGCACTAGGCAAACTACCTCGAAGTCCTATGGTTTAGTTATTTAATTCTAAGAAATGTTTTGCTGAAGTAGACTCAGATTTTGTTGATGACGATGGCCGTGCTGCCCACCATGCTCCGAGCTCCTTGTTGTTGCAGAGGGTTTAGTTTTAGAAATCATAAATCAAGAGATGAGAGAGGTGTTTTGGTTTAGAGAAGGCCTTAATTTCCAAGTGTTTTTTATGTTTTAATTAAAACAAATCTTAAAGTTGATTATAACAACACCGGTTAAGATCCCACTGGTTCCATCCTTAGGCATCGTTATTTTTATCGGATTCACTTAGTCCAGATGAATTTGCTAAACTCAACTAAATGAGTTCCACACTTTCATTTAGACCGTGGGAAATCTCGTTAGCAACACGTAGGTTACATCATCCGAGGTATTACCGATCATCCAACAAGACGTTTTGATTTAGTTGTAGTTGTAGTTTTGTTGTTCTGTTTGTGATTAAATTTGAGTTGTTTTATATTTTGAAATGTTGTGGCGGTGAATTTTAACTTGTAATGACCTTTAATTTAGTTTTGGTTTCAGTTTTAGGGACTATCCTAAAGGCGTGGGTTTTCATGCAACAATTGTTTATCATGCAAGAAAAGTAAGTGCGATGCGATTAAGTAAATTGCAATAAAGTAAATTGCAATAAAATAAAAGCGTACACTGGAGGGTCTTCCCGTCATCCCAAGCTACACTTAAAACCCGATTAGAATATTTAAGCATTTAAAGCAAGTTCCTAGGTAAAGCTAGGTAAAGGCTAAGGGAAGGGTTATGGTTTTCTACCGAGTTCCTAATCCTATAGCTAGTCACCACCTATGACGTCTAGGTTCTTGTGTTTTGGTTTAAGGACGATTTTCTTCATCGAAGAACAATTAAGTTCAATTGTTCTTATAAATATCCTATCATATTGAGGAAGTGCTTAAGACGAGTCTTAAACATCTTTTCAATACCTCTAGGATTGTTTTAAGTTCGAGAGAATTTAATTATACAAGTGAATTAATCATCCAGGGAGTTTAAGTTTTGTCATCTTGCTCGGTGAATTAGGACATTTGAATATCCTATAAGTGAAGTAACACTTCATTTAATACTCTGTTTAGGAGTTATGACAACAAGAGCTTTTGAGGGCAAATTAATGTTCAAGTGATTTGTGATTTAATTTAATTTCAATTAATGGGTTTAAGTTTGGAATAGTGTTCAAGTTGTTTTAGATTTATTTTGAATTCTTTATGTCTTAGGTGATGTTATATTTAATTCAATTTAATTTAATTTTAATTTAATTTAATTTGGTTTGGTTTTAATTTTAATTTAATTTTAATTTTATTTTAACTTGGTTTTATTTTTTTATTTAGTTTAATTTAATTTAATATGTTTTAATTTAATTTAATTTAGTTTAGTTTAATATGTTTTAATTTAATTTAATTTAATTTAAATTAAATTTAATTTAATTTAATTTAATTTAATTTAATTTTTTAACATAATTTTATTTTAATTTTAATTTAATTTAAATTTTAATTTAATTTTATTTTAATTTTAATTTAATATTTTATTCTTTTTATTTAAGGATGATTTAATTTAATTGTTAAAGTATTAATTTAATTGAAATTTTAGAAGGGTTTAATTTAAATGTTTTAACTTTAAATTAATTTAATGATTAAGTGTTTTAGCATTTTAAATCTTGAGTTTGGATTATCATTTTAATTAGGAATTAAATATTATTGAGGTGATTAATTTAGGGATTCTTAAATTAAAGAACAAATCTCTTCCTAATAATATCCCTATTTTAATAATTCCAATTTTTCATTATTCTTCCAAATTTAATTAATTATTTAATTAAGGTTTATTTTAATTATTTTCAAATTGTTTGGTAGGTTTCTAACCTTTAACTACCTAAGTTTCAAACATCCAAAATCAACTTAGTATCAAATATTTTACCCACCCTTTTAATTAATCCTAAATTTTTTAATTATAGGTTAAAATTTTAATTACCATTTTGCCCTTTAAACTTACTAATTCCATAACTCACTAAATTGAGCTTAAATGAATTTGAAATTTTTATGTGACTTCACCCATATATCAATCAAGACATTAGAGTAGAAAATGTGATTTTTCTGTATTTAATTTATTTATGTAGTTATTTTTGGTGGAAAATAGGGATTTTCAAGGAAAATTCAGTAACATGCCAAGGGAAAGTTTCTGTCCTTAAAAAAATTATGGGACATTCCTAATGACCAGAGGACTACCAATTTTGGTGATTTTTTGAATTATTTTTTTGTTATTATAATTATTTTGAGTTTTGGAGTATTAATTAATTTAAAAATAAAATAAAGATTGAAAAATGAATTATATATTTTTCAAAAATCTCTCTAATATCAAGGAAACCAGAGAACTAAATTTTATAATTTTCTGATTTTTCTTTGATTTATTAGAATTATTTTAGTGGAAATGCTAGAAAATACATTTTTTTTAATTTTAAAATTACCATAGGGTTTTAAAATTTGATATCCCATCACAGAGACTTAAGAAAAATATGGGGTTTGTTCCTAAATGATTAAAATTCAAAATTTGACATTTTGGTGAATTTTATTATTTTTGTGATTTTTATTATTTTTTAATTATTAAAAATATTAAAATAATGCAAAAAATCAACTTTTTTAGAAAATTGCAATTTTAATATTCTTAAATTCCCCTGATATCAGAGAGGCTCCAAAACCAATTTGGTGAATTTTTTAAAAGTATTTTGAAAGTTATGAATTTTTGAAGATTAAGTTTGGCTAAATGTCTTAATCAACCCATTTAATAGGGCTAACCAAGTCCAATTGACTTCAAACTTTTATGGTGGGTTCCTCTGATCCTAAAGGTCAGTGGAGAATTGATTTCAAGTCAATTTGATGTATGATTAGCTCTAATTAATTAAAGCTCCATTTTGGATTTTTAAGCCAATTAGGGTTGTTATAAGTGAGTTAACTCAAAACCTATTTTCCACTAGGGTCCTCCGGTCATAAGAATCATCACCAAATTTTCCTAGAATTTATTTCACAATATGCTTAATTATTGGAATTAAAATACTCGGAATAATGACTTAGAATTGAAAAATCAATAACTCTTCATAGGGATGGCCTCTGACTTTGGAAAATTCGGGGAGTGTCCCCAAATTCGGAGGCTTCGAAAGCCACTATGGTCTCATTCCATGGTGAATTGTATACATGCATGGAGAATTGAAAATGTGCAGAGAGTAAATAAATCATTAAAAATCAAATATTCAATGAAATTAAATGATTTCTTTTCCACATTATTCTCCTCTGTTCACTGAGCAAGAGGGTATTTTTATTTTATTTTTAGGATTTTCCTACACAAAGTTATGAATTTTCTAAGTTCTAGTAATTAAATAAATAAGAAAAATCCCTATTTTCCTACTTATCCACGCGGCGCCACGCCATCCTCGGCAGCTCCGAAGGGCCACGCGGCGTGCTCTGATTCTGCGCCACCATCCGACTTAGCGCTCCAGGGGCCGCGGTTCATGTACCATCGCGCTTTCCGGCTTGATCCCGACCGTCCGCTCGATACACGCTCGATCCGACGGCTCCCTGTCATCGTCTACGACTGGTGTGCACCCGTGACCATCAACCTTCTAACCCTAATTTCTCACTCGATTCTCAACGGATTTTAGTGTTCTTATGCTCTATGGATTCGTCTTGAAGAGACGAACACATCTATACGGTAAACATGCATTGAAATTGATTCAAATTAAATGGAGAATCTCTGTAAGCTCGGGAAGAAGAGTGAGGCCATACCTTTGCTCAAAGAAGTGAAGCTTCGATCTGAGGGTTGTGTCACCTTCGATTGGCTCCAAGCCAGCTCCAGATGCTTGGCCTGGTGAATTGTCTAGGTATGATTTCAACCACGGTCGATTACAAAGCTTGGAGGCTGAGAGCAATGGTGGCACAGTGAGGGGCTTTCACTTGGGGAACTCCTTCTCTTGATCTTGTGCGGGTGTGGGTGAGTTTAATTTGACTTTGGTGGAGGATTTCGGAGTGTCTGTGCTGGGCTGAGAATTGAGCTCCAAAATTGAGCTCGATTAGTGGGGATTAGGGCAAGAGAACGGTGGGGATCAAATGCTCTAAGTGTGGGGGAGAGTGCGGGTGATTTTGGCGAGTTTCCTTAAGGTTGGTTCAGCACCTCTCATGCCGAGAGGAGGTGGGGTTTAAATAGGAGAGGCTGGAGGGCCTCCCAGGGGGAGTTAGGGACTGGGATCAGCTGCTCTATGTAAGAGAAGAACAGCCATGGTGGCCACTGGACTTGGGCAGCTCAGCAAGGGGGAATTTCAATGTTGGCTCACATGTGAGCTTTCGGCCATGGTGTTTTCCGGCGGCCTGGTGGCTAGCCGGCCAGGCACTGGTCACCATCTTGACCAGGTGTGGTCGGGCTGGGGTTTAGTGCGGTCGATTGGCCATGGACATGTGTAAAGGAGTTTGATTTAAATGGAATGGGAGAAGGCTCATTTTGGCTTGGTTTGGTTCAACTCATGCATTTGGGCTAGGTTCACCATCCAAGGCTTGACCTTGAGGTGAGGGAGAATCAATTGAGTCGACTGAATTGGGGTAGTGAAGTCCCCATCCATGGTGAGGTGGCTAAGCATGGTATAGTGTGTGACATGCTTAAGGTAAAAAAGGTTTAAGGGAGGTTTAAGAAAGAACCCCCTCTTCTTGCCATAAATCGACTAATGAAAAGTCAAAGCCCCCATGGCTTCATGTGGCTTGAGAATGGCTTGTTCATGGCTTGCCTATGGCTTAGGATAAAGCTTGGTCAATTTCATGGAAGTAGAATTTAGGAATTTTGGTACTTTGGTGGAGAATTTTCATGAAGCTTGATTTGGAATGGCTTAATGGTGATTTTGAAACTTAGGGGTGATTTTGATTAAATGGATGATGTGGAGAAATGTCATGTGGGCTTTGGGTTGAAAACTTGGGCTTTTGAAATGGTCTTGGGTGGGCTTTTAAAGTGGTTTAAGGAAGTGGGCCTTTAGGTTTGAAAATGGGCTTTTGAATAGAAAAATTTGCAATGGGCCATGCCAAATAAATGTTGAGTTTTGTCTAAGGATGTGTCATGATTGATTTGAAACAAGTTTGGAGTGATTTGGGTTTGAATTGGGTTGGATTTGGGCTTCTTTGGTAAAGGGGTTAATGTAGGTCAAATTGGGCTAATTTGGGCCAATGTTGGGCTAGGGTTGAAATTGATGTAAAATTAATGTTGGGAAATGTTTATGGGACTGTTTCAAAGAGGTTTCAACTTTTGTTGGGGTTGGATTTTGGGATTTGGGTCTATTTGGGTTAAGTTTGGGTTTAGGTCAAAATTGGGCTTTTTGTTTTGGGTTGAATTTGAGTGGGGTTTGGGTCCAAACTTTGGGCAAATTATGTTAGTGTTTTGTTTGTGGGGATGTTAGGGAAGGTTTAGAAAAGATTTAGGGTTAATTGTAGTTGAATTGGGTTAGTTTGGGCTAAGTTTGGGTCATGGGTCTAAATTGGGCTTTAAGGTCAAAAGTGAAATTGGATTCAAATGTCAATCAAATTGGGCTTAGATTTGGTCTAGATTGGTGTTGGGGATGTTGAATTGAAGTTTAGAATTGAATTGGACCAGAATTTGGGTCAATTGGGTAGGTTTGGTTTGACATTGGGTTCACTTTGGGTTAAAATGGGTCAAATTGGGGATTTTGACAAAAGTGGGGTAAATTGACAAAATTAGCCCATGGTGTAGTTGGACAAAATGAAATTGGGAATATTTGGGATTTTCTGAAATTTTCTGAATTTTTGGATTTTTGGGTCAAGAGGGGCATTTTGGTAATTTAGAGGGTATTGGGGGTATTTTTGAAATTTTTGGTATATTTGGCTATGGATTATCAATTTGAGTGGTGGGAGCATGTTTAGGATTGATTTTGAGTAATTTGGGTGATTTTGGAGAATTTTTGAAAAATATGGGTAATTTCAAGGGTTTTGGGTAGGCTAGGCGGGTCTGGGGTCGTCCCGGGGGTCAAAAATTGAAAATTTAGAAAATTGAAGATTGGGTAAATGTAAGTGGAATGAAATCATTTTGGTTGAGCCATGAATCCATATCAAGCCCACATGAGCCATGAAGGGACTCATTTGTGGCATTCACTATGTTGTTTCTAACCCTCTTAGCCAAGGGCTTAGGGGTTAAGGACCATCCATGTGAATCACCTTCATGAGTCAGGAGGTCAAGTTGGGTATGGGTGTGGTTTTAGTAGGTGTGTGAAAGTGTAGTGTATAAGTGTAGTGTGTGTGAGAGTCAGCCCTCACCAGACCAGGCCATCTAGGGCAGTCCTAAGGCTAAAGAGTCCTATAGGAACTCATCCTTTAAACTTCCACATTTGATTTCAACCCTCTAGGTGATTAGGGGTCTACAATCAAGTTTGTGGAGTTTGCAGGGAGTTAAGAAGTGGTTTGAATTTCTAAGTGGTGGGTCCCAATTATAATCTTCAAGGATAGTCAAAGGAAAAGCCTAAGGCTAGATCCTAAGTACTAAAAAAAAGGAAGAGAAGACCTCATCAAAAATGAGGTCAACACATACACATTGGAATATGTTCAGTCCTGCTTCCTTCTCAGCATACAAATGCATTCGGGTGGGCCTCCGCCCTACTCTTTTCTCCGCATAAAACCAAAATTGAAACTCAAATCGAAATTCAAACTCATAATTAAAACTTGAAATAAAAAATGAAACGAATCTAAGATCCAATCTCTTGAAATCTTGTGATGCGAAATTCACCTTCATTTTCCCAGGCGAGAGTTACGGAATCTTCAGTCTTGGAGATTTACCTGATACTCCCCAGCGGAAATTCTTCTACTTCGTCCTAAGTTTGTCACTTGGACATCTGTTTTGGTTTTGTTGATTTCTTCGGTCAACGCCAATACGCGCGGTGAGCTTGGTTAGCACACCACACCTATTGGGGGTCCATTTGTTGACCTCATTTTTGATGAGGTCGTCTCTTCCCTCTTTAGTGTTTAGGATCTAGCCTTAGGCTTTTCCTTTGACTATCTTAGAGGACTAGAATTGGGACCCATCCCTTAGAAATTTGAACCACTTCTTGCCTCCCTGCAAGCCCCAAAAGCTTGATTGTAGACCCCTAATCACCTAGAGGGTTGAAATCAAATGTGAGGTTTAAAGGATGAGTTCCCATAGGACTCTTTGGCCTTAGGACCACCCACAGGTGGCTTTGTGCAGTGAGGGTTGACTTACACACTCACTACACTCACACTCTACACTCTCACACACACAATCCAAATCCTAAAACCACACCCATACCCAACTTGACTCCTTGACTCATGTAGGTAATTCATATGGATGGACCTTAACCCCTAAGCCCCTGGTTAAGAGGGTTAGGAACAACATAGTGAATGCCTCAAATGAGTCCTCTCATGGCTCATATAGGCTTAACAAGGCTTCATGGCTCAATCAAAGTGATTCCATTCCACTCATATTTGATCAATCTTCATTATTCCAGAATTTTAATTTTTGGCCCGGGGACCTCTACACTACCAAACCTACTAAAAGCCCTTAGAATTGCCCAAATCCTCCAAAATTTCCAAATCACCCAAAATTCCCCAAAATTAACCTTGAACATTTCCTCATCAATCAAATTGATCATCCATAGCCAAAAATACCAAAAATTCCAAAAATACCCCCCAATACCCTCCAAATACCCAAAAATGCCCCTCTTAGCCAAAAAATCCAAAAATTTAGAAAATTCCCAGAAAATTCCAAAAAATCCCAAATATTCCCAATTTCATTTTGTCCAACTACAGCATGGGCCAATTTTTGTCAATTTACCCTCTTAACCCAAGTGAACCCAATGTCAAACCAAATCTACCCAATTGACCCTAATTTTGGTCCAATTCAATTCTAAGCTTCAATTTAATATCCACAATATCAATCTATACCAAATCCAAGTCTAATTTGATTAACATTTGAATCCAATCTCACTTTTGACCTTAAAGCCCAATTTGGACCCATGACCCAAACTTAGCCCAAAGCAAACCAATTCAACTCCAATTGACCCCAAACCTTTTCTAAACCTTCCCTAACATCCCCACAAACAAACTACTAACTTAATTTGCCCAAAATTTGGACTCAAATTCAACCCAAAACCAAAAAGCCAAATTTTGACCTAAACACAAACCTAACCCAAATAAGCCCAAGTCCCAAAACTAAAACCCAACCAAAGTTGAAACCTCTTTGAAACACTCCCATAAACATTTCCCAATATTAACTTTACATCAATTTCAACCCTAGCCCAACATTGGCCCAAATTAGCCCAATTTGACCTACATTGGCCCATTTACCAAATGAACCCAAATTCAACCCAATCCAATTCCAAACCACCTCAAATTTGCTTAAAATCAATCAAGACACATCCTTAAACTAAATTCAACATTTATTTGGCATGGCCCTTTGCAAAATTTTTTATCTAAAAGCCCATTGCTAAACATAAACGCCCACTCCCTTAAACCTTCCTAAAAGCCCATTTCCACCAAATTCAAAAGCCCAAATCAATCTAAAGCCCACATGACACTTTCCCTTATCACACATTCAATTTAAAATCATTCCTAAAGTCCTAATTTATCAATTAAACAATTCCAAATCAAGCCTCATAACAATTCCCATCAAAATGCCAAAATTCACAAAATCCTTTTTTATGAAATTGGCCAAGCTCTTGCCAAGCCATAGGTGAGCCAAAGACAAGCCATGTACAAGCCATATGAAGCCTTGGGATTTTTGACATGTGACCATACCCAAAGTAGAAAGAGGAGGGCCCCCTTTCTTCAACCTTCATTAAGTTTTTTAACTCCTTCCATGTTACACACTAAAACATGATTCGCCACATCACTTTAGATGGGGACTTCACCACCCCTTTCTAGCTGATGCAAATGATCATGCCTCAGCCCAAATCAGCCATGGGGAGGTGAACCTAACCCAAAATCATGGCTTGGACCAAATCAAGCCAAAATGGCCTCTCCCCCATGCCATTTTAATCCAAGACCTTTACACATGGAAAAGCTCAATTTCCTGCACAAACCTCCAGCCCTGACCCACCTGAACCTGAGGGTGACCCATGCCTGGATCGCCGGAAAACACCATGGCCGAGACATTGGGAGGAGCCAAATTTTGGAATTCCACCTTGCTAAGCTGCCTCACTCCAAATGGCCATGGCAGCAGTTCATCTCCTCACCAGAGCAGCTGATCCCAACCCTTAAACCCCCCTCGAAGGCCCTCCATCCTCTCCTATTTAAACACCGCCTCCTCTCGGCCAAGAGAGGTGCTGAACCAAACCTTACAGAAACCCTGCCAAAATCATCCCAGACCACTCTGTACACATAGAGAACTTGATCCCCACTGAAATCCCCCTGCCATTTCCTCTCTGTGAGCTCAATTTCAGAGTTGAAATCCAAGCCCAAAACCAGGACACTTAACCACAGTGAGTCAATCTTCAAATTGATTGACTCTACACCTTCACCAGACCAAGAGGAGAAGTTTCCCAGCAAAAGCCCCCTCACCAGGCCAGCCATTGCTTCCAGCCTCCAAGCTTTGTGATCGGGCTTGGTCGAAATCATACCTAGACAATTCACCAGGCCAAGGGACTTCATCTGGAGCTTGCTTGGACCCAATCGAACGTGACACAACCCTCAGATTGAAGCTTCACTTCTCTGACCAAAGGTATGGACTCACTCTTCCTCCTGAGCTTACAAAGATTCTCCATTTAGTTTGAGTTAATTTCAGTGCATGTTTATCGTATGGATGTGTTCATCTCTTCAAGACGAATCCATAAAACATAAGAACACATAAATCCGTTGAGAATCGAGTGAGAAATTAGGGTTAGAAGGTCTACGGTCACGCGTTTGCACCAGTCATAGACGATGACTGGGAGTTGTTCGATCGCGCGTGTATCAGGTGGACGGCTCAGATCGCGTTGGACCGGAACATGCTACGTGAAAGGTGGGTCCCAGGACGGCTGACTCAGATGGAGGCGCCCAATCACAGCGCGAAACGCACCCCCTTCGGAGCTGCCGAGGTTGACGCGGTGCCGCGTGGATAAGTAGATAAATAGGCTATTTTTCTATTATTTAATTACCAGAACTTCAAAAATCCATAACTATGTGTAGAAAGTCCTAAAAATAAAATAAAAATACCCTCTTGTTCAGTGAACAGAGGATAATAATGTGGAAAAGAAATCAAGTAATTTCATTAAGTATTTTACTTTTAATGATTTATTTACTCTCTACATTATTTTAATTCTCCATTTGCATAGGCAATTCATCATGGCATGAGACCATAGGGCTTTTGAAGCCTCTGAACTTGGGAACATTCCCTGAATTTTCCAAGGTCAGAGGCCATCCCTATCAGAAGTTATTGATTTTTCAAGTTCATGTTACTGTTTTGAGTATTTTCATTACAATAATTATCACGTTGAGAAATAAATTCTAGGAAAATTTGGTGATGTTACTTGTGACCAGAGGGACCTAGGAAAAATAAGTTTTGAGTTAATTCACTTTGAACAAGCCTAATTGGCCTAAACACCCAAAAGTGAACATTAATTAATTAGGGTTAACCATTCATTAAATTAACTTAAAAACAATTCTCCACTGTCCTCTAGGGATAGGAGAACACCACATAAAAATTTGAAACCAATTGGACTTGATTAACTCCACTAAATGGGTTGATTAAGTCTCTTAAGCAAAATGGGTAAAATTAAAACTTTAAAAATTTATAACTCACAAAATACTTTTCAAAAATTCACAAAAATGGTTTTGGAGCCTCTCTGATATTAGAGAAACTTAGGAAAATTAAAATTGTAATTTTCTAAAAAAGTTGATTTTTATCATTATTTTAGTATTTTTAATAATTAAAAATAATAAAAATCATAAAAATATTAAAAATCATCAAAATCTCACATTTTGAATTCTAATCATTTAGGAACAAACCAAATGTTTTTCTTAAGTCCCTAGAATAAGATATTGAATTTTAAAGGCTTAATGTAATTTTTAATATTAAAAAATGTATTTTCCAACTTTTTCACTAAAATAATTCTAATAAATCAAGAAAAAATCAAAAAAATATAAAATTTGTTTCTTTGAACTGGTTGAGGTTAGAGAGATTTAAGAAAAATATAAAATCCTGTTTTCAACTTTAATTTTATTTTAAAATTAATTAATGCTCCAAAACTCAAAATAATTCTAATAAATAAAATATAATTCAAAAAATCACCAAAATTGGTCCAAATGGTCCTCTAGTCATTAGGAATATTCCATAATTTTCTTAAGGATAGAAACATTTCCTTGGTCATGTTATTGAATTTTCTTTGAAAATCCCTATTTTTCATAAAAAATAATTACATAAATAAATTAAATACAGAAAAATCATATTTTCGCCTCTAATGTCTTAATTGACATGTAAGTGAGGTCACACAAAAATTTTAAGTTCATTTGTGCTTAATTTAGTGAGTAATAAAATTATTAAGCTTGAAGGGCAAAATGGTAATTAAAATTCTCAACCTTTAATTAAAATTTTAGGGTTAATCAAAAAGGGGAGGGTAAAATAATTGATTTAAACTGATTTTGGATGATTGAAACTTAAAGGGTTAAGGGTAGAAAACCACCAATCATTTTAGGAAAAATTAAAGTAAACCTTAATTAATTAATTAATCAAATTTGGAAGATTAATGAAAAATTGAAATTATTAAAGTAGGGATATTATTTAAGAAGATATATATTCTTTGATTTAAAAATCCCTAAATAAATCAATTCAATAATAATTTAAAAAAAAAATTAAAAGAATAATCTAAATTGAATTGAATTGAATTAAATTAAATTATATTAAAATAAATTAAAATTGAAATTAAATTATAAATTAAATTGAAATTAAATTAAATTAAATTAAATTGAAATTAAATTGAAATTAAACTAAATTAAAACTAAATTAAATTAAATTAAATTAAATCAAAAATTAAATTAAATTGAGTTAAATTAAATTAAAATCATTTAATAACAAACCTAAATGAAATCATTAAGAATTAAATCTAAAATAACTTGAACACTATTCCAAACTTAAACTATTTTTCTATAATTAAATCAAAATTAAAATTAAATCATTAAGTTTAAATCATCAAAGTATTTAATAATTTGATTTTCCCTTTTAAAGCTCTTATTATTATAACTCCTAAATGAGGTATCAAGTGAAGTGTTATCTCACTTAAAGGATGACTAGTTATAGGATTAGGACTTTGGTAGACAACCAAAACCTTTCCCTTAGCTTTACCTAGGTACTTGTTGGAATATTTAAATGCCTTAACATGTGTTTTAAGTGCAGCTTGGGATGACGGGAAGACCCTCCAGGTACAATTTTATTTTATTGTAATTTACTTTATTACAAATGCACTTTACTTTTCTTGCATGATAAACAACTGTTGCATGAAAATCAAAACCTTTAGGATAGTCCCTGAACTGAAACCAAAACTTAATTAAAAGTCATTACAAGATAAAAATTACTGCCACAACATTCCAAAATATAAAACAACTCAAAATTTAATCACAAACAGAACACAAAATTACAATTGCAACTAAATTAAAACGTCTTATTGAATGATCGGGAATACCTCGGATGATGTAACCCATGTGTTGCTAACGGGATTTCGCACGATCTAAATGAAGGTGTGGAACTCATTCAGTTGAGTTTAGCAAATTCATCTGGACTAAGTGAATTAAATGAAAATAACGGTGTCGGGATGACAGAACCGTGGGATCTTAATCGGTGTTGTTATAATCAACCTTAAGATTTGTTTTAATTAAAATATTAAAAACACTTGGGTTTTAAGATTTTCTCTAAACCAAAACACTTTTCTCATCTCCTGATTCATGACTTCTAAAACTAAACCTCTGCAACGACAAGGAGCTCGGAGCATGGTGGGCAGCACGGCCATCGTCATCAGCAAAACCTGAGTCTACTTCAGCAAAACTGTCTTAGAATTAAATAATTAAGCCATAGGACTTTGAGGTAGTTTGCGTAGTGCAACATAAATCCTCAAATCTTCGTTAGGCATTTGCATGATCATATCATGTAAATTATGCCCTAACCGATTTTAGGACTCTGAGATGATCGTTCGGTACGACATAAACCCTCACATATTCGAGGCTGATTGTATGATTATGTCATACGAATGTAAGACCTAATTAACTTAAATTGGCAAGATTGAAATATCAGATAATATTAGGATTTTCTCAAATCTAAGTCAAACAATAGGATAGTTTGGGAAGTTGCCAAGATTCTTCTTGAATCCTCAGCTTCTCCTACTTCTTTTCCTTTGGATTCTCAAAAATAAAATTGTTCCAAATTTCGAGTCATTCCCTTTTGAATTTCCAAAAATATGATCCTTTGAAAACCTTAAAATTTGAAATTCTTGAGAGCAAAACCACTGATCATTATCGAGAGTTTTCTTAAATGATTCCCGTCATTTAAGATGTAATTAACTATAGGGGCTTGCCCTTATAGGGAACTTTAAGAACCCAGGTATATAAACCCTGCTTAATTCATTTATATTAAGCAGGGGAACTTGTCGGCTTATAAAATTGGTTCGCAGACCAAACGGATGTCATAAATCTCCTAGCTTATTTAATCGAGCTCCATCATCAAGCAGTGTGTCTATTCTTCGAGATAGATACACGGTTTGTGATGCGGTGCTCGTTTATATAAACTATTTGGGATGTGAGATCGGTTTGATTTCATATCTTAAAATTTTCAAATTTAAAATTATTTTCAAAATCAAATACTACTTTCTAAATTATACATATATATATAAAAATTAAATTTAAATTATAAAAAATTCGCTGACAATTTCTGTAGGCGACCCCCTTTTCAAATTAAAACACATGACCTAAAAATATGTCGACAAATACATCATACAACTTGATCTAAAACATGATGATATTTTCCTCGAAAATTCAGTATCTCATACAATCCTCATAAATCCAAAACAGATTGTGTAAGATTCTTGTTGTTTCTTCCAAAAGAATTTGTCAAAATCCATGTCTGAATAGTAAGATACATGGAAAATAACATCACCTTCCAAGCCACTCATGGCAGGAATGCCGTATGGATGTGCATTGGAGGTATGATATCTCCCATGTAACTCACAACTCGTAGGGCCGGAGACTCTCTAACTCTAGATCTAGTTGAAAATGAAAAGGCATCTTACTGTCGTCCATCCTTCTGAAGGTGACGGAGATTCGCTCAACAGGCACTCCTGGGATGCAGTGTTTTGCTATGCCTGATCCATTTCCTTTTAATACCATGACGGAACCTACCGGTAGTGGTATTTCCACCGGCCCTCGAAATTTTCCGGGGCTCGCTATCCGGAGGTCAGATCCGAACATGATAATACACTGGTTGACAAAAGAGACTGTGCAGAAAGGTCTGACAAAGTCATGATGGTCTATGTGTGGAGGTATGCAGTCGCCCTCCTTATAAATGTTAATGATGCAACTATTGGGTATGCAATCTGCAGGCAATACCCTCCATGTCACCATTCTTTTTACCATTCTTTTGATAATCCTTTGCATCAGATCCACCTCATTATGATGGAGTATCCCTGATGGATTTCCTTTTCTGTCTTCTGCGAAGTTGTAGCAACACCCGCACTGGATAGTAACTCTTCCTTTTCCTGACATCCATCTTCGGGGTTCTGAATAGGTTTTCTCCCTCAAATGACCAGCTCGGCCCATTTTTTGAAGCTCGATAATACAGTCCACAATCTACTGTTGTTCGTAATCTGAGAACACATCCGTATGCAGCTCAAGGCCTTCCAAGATGTTGAACCTCTTGCCTCGAATCCTCTCAAAGTATTCAAAAGTTTTCTTTTCAACTTGCTGTAAATTCTCCAGCTCATATTCCGGGATTATCTGAAGTCCTCGGCGTCTGGTAACATACTACGAGATGTACGGCTCGACCCCAACACGCTCTCCTGCATGTCTCGGCTCCTCGGGGATAGTCTCTATTGGGACATCCTCCGGGGTTGCTTTTGCAACAAGACTCTTCAGCACTGGTACATCTGCTTGGCGTCGAGGCGCGATTCGGTTTCCGTTCTTTTTGGGATTTCTTTCATCCTTTCTGCTATTTTTGGAATTGACTTCCTCCTTTTTGGTTCCTGCCGAACCAATTTCTTCAAAGTATTTGTACTGACGGTAGCAACTATCTCTTCACGCTGATCTGCTGCCGCTTAGTCAGCATCTTGCAAATGTAACGGTTCTTGTTTCGTCGTTGAGTAGGAGTGAGAGTGGCTCTCCTCACCTCTTGAATTTCTGTAGGCATGGCACTGAAAAATCTGCCTTCTGCTGTAGCCTCCATGGACTTGACCTTCTCGTCTTCTCCCATTGCATGAGCGGTGTTTTCTTTCCTTTTCTTGCTAGTAGACGGCTGACTTGGGTCACCAAATTTCATCACTGTCTGACTGTGGAACTCTTCCCGATCAATCGGAGTCCAATCAGTTTCTTCATATTGTAGCCCAGCTGGTGTGAAATCAGTGTCAATTTCAATCGTGGCTCCATCCTTCATCCTCTTTTCATCGAGTGCCAGACTCACGTCATTCTTAAAGTTCAGAACCAACTGCCCATTCGACATTTCCCTGCGAAAAATAAGGAAAGGATCAGGGACTGTACTAAGAACAAGAACAATAAGAAAACATTTATTAATGAAAAAATTTTATTTACTTATTTTAAATTTTAAAGAGAGTAGGAAGAGATGAGGAAAGATCAGGAATAAGCTAATTTAAAAGAAAAGATCAAAATTTTATCATTTCATGTATTTTTTTTAACACATTTTTTTTGTTAATGATTTTTATTTTATCATCCATTTTTAATATTTTGGGTTCGGACCCAGTCACGAATGATTACTCCACCCGTGTTTCTAGGAATGAGAATTCATACTTCAAAACGTCAGGTCGCAGAATATTTCTTCAAATATCGTCCATTAATTGGAAGCATAGGTCGTTCTCCACTACAGTTAACAAGCTGATAGGAACTCCCTGAGTAAACTGTCTCGACCACGAACGAACCTTCCCAAGTTGATTCAAATTTACCTCCTATCTTGCGGTGTGCAAGAATAGGTCTTCTGAGTACTAGAACCAAATCATCGGCTTTGAACGTCCTTGGGCGGACCAGTTTATCGTGGGCCTGGATCATCTTGGCATGATACAGTTCCAAATTTTGATGTGCTGAAAGTCATTTCCCTTCTAAGCTTTCTAATTCTTCTAGTCCTAATCTAGAATTTTCTTCTGTAGTTATTTTGTTCGCTACTGCAATTCTGAGTGACGGAAGTTGAACCTCTAAGGGTAAAACGGCCTCAGACCCGTACACTAAGGCGTAAGGCGTAGACTGGGTAGGAGTTCTGAAAGTTGTTCTGTAGGCCCATAAAGCTTCTAACAGCTTCTCGTGCCAACTTCTTTTATTGTCATCCAAAATTTTCTTTGGTATTTGGACGAACGTTTTATTAAAAGCTTCAGCCAAGCCCTTTGCTCTTGGGTAGTAAATCGTCGAATAGCGCCAGTCGGTCCCGTGTCTCCTGACAAAATTGTTGATCTTTGTACTCTTGAACGGGGACCCATTATCTGAAATGATTCTGCACGGTACCCCAAAACGGTAGACAACTTGATTCTTGAAGAACTGTAGCACGTGGTGTGCCTTCACTTCTCTGAGCGGCATGGCTTCTGCCCATTTGGAAAAGTAATCTGTAGCTGCAAGAATGAAGCGATGTCCTCTTGAAGAAGGCGGTTCTATCGGACCCACAATATCTGTGCCCCAACATTCAAATGGCCATGACGCAATTGTCGGATGTAGCACATTTGGAGGTTGATGTAAAACCAGTCCATGCACTTGGCATTGGTGACAACTCTTGGCAACTTTCATGAAATCGGTCATCACCGAGGGCCAGTAATACCCTAGTCTTTTAATCTTCAATTACATCTTCGGACCCGACTGATGAGCGCCACAGAGTCCTGAGTGCCCTTCTTTAACAATTTCACGAGCCTCAGAATCGCTCAGGCATCTTAGCCACATCTGATCGAAAGACCTTCTGTATAATGCATTATTTATTAATGCGTATGATAGAGTTCTTTTCTTGATTTGATGGGCTAATGACTTATCGTCCGGTAGGTTCCCTGTTTGCAAGTAGTCTATTAGCGGCTGACGCCGGTTTTCTGCATTTTCTGTTACTGCCGCAACTATTTCTTCCTCTTTTCCTGACTTGTGTTTCGTGTCCATGTTGAGCTATGAGAGAACTTGACGTCCCTGAACTGACACTTCAGCTGATTTATCCTGCAAGCAGGCAAATTCTTTTTCAAGGCAGGCTAATCTGCAAGGGCATTTTCTCTCTTGGGAATCTTGTAGATCGTTACATTCAGAATCTGCTCCAACAATTTCATGGTATACTGAAAGTACTGTTCGAGTCTTGGCTTTAGAATTATGTATTGTCCTGCGACCTCTTGAATTATCAACTGAGAATCCCCATAGATGTTGATATCAGTTATCCCCATCTGAATGGTTAATTCCAATCCGGTTATAAGGGTTTCATATTCTGCTTCGTTGTTTGTACACGGTTCTGTTAAGTGGTAAGAGTACCTTAACATCCCCCGCTCCGGTGTTATAAATATTAGTCTGATTCCTGCCTTACCGGGCATTATCGTTTGCAATTCTTTATTTCTCTGTGCTGAAGATGCTCCGTCGAAGTACAGTTCCTAAAGTCGATCATCGGGGTCTTCTAGGCTCATTATTTGCTCGTCTGGCAATATGTCGTTGAAAGGCGATTCTGCCGGTAAAGTGTGTGCTGCGAGGAAGTCTGCTAGGACTTATCCCTTTACGACACGAAGAGGAATGAAAGTTATATCGAATTGCAATAGTATCATCAACCATCTAGCAAGTCTGCCGGAAAGCGTCGGGCGAGTCATCAAATATTGCAATGGATTAACTTTCGAGATAAGGTTGACCTTATGAGAAAGCATGTAATTCCTGAACTTTTGAGCGGCGAAGATCAGGGCCAAAAAATGCTTCTCAATCGGAGGATACTTTACTTCCGTCGGAATCAAACGACGACTCAGGTAGTAGAGAGCATTTTCTTTTCCCTCGTCATTGACCTGGGCTAGCAGGGCTCCAAGGGAATCGTCTAAAGCCACGATATAAAGTATCAACGGTCGACCCGAGATTGGGGCTGCTAAGACAGGAGGTGTCATTAAATACCGCTTAATGTCCTCGAAGGCCCGCTGGAATTATTCTTCCCAAACGAATTTAGCGTCCTTTTTTAACCAATGCCGAGAAGGGCTGACACCTACCTGACAAATTCGAGATAAAGCGTCGAAGATTCCCTTGAAAGGTTCGTAGTTGTTTCAGAGTTTTGGGAGGCGGCATTTCTAAGATAGCTTTAATCTTTTCCGGATCGATTTCAATTCCACGATGTCGGACAACAAATCCTAAGAATTTCCCAGAGGTGACGCCAAAGGCGTATTTTAAGGGATTCATCTTAAGGTTATATTGTCTTAATCGCTCGAAAACAATTCTTAAATCATACGTGTGATCTTCTTTCAGTTTGCTTTTGATGACCACATCATCAACATAACATTGAACTTAGTTGTGAATGAGATAATAAAAAATTCTAGTCATAGCTCATTGGTATGTTGCTCCTGCGTTCTTCAATCAACAAGGCATCACTGTGTAGCAGTATATTCCGATTTGCGTTCTGAAGGCTGTGAGCTTTTCGTCTTCCGATGCCATCTTTATCTGGTAGTATCCTGAAGATCCATCCATGAAAGAGAAGACTTCGTGTGTTGAAGCGATGTCGATCATTAATTATGGGATTGGTAGTGGGAATTCATCCTTCAAACATGCTTTATTCAAATCTCTGAGATCTACGCAGATTCTGATCTATCCATTCTTCTTTCTGACTGGTACCACGTTGGCTAACCAAATTGGATATTGTTATTCACGGACAAATTTAGCGTCTATTAGCTTCTTAACTTCAGCTATAACTTGTTGCTCAATCTCTAGACGTATCCATCTGGGAGCTTACCTGACTCGAACGACAGTGGGATTCACTCCTAGTCTGTGAACTGCAACTTCTGGAGCTAATCCTGGCATTTCATCATAACTCCAAGCAAAACAGTCTTTAAATTCCATCAGTAGTTTGATCATGTTTTCAGAGTCTTCTTTATTGAGCAAGGAGCTAACAAAGGTCGGCCTAGGCTCTTCGCTAGTACCTAAGTTAACTTCCATTAACTCACCTATTGTAGATTTAATTTCTTCTTCAAATTCTAGTAGAGCATCTCTAATTGGCAGATCTTCGAGATCATCTGAGGCTTCTAAGCAAACTTCATTAGGCTCGCAAGTGACAACCAAGCAAAATCCCATATCATCAACCGATCCTATTGTGCCGAATCCCAGAACATGTTTTGAATTGATAGGCCGACTGGCGTTATTCCATAATTTTTCAAAGTGTTGTGATTGACCTTTTGTCCATTGTTTAGTTAAGACACCACGTTGAATTAAATTTTGAACACAAGGAGAATACCACTCAAAATGTAGTTCCATTAATTCAAAAGAAGCAACATCTTCAAATTGTACATCATTTTTAGTGTTGGAAGAAGAAGCACCGCGGTAGAATTTGATCGGCTTAGCACCACCACCATGCACTTCCTTGACCACCATACCCTCGATCTTATTAGAATGGATCGGGGTCAGGTTCATAGTATGCACATAGTGGTTAATCTTCTCATACATTGATTTGTATTCTTCAATTATTTCATCTTCGAGAGAGATCTTGAACTGGAGTTTCTTTTGATTTACTGTTGCTGCTTCTTTCTTGATTTCTTCTTCATCGGAACTGTTCTCCCAATCCAAGTCGATGACCGGTCTCTTCTGTCCAACTGTTTCAATGTCTCTTCCTCGACCTCGTCCCCGGCCTCGACCTCAAGTGCGAGTTCTGGAGAAACCTTCACCATCTCACCTTAAGTGTGTGGTGAGTAACTGTTGAACTAGAATTTCAGGCTCTTCGTTGTCCCGAACTTCTTTTGCTTCATTTGGTACGGTATTTCTGGAGAAGATTGTTTTCTTCGGAGGCGCGTAATAGGCTGCATCTTCATGAATTCCAATCTCGTGTACGGAGAATGGTTGCAAGTCACCCTTAATACACTGTTCTCCTCCTTCGTAATACTTTATGCATTGGTGCAGAGACGACGGTACCATCCGGTTTTCATGGATCCATGGCCGACCCAGTAGAGCATTGAACGATGTCTCAGAATCAATTATGTGGAATTTTGCGGTTATCTTTGCTAAATCACCAGTCTTCATTAATAGTGTTATCGATCCAAGGGCTCTTTCTCCTTTTTTATTGAAGCCTCTTAGAAACATCTTATCTGCTTCGAGGTCACGAGCATCAATTTCCAAATATGCTAACATCCGAAGATTCATTATGTTGATTGATGCCCCCGGATCAATCAACACTCTGGAGAGCGTAAACTTTCTAATAGTGACTGAAATGTACAACGGTCGGTTCTGATCAGCTGTTCCAAGTAGTAGATCATTGTCCGTGAAGGTAAGACCTCTCTGTTCTTTTAACAAGCAAACCTCATCTAAGGAATTACCGATCATTTGAGCTAAGCAAATTTCTGGATCAAGTAAAGCCTTGATCAGAGTTTCCCTCATCTCCTTTGACAGGATCAGAGCGTCGTAGATGCTCAGTTTGGCTGGTAGCTTCCTAAGATGGGCTAGCACGTTATAGTCCACTTTATTACCATGTTCCTTGATTTCTTCCCAAACGGGTAATTCTTCTGTTGGGGTTGGCTCCTCCTGAGCAACCACCTACTTTCCTTTATCCTTTGGACCCATTCTTAGAGGTAGAACTTTTTCGCTCCTTAGATTGACTTCAGTTACTTGTTCTGAATTTGGTGGTGAATCTACCGATGTCTCCTTTTGAATCAGAACGACTGGCTTTTCTGGTGTCACTTCGGAATCTGATAACTCTAATTCTATCGTGATTGGAGCTCCTCGGAATTCACAAATAGACTCGTTGCTTGTTGAGCTTTCGTAGCCATCTTTATGAATGTCTTCTCCTTCGTTATGGTCATCGAGGTTCAGTATGATTTGAGATTCGTTATTTATATCGGAATCGAGATCCGGATTAGGTTGGTTGTCGTTAGTTACGTAATCGTTATAAATAGTCAAAACGTAGCCAACACCAAAACTCTTATCATTATAAGATCCCGCCGGGGCGAGCAAATAGTCATATAGAGTCAGAGGTCCAAGGGATTTCTCCCCAAAATCAGAAACAGCCATCCTAGGATAAGCAGCCCCTAGTCTATCCTTAGGAGCCTCGGTCTTCTTTTCTTCCATGATCTTCTCCTCCTTCTGGGGCGGTTCTTCAATCACAAGCGATAGTGCTGACTCGACAGGTTTCAGACTATGAGTTGACGCACGCACCGAAGCATTCTGGATATGATCCAAGATTTTCTTTGAAGACTTTGTCCAGACGGTATTCCATCCATCATCGGTCGTGTATGGGTTTATAGGAACAATAAGATTCGTTGAAATGACATTGATGGAACCTCTCTTTTGGGTTTCCTTCATGTATTCCTTCGGGATCGTTATGTTCCCTCTTCGAAGATTACCTTCGAGCCAATTCTTAAAAGTGAAGCAGTTTTCAATCTTGTGTCCGATCATCCGGTGGTAAGGGCAATAGTTCGGATGATCTTTCTTGTTGACTTCTTCGGCTTTTGGGCTCGGTAATCGAAAATCGAGTGTCTTCATCAAACTGCGAAACATCTTAGCTACTGCTTCCGTCTTGAATGGATATTCCTTATTTAGAAGTTCCTCCAAGGGACGTGACGAATGAGGTAGTGGTTGACTATGCTGCTCGGTCGGTGGCTCGGTCGAGACTGTTGATAGCCCTCGCCGAGGTTCGTCGATAAATCTGTTGTGGTTGTTGGTAAGTCCATTGTGGTCGTTGATAACTGGGCTGTGGTTGCTCTGGCTGTATCTACACTAGCTGCTTGCCTTTATTTACTGCTGCGACGATTCCAGATTTCTTTTCAAATGCTTTTACAAGCTTCTGCTTATCAGTCTTGTCGAGAAAAATTAGCTGTTTTGCTTCCTCCTGCAAGCTCCCGACCTTGCTAAGCAACTTCTCGAAAGTCTTTTTTGTAAATCCCTTGAGGAGAAGTGCTATCGGGCCATGGATACTTTTCAGCAATATACCGATCGCATGTTGTTCCTGAAGTTGTGGTTCACATTTCATGCTCAAGTTTCTCCATCGAAGTATGTAATCCACCAAAGTTTCGTTCAATTTCTATTGCTCCACCACTAAATCACCGACAGTGATGTGGTGCCGAGCTCCGGTAAACCGCTTAATGAAGAGGTTATCTAACTCTGAAAAGGTCCAAACTGAGCCATTCAGAAGTTCTGCATACCAATCAAAGGCAATCCCTGACAGGCTACTAAAGAACTGTCGGAAGAGTAAAGCGTCGCTTCCACCAGCATTGCAGCAACTAGCACAAAAATGTGCAACATGCTTCCGAGGGTTTCCCGTACCATCAAAAGTCTTGACAGAGGCGGTACGAAGCCTTTTGGGTATTGGACTGCATCAAATTCTTCGGGGTAAGGTCTACCCATCTGAATAGATGCTCCACTCTTAGATTATGCTAAGGCTTCTCGCACCTGCTGTTCTACCATGTTTTTTATGTCTTTTTCGGGAATCATGTTCTGCATAGAATCTTTCTTTAGCTACTCTTCCCCGTTGACAGATGTAATATCTTTCCCTCCGTCTACAACATGGATGATCTCCGGGGGTGTTTCTTTATGAGGTTGCACCTGACACTGGAGAGTGGCTAAGGCGGCCGCCATCTCTTCCATATTCCTTACCATTTGAGAAATTATGTTATCCTTCTCTTGAAGTTGTGCTCTCATCACTTCTGGTTCATCTCTTTCCGTCGTCTGCGGGAGCACCTTGCGAAGCTGACGATGCTCGTGTCTCAACCATGTTGATCTCAGGATAATCTTCATCCATAAACTCTGATGAATCCGCATCATCTTCTAATGTTTCTCCTCTTTCTTTTGCTAACCGTCAGATATCCGTCCTTAACTTTCCTATAGCATCCTCAAGGGGTCTCTTCCAGACGGTCTCGCGGTTGTCATGTGATGACTTTTGGACTTATTTCTCAGGAGTTTCTTTTAATGCAGTAGCACTTTCTTCAGATTCTAGCTTTCTGACGAGACTCTTCTTTCCAGAACACTGTGCTTGTATTGGTTCAGCAATAATAGGTCGCTACACCATCCTTCTAGCAGTGGAAGGCCTAGGACCAGATGGTCTGTCGGCTGTGCGTCGGTAGGTGGTGTCCTCCCTAATATGGTGTCCCGATACGACAACAGGCGAACTAGCTCGCATTTTCTTCCTTAGCCTCTCTGAGGCAGTGAAGGGGTTCACTTGCGGTCCGAGGCGGGATTTGACTGGCACTCGCCCCATCCTTCTTAAGATTTCTGATACGGGGCATCTTTCTTTCTTAGCTAGTTTCTCTACCACGACTCGCAGTCGAGTAAGCAGTGTAGTCTTGGCCCTCTTCCTCTTACAGTCACTATAGTATGCAAGTCGTGGTAATGCACCAGCGATCCTCTGGACATCTTCTTCATCTGATGCAGCAGAGAGAGGGTGGAACCTACTTCCTCCCAACAGTGGTGAAATTTCAGGTAGTTCTTCCTCCTCCTCAAGTATTTCTTCCAGAAAAGCAACTTCAGCAGCCTTGGCCTTCTCAATTCTGGCGATCTTTCTACTCTTATTTCTTCTCTGAGTTTGAGTCAGGGGTGTAAACTTTGAACTGGACCCAATTTCGAAAACAGATGGTATTGCAGCGAAATCTGCACCCTCTACGGTGGCAGGCTTATCATAAACTTGGACTCCCTTCCCTTTCAGTTTGGTGGGAGCCGAGGCAGGTGTAGAGATAACCAGACCGGTGGGGGTAGAGATCACAGTCCTTCTACAAACAGTGGTGTTTTTCAGCTGGGACACTTTGTAAGGGAGGGAACTCTTGAGTCGATTTCAGGTTAAAATTAATTACGGGCTCCTCAGTTTATGATACTTTGTCCATTAGTGTGAAGAGGGTGACGTCAGCGAACTTAATATCTGTATTGTCGAACCCTTGTGCAAAATGGATGATTCTATTGTCGGGCAATTCGTCCTTATAAATGGCGAAGTCCATTCCATTGGTGAAGGAGAAAATTAACTTTGGTGCAGTCATTTTCTGTAGGGTAAATTCTGAACGTCAGTCTCGAATTATGCTTCCTTTTGTCACAAAATTTAAGACAAAAAAGAAAGATTCTGAACACATTTTAGTGTATCTTAGTATATTTGTGATTTAAACTTCATTTATTAAAAGGTTTTTTATTAGAGGATTTGTTTGTTAGGAACAAAATGATTAATGGAGGAAGGTTAAAGGAAAGGTAAATGACCCGATTCAGAATTGGAAAGGAAGAGAAAGTCTCGTAAGACTTCTCAACTCAAAAGACCGCTCATAGGCTAACACCTATTGGGGGTCCACGCCACCTCAGAAAGAGGCTAAAAGGATTTCAGAACCTCTCTGTTTAGGGGTGTCTAAATAGTGGCTCCAAAATCCAAAAGGAATTGACTATACCCGTTCAAAACAGAAATGAACGTGGTATGCCAACGACAAGAATGGTAGTTTGGTCCACAAGGGGTATGGACTCACTGCTGATTTATGAAAGCAAAACCATTTGATCAAAAATGGAGAGAGGAACTAAATCCCTAGAGGAGTCGCCAGAAATTGTCTGCATATTTAGGTTTGTGTGTTGTATTTTTAAAAAGGGGTCGCCTAACAGAAATTGTCGGCTAATTTTAAATTTTGAATTTAATTTAAATATATATATAATTTGAAAAGTAGCATTTGATTTTGAAAATAATTTTGAGTTAGAAAATTATAAGATGTGAAATCAAACTGATCTCACATCCCAAATAGTTTATATAAACGAGCACCACACCACAAACCATGTATCTATCCTGAAGAATAGACACAATGCTTGGCAATGGGGCTCGATTAAATAAACTAGAAGATTTGTGACATCAGTTAGGTCTGTGAACTAATTTTATAAGCCGACAAGTTCCCCTGCTTAATATAAAAAAATTACACAGGGTTTATATTACCTGGGTTCTTAAAGTTCCCTATAAAGGCATGCTCCTATAGTTAATTACATCTTAAATGACGGAAATCATTTAAGAAAACTCTCGATAATGATCAGTGGTTTTGCTCTCAAGAATTTCAAAGTTTAAGGTTTCAAAGGATTGAATTTTTTAATTTCAAAAAGGGATTAACTCAAATTTGGAACAATTAATTTCAGGAGTCCAAAGGAAGAGAAGTAGGAGAAGCTGAGGATCAAAGAAGAATCTTGGCAACTTCCCAATCTATCCTATTGTTTGGCTTCAGTTTGGGAGTTTATTTAATATTATAATCCTACCAATTTTAATTAATTAGGACTTATATTTGTATGACATGATCATACAAATAGCCTGGAAGATGGGAGAGTTTGTGTTGTACCAAACGACTACCTCAGAGTCCTAAGACCGGTTAGGACTTAATTTGCATAACATGATTATGCAAATGCCTAACGAAAAGGTTGAGGATTTATGTTGCACTAGGGAAACTACCTCGAAATACTATGGCGTGGTTATTTAATTCTAAGAAAGGTTTTGCTGAAGTAGACCAGAGTTTTGCTGACGAAGATGGCCGTGCTGCCCACTATGCTCCAAGCTCCATGTTGTTGTAGAGGTTTAGTTTTAAAGAGTGAAAATCAGGAGATGAGAGAAGTGTTTTGGTTTAGAGAAATCTTAAAGTTCATATGCCTTAATTTTTAATTAATACAAATCTTAAGGTTGGTTAAACAGACCCGATTAAGATCCCACGGTTCCGTCATCCCGACACCATTATTTCATCAGATTCACTTAGTCCAAATGAATTTGCTAAAATCAACTGAATGAGTTCCACACTTTCATTTAGTCCGTGGGAACTCCTGTTAGCAACATGTGGGTTACATCATCCGAGGTATTCCCGATCATCCAACGAGACGTTTTAATTTAGTTGTAGTTGTAGTTTTGTTGTTTTATTTGTGATTAAATTTTGAGTTGTTTTATATTATGAAATGTTATGGCGGTGAATTTTATCTTGTTGTGACTTTTAATTTAGTTTTGAGTTTCAGTTTTGTGGCTATCTTAAAGGTTTCAGTTTTCATGCTCGGTGACATTCTTGTTTAACATGCAAGATAAGTAAAGTACAGTGCAGGTAAGAAAAATAAAAGCGTACCTGGAGGGTCTTCCAGTCATTCCAAGCTACACTTACAACACATGTTAAGGCATTTATATATTTGCAACAAGTACCTAGGTAAAGCTAAGGAATTGTTCTGGTTGTCTACCAAAGTCATAATCCTATAGCTAGTCAATTTCTATGACGTCTAGGTTCTTTTGTTTTTGTGGATGATTTTCTTCATCAAAGAACAATTAAGTTCAATTGTTCTTCTAAAACATCTCATCATATTGAGAAAGTGCTTAGGACGAGTCCTAAACATCTTTTCAATACTTCTGAGATTATTTTGAGTCCAAATGAATTTTATTGTACTCGTGAATTAATCATCCAAGAATTCAATTAAATTTTGCTTCTTGCTCAGTGAATTAGGATGTTTGATTATCCTATGAGAAAAGTGACATTTCACTCAATGCTCCATTTAAGAGTTATGATAACGCAAGCCTTTAAGGGAAAATCAGTTTATTAAAGATTTTAGTGACTTAAAATTGGAATTGATGATTTAAAGTGGTTTAATTTAGTTACGAAATTTTAATAATTTTAAGTTTGGAATAGTGTTTAAGTTGTTTTAATTTAATTAAATCTTTACATTTTAAATGATCTCAATGTATTAGATTAATCTGGGTTGAAAAAAGTGTTTAGATTATTCAATTTAGATTTTAATTTTAATTTTAATTTAATTTAAATATTTTAGGTTAATTTTTAATTGGTTTGATTTTTTTTTAATTATGAATTATTTTTTAGGTTGATTAAGAGTTGAATATTATTAAAGTGATTCATTTAGGGATTTTAAATTAAAGATTTGATATCTTCTTAAATCATATCCTTAATCTTAAAAATCTAAAATTTAACTTTTCCTTCCAAAATTCAAATTGTTTAATTAATTAATAATTTACTTTAAATATTTTCAAGATGATTAATGGGCTAGGTTTCAATCATCTAATGAAGATCTTAAAATCAGATATTTTACCCTCCCCTTGATTAAACCTAAATATTAATTAGGGGTTAAAATTCTTAATTACTATTATGCCCTTTTAAGCCTAATTATTTCATAACTCATCAAATTAAGCTCAAATGAACTTAAAATTTTTATGTCACTTTTAAGCCTAATTATTTCAAAACTCACATGTCAATTAAGACATTAGAGGAGAAAATGTGATTTTTCTATTTTTAATTTACTTTATATAATTATTTTAATGAAAAATAGGGATTTTTAATGGAAATTCAACAACATGACCAAGGCAAATTTTCTGTCCTTAAGAAAATTATGGGATTCCCCTATTAACCAAAGGACCACTTAGACCAATTTTGGTGATTTTTCAAATTATATTTTATTTATTATCATTATTTAAAGTTTTGGAGTGTTAATTAATTATAAAATAAAATCAAAGTTGAAAAATAAATTTTATATTTTTCATAAATCTCTTTAACCTCAAGGAGTTCAGAGAAATAAATTTTATATTTTTTTTATTTTTCTTTGATTTATTAGAATTAATTTAGTGAAAATGTAGGAAAATTCATTTTTTAATATTAAAAATTGTTTTAAGCCTTTAAAATTCAATATCTTAACCTAGAGACTTAGGAAAAATATTTGGTTTGTTCCTAAGTGATTAGAAGTCAAAATGTGACATTTTTATGATTTTTAATATTTTTGTGATTTTTATTATTTTTTTAAATTATTAAAATATTAAAATATGGTGAAAATTGAAGATTTTTAGAAAATTTTAATTTTAATTTTCTTAGACTCCCCTAACATCAGAAAAGCTTCAAAAATATTTTGGTGAATTTTTAAATGTATTTTTGGAGTTATAAATTTTTAAAATTTAATATTGATCATGTGATTTAATTAATCCATTTAGTGGGACTAATCACTTCCAATTGATCTCAAATTTTTATGTGAGGTTCCTCTGATCCTAAAGACCAGTGGAAAATTGTTTTGAAGTTATTTTGATGTGTGGTTAATCCTAATTAATTAAAATTCAATTTTGATTGTTTAGGCCAATTAGGATTATTCTTAATGAATTAATTCAAACCATAATTTTCTTAGGGTTCTCTGGTCCTAAGATACTTCTCCAAATTTTCCTAGAATTTTCTAAGTAACATGGTAATTACTGGAATTAAAATATCAAAACAGGCACAAAAAATTGGAAAATCAATAACTTGCCATAGAGATGTCCTCTGACCTTAGAAAATTTAGGGAATGTTCCCAAGATCAGAGGCTACAAAAGCCCTATGGTCTCATGCCATGGTGAATTGTCTATGCAAATGGAGAATTAATAAATTGAAATTACTAAATAATTAATTAAAAATAAAATACTCAACAAAATGACTTGATTTCTTTTCCACATTGCTCTACTCTGTTCACTGAGTAAGAGGGTATTTTTATTTTATTTTTCTGATTTTTCTATGCAAAGTTATGGATTTTTCAATTTCTGGGTATTTAAATAAATAGAAAATAGCCTATTTATCTACTTATCCAGCGCGGCGCTGACTCAACCTCGGTGGATCCGAAAGCCCACGCAGCGTGCTCCCATTTGACGCCGCCATCTAACTCGGATGCCATGCGGCCCGTGGTCTTCCTCCATCCTTCGATCCTGCGCAATCTGGACCGTCCATTCGATACACGCGTGATCGGACGACGCCTGGTCATCATCTACGACTGGTGTGTCCCGTGAGCCGTCCACACTAAAACCCTAAGATCTCTCTCATTTCTTAACGGATTTTCGTGTTCTTAGGCTCTATGGATTTGTCTTGAGGAGACGAACACATCCATACGGTTTATATGCTATGAAATTAAGCCAAGCAAAAAAGAGAATCGCTGGAAGCTTGGGAGGAAGAAGGGGTCCATACCTTGGCTCTGAGAAGTGAAGCTTCAATCTGAGAGTTGTGGCACCTTTGATTGCACCCAAGGAAGCTACATATGAAGTCTCTAGCTCTGGGGAACTTCCTAGGTATGAAAGTGACCAAGGCTGATTTCAAAGCTTGGCCGATAGAGAAGATGGCTGGCCTAGTGAGGAGGCTTTCACTGGGGAACTCCTTCTCTAGGTCTTGTGCAGGTGTGGGTGAGTTTATTTTTATTTTGGTGGAGGTTTCAGAGTTGTCCTGGTTTTTGGGTGGATTTTTGATTGAGAATTTGAGCTCTATTAATGGGGATTGAGGCAAAGGGACACTGGGAATCAATTGCTCTGGGTTAGGAGAAGGTCCTGGAGCAATTTTGGTAGAGTTTTGTTAAGCTCTGGTTCATCACCTTCATTAGCTGAGAGGTGGTGGTGTTTAAACAGAGGTGGTTAGAGGGCCTCCCAGAGGGAGTTGAGGCTTGGGATCAGCTGCTATATGCAAGGGAAGAACAGCTATGGTGTCCAATTGAGTTGGGACAAGTCAGCAAGGGGGAATTGAATTTTTTAATCCATTTAGACCTTTCGACTATGGCGTTCTCAGGTGGAATGGTGGCTAGCCGGCCAAGGTCAGGTCACCATCTGACTCAGTGTGGTCAGGGGTTGAATTTGGTAAGGTCAATTGGCTATTTCCATGTGTAAGGAGGTTTGATTAAAATGGCATGGGGCAAGGGTCATTTTGGTTTGATTTTTGTCAATTCATGTATTTGAGTTTGGTGCACCCACCAAGAGACTGATTTGGGCTGAGGGAGGTCAGGTGAGTCAGCTGGTTTGGAGTGGAGAAGTTCCCATCCAAATATATTTGGATTAATTTTGGGTTAGGGTGGAACATGGGTATGGTTAAGACTTCTAGGGAGTGTTTAAAGGATCTCCTCCTTTTGCCATTTAGGGAGGGTTGACAATCCTAAGATTCTCATGGCTTCCATGTGGCTTAAACATGGCTCCAAGGCTTGTCTATGGCTTGCTCATGGCTTAGCTCAATTTCATGGAAATGGGTTATTTGGAATTTTGAAAATTTTGAATTCTTTTGATGGGATTTGTCATGATGCCATTTTGGTTTGATCAACATGATGGATTTTAGACATAGGGGGTGGTCTTGATTGAATGGATGATCAATGAAGATGTCATGTGAGCTTTATAATAAATTTTGGGCTTTTTAAACTTTGGTGAAAATGGGCTTTTAAAGGCTTTATGGAAGTGGGCTTTTAGATTTTAAAATGGACTTTTGGATGAAATTTTTGCGAAGGACCATGCCAAATAAATGTTGGGTTTAGTTTAGGGATGTATCATGAGTGATTTGGAAAAGGTTTGGTGTCATTTGAGTTGAATTGGATTTAATTTGGGTCTTTTTTATAATGGGTTCAAAATGGGCCAAAAAGGACTAACATGGGCTATCTTGGGCTAAGGTTGGGATAATGTTGGTTTTAATGTAAATCTAATTTTGGAAAATGTTTATGGGAGATTTACAAAGAGTTTTAAATTTTGGTTGGGTTTTGATTTAGGGATTTGGGCCTATTTGGGTTAGGTTTGGGTTTAGGCCAATTTAGGGGATTTTGGTTTTGAGTTAGGTTTGAGTGGAGTTTAGGTTTAAATTTGGGGCAAATCAAGTTAGTGTTTTGTTTGTGGGGATGTTTGGAAGGTTTTAGAAAAGATTTGGGGCCATTTGGGGTTGAGTTGGGTTGGTTTGGGCTAGGTTTAGGTCATTGGCCAAAATTGGGCCTTACGCTTCCAATTGAAATTGGATCCAAATTTTCATCAAATTGGGCTTGGATTTGATCTAAATTGGTATTAGGGATATGGAATTGAAGTTTAGAATTGAATTGGATTAACATTGTGGTTAATCAGAGTGGTTTGGTTTGACATTGGGTTCACTTTGGATTAAAAATGGGTCAAATTGGAGGTTTTGGTAAAAGTGAGTTAAATTGGCAAAAATGGCCTAAGGTGTTGTTGAATAAAATGAAATTGGGAATATTTGCGATTTTCTGAAATTTTTTGGGAATTTTTGGAATTTTTGGATTTTTGGGCTAAAAGGGTATTTTGGGTATTTTTGAAAATTGGAGGATATTTTTGGAAATTTTGGTTTATTTGGCTATGGATGATCCACTTGAGTGGTGGGAAATATCTGGATTGATTTTGAGGAATTTTGGGTAATTTAGGGAATTTTGCAAATTTTTGGTTATTTCAAGGGCATTTGGTAGGTTTGGCGGGTGTAGGGCCCCCGGGGTCAAAAATTGAAATTTTGTAAAAATGAAGATTGATCAAATGTAAGTGAAATGGGATCATTTTGGTTGAGCCATGAAGCCATATTAAGCTCACAGGAGCCATGAGATGACTCATTTTAGGCACTCATATGTTGTTCCTAACCCTCTTAGCCAAGGGCTTAGGGGTTGAGGACCATCCATATGGATTAGCTACAAGAGTCAAGGAGTCAAATTGGTTAAAGACAGTTTTAGGGTTTGAAATCTGTGTGAGAGTGTGGTGTGTGCAGGCTTACTCTCACCAGACCAGGCCACCCAGGGTAATCCTAAGGCCAAAGAGTCCTATAGGAAACTCATCATTTAAACCTCCACATTTAATTTTAACCCTCCAAGTGGCTTGGGGGTTTATAGTCAAACTTGTGGGGTTTGAAAGGAGTCAAGAAGTGTTTGAATTTCTAACTGATGGGTCCCATTTCTAGTCCCCTAAGATAGTCAAGGAGAAGCCCTATGGCTAGATCCTAAGTCCTAAGGAGAGAGAATAGAAAAGACCTCATCAAAAATAAGGTCAACAAAAGTGTGAATTAAGAAAAAAGGAATAGTTACACATACCACTTAATTGCAAAGTATTTAATTCTTTGATATCTATATTTCAATTCATATATTGTTAAACTTAGAATAGTTCAAAAATTACACCAAAGGAATGTAGTGTGTGAAGGAGATAGAAACATATAGAAAAATGAGAGACTGATGATGTATTTTTGTATGTGATTACAACTGCATCTATTACATTTAACACAGATTACTACAAAAATGCAATTATACCCCTAAACCCCTTTAATCAACTAATCCTCATTCAATCGAATTCATAGCTTGCAATTGATGAATATTTTAATGGTCATCTTATTGTTGATTAACCTTTCGGTTGATTTAACCTTAGTTAGCTGCAAGATCAGTCATTGATCGGTTAATTATTGTTGCTCTCCTTCTTTCAGGTACCTTTATTTAGTCTCATAATGTTCTGTCTGGCCTCTTGTGCTCTGTTATGAGATATTTGATGAGTAGAAGATCTCGTCAAGGTTTTCTTTATTGAAAATATTGTATTTTTTTTTTCTTATATATTTGTAGGTCATGTTGCAATAATAAAGAGTGTTCTAAATATAATAATATTTTCTAGATTCATACGTTATTGATTGTTATAAATGGGGCGTATGTGTCTTTCTGAGCAAGCTTATCTCATACTATCATTCACAACTTTGCATGAATATAACTTCTCCTTTTTTCTTTTTAATTTTTTCCTCTATCATTGAGAACTTATGATGGATGGGAACGGTAAGAAACATTGTGAAGGAAAGTGAAAGAAGAAGGTGGTGATGAATAGAAAGATACTCACACCTTCGTGTTAGATGGGCTTGATCCTCGATAGATATAAGTGCAACGGCTGCCAAAAACTTGGGCCGCAAGGAATATTAATGCGCTGATGATTTAAGATATGAAAATTATGATTTTATAATGTGGGATACTACGCAAGCATACGTATCGTTTATCAAGTAATATAGGACTTTCTTATTAAGCCCCGAGATATCGAACCCAAAGCGAAAGTGTAAAATCTTTAAAGGAATTTAGAAAATTATCTTTTTACTTTCTTTAATTGTTTTTGAAATAGTATGTCTTGATTTTGAAAAGTTTTAGAAAGTTGATTTGTCTTTGTAAATTTTCTTAATAAAATACTAAGCAATGAAAGTAAACGTTTCAATGACTAATAACACTGGATGTAAAAATACTATTAACTAAAATATCTTTTTCTTCCTTTCATGAAGTAGTAATAATTCTTAAAGTAGTGTTGTGGAAGTATTTAAATTTTGTTGTGACAGATAGAAGCAAATGTGTTCTTGACCCTTACTTGGTTCTATAAAGAACATAAGTTAATTTGAAATTTATATTATTTTGAACATGGTTAGGCATGGATAATACCAGTCTCTCACTCTAGAGTTCCCTTGATTCCCACCACCTGGGGGCTAACTTCTCATAACAAAACTCAAAACTTCTAGGGGGTTTTAGCCTGTCACTCTAAAATCCTCTAATTTTACTCCCTTCTATAAAAATATATTATAATATTTCATTTACTTATATGGACTACAGTTCTCACCCATATAATTGCAGGTGATTCCTACTAACTTTAATGAGATAATACCGCATTGGATCTTACATAATCTCAAGAAATTTTACAACTTAACAGGCCAAATTAAGAAGTAAACAAAGTTCTCAGAATCAATCTTCACAACTTCTTCCAACTTTTAAACACTGATACTTTCCACAACAATTCTCTTTAAATTAATTACTTCTCCATTTTAAGAAAGAAAAAGATAAAGTAAACTACTCAGAATGCATTAGGAAAATATAAAAACACATTGATTTGAAATTAAAAATGATAAAAAAATAATAAACGAAAGCAAGTATTGATAAACTAAATAAAAGTAAACACTTATCTGAAAATCCTCTCCACAAGACTAAGGAAGTTCCTCTGAAACTTTTACTCTTCGCTAAACTACTCCTCACAGCAAGTCTCCAAACTCCGATGACTCAGAATACAGACTTCAGACTTCATTAAAAACAAAACTAAAAGAAAGAAAAGAAGTGGGAGAAGAACTCTTAACTCCGACCCTTTTCTCCTTTCTACTCTCTACTCCTATTCTAAATAAAAACTTAAAATGCAGTGGAAGAATCTCCTAAATTCCTCTCTTCAAAATATAGTGAAGAGGCTCTTCAATTCTTCACTTCTTCACTTCTAAGACTCTCTTTAAATAGTGAACCAAAAGGTGCCTTGGTGTCTCTTCAAAATGTGTCCAGATTTGATGTATCTATCAAGGAATGCACCCCTTCATTCAAATTTGCAGCCCAAAGGAAGTTATGGACGTTAACACCAAGAGTTGCATCCATTCCCTTTTGAATTTGGCGCCAAATCTAATTAAAGTTTGATTTATAGCTGTGGCGGTTAAGCACCGGCCCAGTGGCACTTAGCCGCCAGTGCCAATTTTTTTATTTTTCATTTTTTTGCTCCAAACTTGATCCAATTTTGCTCCTTTCATTATGACCATCCATTTTCATCATATCTGCAAGAAAAACACAAAATACCTTCCATTAAAGTGTAATATCATTAAAAATATGTATAAAAATGTGCATAAAATTACTATATATTTAAGGTGTATCAAAATCCCCCAAACTTAAAATGTTACTTGTCCTCATGTGACAGTTAATCACATATAACATTTTAGCATGCAAATTATGTAATGAGTTTCTTAGGAAGATAGCAAAATTTTGTTCTAGAAATAGAATAGTCCAATTTAGAAAAAATTTCAGTAATTAAAACCAACTTAAAGTTTAGAAAGTTCTTAAGTAATGGAAAATGATAAATAAAAGTCTCTATCTGTTTCAGAAATATTTGTAGATTTTTCAAAATGTAGGTTTCAAACATTTATTTTTCTCACTTAAAAATCATTATTTGAAAAATAATTTTACTTACTCTATTACAACTTTAAGCTTTAGATTTTCTCTGATCTTATGTCTTAAACTTTAGGTATGAAACCAATTTTTGATTAGGCCCTTAAATCCTCAAGCTTCACCTTCCTTTTCATATACTATTTTTCTCTTTTTTTTTGATAAGGTAAGGATTACTATATCTGGATAGGCCTTTAATGATTTTGAATTCCACCTTTCCATTTAAAATAAAGGTCAGATATACACCTTTCACTTAAAAATCATAATAATAGTATTTAAAAATTACTCTTCAATAAAATAAATTTAAGCTTTGAAGAATAAAAATCAAATCTTCTATTTATCCAAAAATACAAAACTTCTTACTAAAGATAGTTTAACATCATTTAACACCTCTTTATTAAGAAATTTTAACTTTAAGTTTTTCATGATTACTATAAATTTTAACTAGATTCTTTTATTCATTTTTATATTCAAAATTTTGTTTCGCTAATATAACTTCATATACATAATTGTTCTCAATCAAAAAAAGATTTATTTTAAGTATTCTTGAGAATCAAACAATATTTTAGGTTTTTGAATATCTTTGTTTTTTTTAAAATCCCCAACCCCCCCCCCCCGCCCCAAACTTTAAATTTTTAATTAAGATAAAACATTTAAGCATAAGAAATGATATAGGGGGTGAAAAATAAAAAACTGACATAACATGCTTGCAGGAATTTTTAATATCCTAATATGCAAGTAAAACAATTTAAATAATAGGAGTAACATGAAATCAAATTTAGTTTTTCAAAACATTTTTCTTTTTTTTTTTAATAACAAAAGTAAAAATTTCAGAAGACTTCTACAGTAGTGGAGGTTTTCAAAGCAAATACACACCAACTAAAATAAAACACTGATACAGATAACAGATAATAGTGGAACTTGAAGAATTTTAAACATGTAGTTTTCCTAAGTAGAAGTTCCTAATAGTGGTTTATAATCTCCTAACAGTTTTTGGAATTTAAAGTAAAATCTACTAAAACTCTGACATAACATACACATAAAAACATTTATAATTACACACTTTCACACAGCAACATATAAATCCATAATAAAACAGCAACAATACCTGAATATGCATAACAGATAAATAGTACAACTACAATCTGCATACTATCAAGGTTTACATCACAATACAATCATCAAACAAAATACTAGATGAAGCATACAAAAACCCAACACAACAACACAATAACTAAAACAAACACACATACAACTACTTTTCATCCTCATCATCATCATCATCTTGCTCGTTCCAATCTCTGGATGACACATAAGGTATATAAAATGGATGAGGTGGCATCTCAGCACTCTGATCTCCTCTAATCAGTCTATCCAAGTATTGCTGATAATTCTCCTCATATTCATCATGTTTTACAATATATCTCTCAACATTATCCAGCTTACCATCCATATCTCTCATATGTTCTCGAGTAAGACTCACTTTTTTCAAAATCTTTCTTAATAAACCAGTCTGTGAATCAGTAGATGATGAAGCACGTGAAGTAGAAGCACGAGAAGTAGAAGCAGCAGAAGCAGAAGCAGTAGAAGCCTTACCAAATCCTCCTCTCCAACCAAACTCTGAATGTACAGTGTAAGCACCAACGTTTACACTAGTAATTGGTCTCAATGGCTGAAGTACCTCTTCCCAGGTTTCGAATTTCACTTCAGATCTTTCACAAAGTGAATGAATCAAAGAAGGAAATCCCATACCTGCAGTCGTGGTTGATCAGCATAGTTCAAAACATAATCATAAATTATCCCTCTAATGTCAATAGGCTTCCCATGCTGAATACAATGGTTCAACACAGCTCTTTCTCTCGTCACTTCACTGGTATGACTTGAAGGTAATAGCTTAGATGAGATAAAATAATGTCATGCCTTAGAAATGACATTCAATTTGGAAGCAGGAAAGTTCACTCTTCTATTATTTATTTTTTTCCATAATCCTCTTCCACCAGTTATAACTTCCATTATCTCAACTAATTCTCCTTCCGAATGACGATAGTTAGAATATAAATAAAACATATCAGGAGGTAGTCCATAAAAGGTATTGATTGCACCTGAACAAAAGTTTACTTCATGTCTTCTAACCATCTCTATATTTTCCTCTGTAGCAGGTAAATTTGCATAAAGTTCTCTTACAACAGAAACAACAACAACAGCAGAGAAGCAACAATAATTCTGCCAGTTTCTTCTTGCAATCATATATCTTCAATCACCTCTTCTGGCTTACTAAACACTCGCTCAGGAATCAACTTACATGATTGGAATGCATCGACGTAGCGTTCCTCGGCCCTCAAACTAACAAATTTGTCAGAATCAAATTTCGTCTTTTCTCGTGCACGCTTTGACTTTGGAGCCATCTCTAAAAATTCACGAAAAATTCACCATAAATTCCAAAATCAAACTAAACTTGCTAAATTATCTTCCAAAAGATATTTTCACTAAATCCAAGCAATTTATCAAGGTTTTCCTCAAATTTTTACCATGAATATTGATTTTAAGATCTTCCAAAATGTACTCAAAATAAATGGTGAAAATAAAAAAAATTTTCTTAGGAGTAGTGCTCATACCTTAAGGAAACCAAATCTAACAATTATTGTTGAGATCGGCTGTTAAATGATCCACAATATGTAACCCTAGGCTCCTCTTTCGCGGGAAAACATAGGTTGAAGACGACAGGGCGGTTGAAAATGGCAAATTTTGGGTTTTTAACTCACGGGAACAAATTTCGTGAACTGGTGCTTAAGTGCGAACATTCGGCGCTTGGCCGCGAAATCTGGCGCGTAAGCGCCGGCAATCTGGCACTTAGCCACCAGTACCCAAATTTTTAAAATTAAGGTAAATGCACTAAATCACTTTGTTAATTACCCTTAATTAGTCCACAATAATTAATTCTCCCATATAAGTCTTCTAATACTCCAAAACAAAGTTAAATAATCATTGATTCCACACAAATTCACAAAAACACAAACTTATATACAAATAAACACAACATTTAATACAACACTAGAATATCTATCCAAATGTGAAGGATAAAATTCTCCAAAAACAAGACACTATAATATTAAACTGATAAGTATACATCTCTAAGATGTACCCCTCACATCATCAGGCATATATAAAAACACTAAACACACAAAACATGAACTCAACAATAACACTAACATAACACATTAAGACACTAAACAGATACAAACAAAACACATTTAATTCCACTCTCCATTAGGCGGAATATAACCATGACCACTATTATTTTCATTTGACCGTTCAAGACTGTAGATTTGAAAGAACGGGCGATCATTGTTCATTCTTATATCATCTTCTTCAATCCATTTATTTTTCACAAACATCGCTTTATCTATTTCTTCCAAATACCTCGAATGATTGAATTGCATCTTGATTTGCCATCCCATGTGATCCAGATGTAAGGTAATATCATTGATTTTTGCTTCCATTGAAGTCACTCGGGCTTCAATTTTGCAATCATCTCTGCTATACCTTGAATAATAACAGCCAAATATCCATTAAATAACTCAGCACTATCACTAATGAACTTACTTTTATTAGAATCTTGCTTCTCTTCATCTCATTCTCCCAGGAAGACATGGTGCTCTTCAAAATTTTCTTCTTAGACTTCAGAAATGAAATTTGGACTTAGGGTAAGTGTTTCTATCAAGTCTTGTCTTTTTATAGACTTGGGAAATGCTAGAATATTCCCCTAGATGTTTAGAATCTTCTAAATAACTCCCATAACTTCTCCACACGATCTAGACTTCAAATACACATTTTCACGTTTTTTATAACTGTGGCGCCTAAGCACCAACTATTCGGCGCTTAGCCGCCAGTGCACAATTTAGCACAGGTTCGCTAAGTGTCCAAATTTTCATTCCGACTTCTCTAAATCATCAATTAAGGTCAAATAAACTCTACTTAAGTTTTAAAACTCCAAATTACTACCATTAAAAACATAAAAACAAACCAAACAAAGCAAACAAAACACACAAAACAAACATAAAACAAAGCACACCGATAAATGAGGGTTGCCTCCCACAAAGCACTTGTTTTAACGTCTTCAGCCTGACATACCCTAATCTCATTCTGAGTGACCCAACATTAAATTCTCATCAAATTTAGATTTCTTGACTGAAAAATATGGTTTAAGTCTATGTCCGTTAACTTTAAATATTTTTCTAGTCTTAGGATCTTGAATATCTACAGCTCCATAAGAATAAACTTTTATCACAATGAATGGACCCATCCACTTGGACTTAAGTTTTCCAGAAAATATTCTCAATCTAGCATTATACATCAAAACTTGTTGTCCTGGTACAAGATTTTTTTGTATGAATCTTCCGATCATGCCATAACTTCATCTTTTCCTTATATATCTTAGCATTTTCATAAGATTCATTCTTTATTTCTTCAAGCTCATTCAATTGTAATAATCTCTTTTCAGTAGCATCTTTCAAATTATAATTGAACTCTTTAATAGCCCAATAAGCCTTATGCTCAAGTTCAAAAGGTAAATGAAAAGCTTTTCCAAAAATCAGCCTATATGGGGACATTCCTATAGGTGTTCTGTAAGCAGTCCTATAAGCCCACAAAGCATAATCCAGTTTAATTGACCAATCCTTTCTATTTGGATTAATAGTTTTTTTCAATATTCTTTTAATTTCATGGTTAGATAATTCAACCAAACCACTTGTCTGTGGATGATAAGCAGTAGCAATGTGAGGATTAATATGATATTTCTTTGCTATCTTCCCAATAGTCGCATTTCTAAAATGACTTCCGCCATCAGTTATGATTACTCTTGGTATTCCAAATCTGCAAAATATAATCTTTTCTAAAAACTTTGTAACACTTTGAGCATCACATCGAGGTAAAGCAATAACTTCAATCCATTTGGAAACATAGTCTACTGCTATCAAAATATATACATTTCCGAAAGATGGTGTAAATGGTCCAATAAAATCTAATCCCGAAACATCAAATATTTCAACTTTCAACATATAAATGTGGGGCATCTCATTTCTTCTAGAAATATTACCTACACGCTGACATTTATCACAAACTTTAATATAATAATTCACATCCTTAAAAATTGTAGCCAATAAAATCCTGATTGTATTATTTTATATGCAGTTTTAAAACATCCAAAATATCCCCCATAATCAGAATCATGATATTTTTGATTAATTTTATAAGTCTCTTCCAAAAGTACACATCTTCGAATTATAAGATCCTTTCCTTGCTTATATAAAAATGGGTCATCCCAAAAATAAGTCTTAGCATCAGATAGAAATTTCTTCTTTTCATGATATGTCAAACCATAGGGTGTAATATTACTAACAATAAAGTTTACTATGTCTGCATACCACGGAACATTCCTTTCTTTAATAGTGAACAATTTTTCATCAGGAAAATGTTCATCAATTTCTTTAATATCATAGAGAGATTTTTCAATTTCAAGCCTGGACAAATGATCAACAATTTGATTATCAGAACCCTTCCTATCTACTATTTCAAAATCAAATTCTTGCAAAAGAAGAATCCATCTTATCAGTCTCGATTTTGTATCAATTTTCTTCATTAAGTATTTAATAGCAGAATGATAAGTATGCACAACACATTTAGTTCCAATTAAATATGATTGAAATTTATCAAAGGCAAATATAACTTGAATTTTTGCAGGATCTACCTCCAAACCGTTTTCTGAAATCTGATGTCCCAAAATAATTCCTCCTACTACCATAAATTGGCATTTTTTTCCAATTAAGGACCAAATTAGCTTCTTCACAGCATTTTAGAACTTTAGATTGATGTTCTAAACGTGATTCAAATGAAATTCCAAACACTGAAAAGTCATCCATAGAAATTTCAATCCCCTTTTCAATTAAATCACAAAAAATAGCTAAGATACATCTCCGAAATGTAGCAGGGCATTACATAAACCAAAGGACATTCTTCTAAAAGCAAACGTACCATAAGGACTGGTAAACGTAGTTTTCTCTTAATCCTCAGGAGCAATTTGAATTTGGTGGTAACTAGTATATCCATCCAGAAAACAAAAGTATTTATGCCATTTGATCTAGAAAAGGGAGTGGAAAATGATCTTTCCTTGTGGCAAGGTTTAATTTTCTATAATCAATGCATATTCACCACCCTGTAACTTGTCTTGTTGGTATCATTTCATTCTTTTCATTAACAGTCACAATTACTCCTCCTTTCTTAGGAACACAGTGAATATGACTAACCCATGCACTATCTGAAATAAGGTAGATAGTGCCAGCGTCCAACCACTTTAAAATTTCTTTCTTAACAACTTCTTTCATGATAGGATTTAATCTCCTTTGGGGATCAGCCCGCGGTTTGCAATTATCTTCCATAAGAATTCTGTGCATACAAATTGAAGGACTGATTCCTTTAATATCAGAAATTGTCAATCCGAAGGTTTTCTTGTGCTTCTTTAGAATTTCAAGCAAACTCTCTTCTTCTTTTTCAGTTAATTGAGAGGAAATTATAACAAGCAAGGTTGAGGATTCACCTAAAAAAGCATACTTCAAATTTTCAGGAAGCATTTTTAACTCAAGTTGAGGAGGTTTTTCAATTGATGGACCATAAGATTTATCTTTTTCCGTCATATTCAACAATTCAAAATTTTCATGAACATACTTTAAATCTTCTTCTTAAAAATCTTCAGATTCAAATAACTCCTCTTCTTGCTTATATTCAAATTCTTCTCTTTCAGCATTCTCTTCATAAGTTGATTTGAAATGACATTCACTTAAATAATCAATAACATTCATCCTATAACACTCATCTTCTTTACCTCTTGCAAGATATTTCATAAATTTTGAAATATTAAATGTAACAGTCTATTCATTAATCCTCATCGTTAATTCCCCTTTTTGCACATCTATCATGGCTCTGCCTGTAGATAGAAAATGTCTCCCCAAAATTATGGGTATCTGTTTATCTTCCTCCATATCTAACACAATGAAATCCATAGGAAAAATAAATTGATCCACTTCTACCAAAACATCTTCTATAACTCCTTTAGGATATGTGATCGAATGATCTGCTAATTGCATAGTTACAGTAGTTGGGGTTATTTCTCCTAGTCCCAGTCTTTAGAATATTGATAGAGGCATAAGGTTAATGCTTGCACCCAAATCACATAAAGCTTTTCCACAAAATCTTTCTCCGATTGCACATGGAATTGTGAAACTACCGGGATCTTTAAGTTTTTCAGGAATGTTTTGTGAATTGTCGCACTACACACCTCACTAAGTGCAACAGTCTCATTTTCCTCAAACTTCATCTTTTTATTAAGAATATCCTTCATAAATTTTACATAGCTTGGCATTTGTTCTAGGGCTTCAGTAAATGAAATATTAATGGTAAGCTTCTTTAATATCTCCAAGAATTTTGAAAATTGCTTATCCAACTTTTGTTGACGAAGTCTCTAAGGAAATGGAGGTGGTGGTTTTTCTAAATTAACCTTAGGTGGAGAAATAGGTCTTCCAAAACCTTTTGGAGCATCCTGTTTAGGTCTTTCAATCTCTTCTTTCTCTACTTCAGTTTCTTTTTGAACTCTACCTTCCAATTCTTTTCCACTTCTCAGTTGAATTGCTTTCACTTGTTCTTTATTATTCTCTTGGATTCACTTCAATATTACTTGGAAGCATTCCATGGGATCTATTACTTAAGGCATTTGCAATTTGTCCCAATAGATTTTCAATATTTCTGATGGTTGCTCCTTGAATTTGTAATTGATTTCCCATATGTGATACTACTTCTTCTATAGACAACTTCTTCCCGTTAAATTGTAAAGCATTGTTATAACCTGAAGGATAAGTTTATCTATTGTTATTATTACCGTGGTTGTTCCAATTCCCCAATGGGTTTACTTGGGTGTTCCCCCATTGTTGATTAACACCACCCTGATTATTGTTATTCAAGTTAAAATTTGGATGATTCTTCCAACCTGGGTTATAATAATTGGACTATGGATTGTTAGATTTAATTATAGCATTCACATTTTTTGGTGAAGAATAAGAATCAACCATTTGCCCTAACTAATTTTCTTCAATCATGAAATTTGGCTGAGAAAAATTCATCCCAAATTGGTCTATCTTCCTTGATACAGTAGCAACTTGATTTGCTAACATTATAAAAGCATCATTTTCATAAACACTGGCTACCTTTTTAGGATTTAACCTTTCAGAAGTCCATTGAAAAATTATTAGTAGCAATTTCTTCAATTAAAGCATAAGCATCAGTAAATGGTTTAGACATTAATGATCCACCAGCAGCAGCATCGATGATTGATCTAAGAGATCCAACTAATCCATTATAAAAAGTTCGAATTATTAACCAATCTGGTATCACATGATGTGGACATTTCCTGAGGAGATCTTTAAATATTTCCCGTGCTTCATATATTGATTCCCCTTCAAACTGACAAAAAGATGTTATATCATTTCTCAACTTAGCAGTCTTAGATGGTGGAAAATATTTAGCAAGGAATTTTTGTGACAGTTCAACCCAAGTTCTAATTGATCCAGGTGCTAACGAATGTACCACAATTTAGCTTTATCCCTTAGTGAGAAAGGAAAAAGTCTAAGACTAATAGCATCATCTGAAACACCATCATATTTAAAAGTAGCACAACTCTATAAAATTAGCAAGATGCAAATTAGGATCTTCAGTTGTTGCTCCCCAAAACTGATTATTTAACACTGTTTGGATAATACCAGGTTTAAGCTCTAAAGAATTAGCAGTCACAGCAGGTTTTTGAATACTAACACGAAGTTCATGTATTGTAGGGTTAACATAATCTCTTAAAGGTCTTAATTCTTGATGGATGCCAACATTTTGATTTTGATGATTTGCCATTTCTTGAATTTTTTTTCTTTTTCTGTATTTTTAATTTTTTTTGATTTTTCTGATAGTTCTTTCTAATTCAGAATCGTAAGGCACAAGTCCTTCAGAACCTGAACTACGCATACAACAATAAAACAAAACGAAATACAACACACTAACAAAAACAAAGAAAAGTAAAAATTTAAAAATTTCTTAATTCTCTTTAAAATGCAATTTAATTATTTTTCCCTGGCAACGGCGCCAAAAAACTTGACTCCGTACCGATAAATATAAGTGCAACGACTACCAAAAACTTGGGCCGCGAAGAATATAAATGAACTGATGATTTAAGATATGAAAATTATGATTTTATAATATGGGATACTACGCAAGTATACGTATCGTTTATCAAGTAATATAAGACTTTCTGATTAAGCCCCGAGATATCGAACCCACAGGGAAAATGTAAAATCTTTAAACAAATTTAGAAAATTATCTTTTTACTTTCTTTAAATTTTTTTGAAATAGTATGTCTTAATTTTGAAAAGTTTTAGAAAGTTAATTCGTCTTTTGAAATTTTCTTAATAAAATGCTAAGCAATGAAAGTAAAGGTTTCAATAACTAATAACACTGGATGCAAAAATACTATTAACTGCAATATCTTTTTCTTTCCTTTCATGAAGTAGTAAGAATTCTTAAAGTATTGTTGTGAAAGTATTTAAATTTTGTTGTGACAGATAGAAGAAAATGTGTTCTTTACCCTTACATGGTTCTATAAAGTACAGAGGTTAATTTGAAATTTATATTATTTTGAACATGGTTAGGCAGGGAAGATACCAGTGTCTCACTATAGAGTTCCCTCGATTCCCACCACCTGGGGGCGAACTTCTCATAACAAAACTCAAAACTTCAAACCAAATTAGGGGGTTTTAGCCTGTCACTCTAAAATCCTCTAACTTTACTCCTTCTATAAAAATATCTTCTAATATTGCATTCACTTATATGAACTACAGTTCTCACCCATATAATTGCATGTGATTCCTACTAACTTTAATGAGATAATACCGCATTGGATCTTACATAATCTCAAGAAATTTTACAACTTAACAGGCCAAATTAAGAAGTAAACAAAGTTCTCATAATCAATCTTCACAACTTCTTCCAACTTTTAAACACTAATACTTTCCATAACAATTCTCTTTAAATTAGTTACTTCTCCATTTTAAGAAAGAAAAAGATAAAGTAAACTACTCATAATGCATTGGAAAAATACAAAAACACATTGATTTGAAATTTAAAACAATAATAAAATAATAAACGAAAGCAAGTATTGATAAACTAAATAAAAGTAAACACTTATCTGAAAATCCTCTCCACAAGACTAAGGAAGTTCCTCTGAAACTTTGAATCTTCACTAAACTACTCCTCAGAGCAAGTCTCCAAACTCTGATGACTCAGAATACAGACTTCAGACTTCAATAAAAACTAAACTAAAAGAAAGAAAAGAAGTGGGAGAAGAACTCTTAACTCTGACCCTTTTCTCCTTTCTACTCTCTACTCCTACTCTAAATAAAAACTTAAAATGCAGTGGAAGAATCTCCTAAATTCCTCTCTTTGAAATAAAGTGAAGAGCCTCTTCAATTCTTCACTTCTTCACTTCTAAGACTCTCTTTAAATAGTGAACCAAAAGGTTCCTTGGTGTCTCTTTAAAATGTTTCCAGATTTGATGTGTCTACCAAGGAACGCACCCCTTCATTCAAATTTGCCGCCTAAAGGAAGTTATGGACCTTACCACCAAGAGTTGCATCCATTCCCTTTTGATGTTGGCGCCAAATCTAATTAAAAATCGATTTATAACTGTGACGGCTAAGCGCCGGCCCAGCGGCGCTTAGCTGCCAGTGCCAAATTTTTTATTTTTCATTTTTTTGCTCCTTTCATCATGACCATTCAATTTGATCCAATTTTGCTCCTTTCATCATGACCATTCATTTTCATCATACCTGCAAGAAAAACACAAAATACCTTCCATTAAAGTGCAATATCATTAAAAATAAGTATAAAAATGTGCATAAAAATACTATATATTTTAGGTGTATCAATGAACAAGGGACCAGAAACTGAGAAAACCATAATTGAGTTCAACCTGAAGTCGACTCAAGAGTTCCCTCCCCTGCAAAGGAACCTAGTTGAAAGTAACACTGCTGTTAATAGGAGGTTAGCTGCTACTCCAGAACTGTCATCTCTACCCCCACCGGTCTGGTCATTACTGCACTTACCCCTGCTCCCGTCAAATTGAAAGGAAAGGAAGTCCAAGTGATGGCACCAAAAGATTCTTAAATGGCCGTTGTGATCAAAAGTGCACTATTCAACCTGTCATCATAAAACCTTTTTTGCCGGAAGGCCGAAACACTCAACCCACCACTTGGGTTCCTGGCTAATTGATGAATCTCTTTTTCTCGATTATCTATTTGGCTTATTTTTTTGATGTTACGAATGCTTTGATCTGCCAAACAAGGTGTTGGCCGTTAAAAATAGTAGAAGTGTTAAAGTCGGATGTGATATGTATGACATTAATTTAATAGATATATAATTTGGAAAATATCATTTTAATTTAAAGATATGAAATCAAAGTGATCTCATATCCTTGATAATATAAGTAAACGAGCATTACACCACAAGTCATGCATCTACCCCGAAGTATAGTCAGATTACTTGATAATAAGGCTTGATTAATTGAACTACCTAATTTATGTAAATTTTTTAGTCTGCAAAAATCGTTTTGTTGACCAACAAGTTCCTCTATCCAATATAAAATATTAGATAGGGTTTATATTAAGTTAGGCTTTTAAAGACCTTAGAAGGGCATGCTCTATAGTTAATTATATCTTAAATCACTGAAGCCACCTAAAATAACTCTCGATTTAGATTAGGAAATACTGTCTTCATGAAATCAAAGGTTAAGTTTTTCAAGGTTGGACATAAGAAAGTCAAGTGGGGAAGGGACCAAATGGGAACATTTTTTTAAGAAATCAAAGGAAGAAAGCTAGGGGATGTCATGGATCTTGAGGAGAACCTCGGTGACTTCCCAAACTATCTTATGGTTTGGGTTTAGTTTTGAAGAGAAATCATTTAATATTTCATCCTGCTAATTTCATTATTTAGGGCTTATATATATATGATAATGATCATACAAATGGCATGAAATATAAGAAGGGTTTAAGTCATATTGGACGACAACCACAAAATCCTAAGACGATTTAGGAATATATTATAAGTTGTATAAAAGCCATAAAGATAAGTTGAGGAGTTATGACGTACTAGACAGACAACCTCGAAGTCCTATGATTTGTTGTTTATCTCTAATGAAGGATTTAGCTGATGAAGCTTTGTTTTGTTGTTGTAGATTTGTTTGCTCTCTCGAAGATGTTCTTCTGTACGTCCTCGTTGTGATGCCCATGGTGCATTCTCCAAGCTCCTCATCATAGAAGGTTTCAAGTTTGAAGTAAAAATTTCAAGCAGTTCAAAAAGGTTCAAAGAGGTTTAACGTGTGTATGTCCAGTTTTGTTGTTATAATTTTTGCTATAGTTTTGGATGTCTTATGGGGGAATTTTAAGTTGATTAAGCATTACCGGTTAGGATCTCATGGTTCCCTCATTCCGGCACAACTATTTTCTTTGGCTTCACTTAGTCTAATTAAGTTGTTAAACTCATTTAAACCGGGGAAATCTCGTTAAAAGTCGTAGATTGCCTCCTCTGAATGATAACTGATCATGCAAAGAGGGTGTATCAAATTTTGTTCATTTATTTTATTTTATTTTGAAAAATTATTTAAATTTTAAAACTATTTTGGTTTTAATTTTGTTTTTGATTTTTTATCTTAGTTCAACATGCAGAATTTAATGTGAGTTATGCAGGTAAAGTAAAAAAATGCAGGTAAAGAAGTGCAGTGAAGTAAAAATTAAAGGAAATCATGATGCAAAATTATAAATGTGTACATCTCATCTTCTCGTGCATCCACTAAAATTTTAGCTTTTGCAATGTATATAATCTTTCAAGAAATTTAAATAAATTGAAAGAAATAAAAAGAAAGCGAGAAGAGCAGTTCTAGTTGATTCCTACTGAGCTCCTAGTCAAAACTTAGCGGGTCCCTACTTGTTTGGATTTTGAGGATGATTTTCTTGAGTAAAGACATAGTGGATTCAATTGTTCTCTAAGATATCCAAAAGACTATAAAGAGGTGCAAGGCATAACAGTACACCTCTTTTAAGATCCTTTGAAACGTCTCGAGTTCTCTTAAACTTATTATGTTGCTAAATCATTCATTCATCATTAAAGATAGGGTTTAATATGAATGTTTTAACATGTACTCAATGAATCATGATGTTTTAATTATCCCTATAAGTGGGGTAATTATCTCTTGATGTTTCATTTGTGAATTATGTGGGTGTAAGCCTTTAAGGTCAAATTGATTTATTAAGGGACTTAACCATTTCAATTAATGTTGGGCTAGTAGTATTATCAAAGCATTTCATTATTTATTATTACCTTTTTTTCTAAATCCCATTAAGCAAGTTTGGATTAAGCCTAGTTCACTACTAAGCCCTTAAGGTTTCAAGGGTTCACATGTAATTTTAGAAGCATTACTTGGGGTTAGTTTAATCATTATTGAAATATCATATCATTGCTCAACCATTGATTTGTAGTTTTGAATTAATGAATTATAACTTTCTAAAATCAAACCCCTCAGTTTAGGATCATGCAGTTTAATTAACTTCCAAATTATAATAAGCAGGGAAATTACATTTTTATCATTGTTTTGAAAAAGTGAAGAATTGGTTTCTAGCTTTTAATCCCTTCTATTTGAATCATCTAAATGACTTGATTATGAACATTCATTACCCATTAACCATCTGATTAGGCCTAGCCATTATTTAAGGCTTAAATTCCATAATTACCATTTTGTCCTTTAAGGCTTATAACCTCATAATTCTCTAAATTAAACTCAAAGGACTTTAAAACTTTTATGTTACCCCACTCATAGGTCAATTAAAATATTAGAAGAGAAAAGCTGATTTTTTTATTTTTATTCTATTTTAGAATTATTTTTAATGCCAAGTTAGGTATTTTTTAAAGTTAATTCTTTAACTTATCAAAGGTATGACATCAACCCTTACGAAAATTATTAGAGGTTCATCTTGGTCACAGGACCACATAGGCTAATATTCAAGATTTTTTGAGTTTTATTTTAATTATTATAATATTTATTTGACTTTGAGTATAAGTTAAATATAAAATATAATATAACTTGAAAATTACTTTTTATATTTTTTTAAATCCCTCTTATTCCAAGGAAATCAGAGAAATAAATTTCATATTTTTGTGATTTATATTTTATGTATTATAATTATTTTAATACAAAATTAGTCAAAAATCATTTTAATCCCTTAAAAATTCATAACATCACATAAAAAATTAGGAAAAGTGTTTTAATTGCTCCCAAGTGTTCAAGAAATAATTTGGAATATTTTGGTGCATTTTTGTATTTTTTTGTTTCTGTGATTTTTTAATTATCTTTAAACTTAAAAAATAGCTTATAAATAAAGTATTTGTTTTAATATCCATTTTATTTTTCTTAAACTCCGCTGGTTAAAAGGAACTCCGAAAACCATTTTAATAATTTTTGTATTTAGATTATATTTACTATAATTATTTTAATGAAAAAAAGTCCAATTTTAATTAGAAAATCAACTTTGTTGATAAAATCTATCCATATTAATTTAAATTTTTTACATAGGGTTTCTTTAAGTGTTTTTTTTAATGTGGATTTAATTTTATGATTTTTATAATTATATTTTTTTTATTTGTTTAAGAGGTTTTTATCAATTAAATACATAAAATGCTATTTTCAATCATTTAAATACACTTTATACTTTTCCTAGGATCCTTTGAACATAGTGAACCTACCAAACACATTTTTATAATTTTTTTTATTTATATTTTAATTTTATAATTTTTTTATTAAAACAAAGGTGGTTTTCATTGAAAATTAGGGATTTCATACTTAGGTGTTCTCTGACCTTGGAAAAATTAGAGTACGGATCTCGAGTCATGAAGTTTAAACTCCCAAAATTTTAATTCAAGCCGACAAATTTTTATATAATTATGATTTAGAGAATTTTCTAAGTATTTAATTAATTAAAAATAAAATACATGGTAAATCATTTTGATTTATAGTTCAAATATTTCTCCTCTGTACACTGAGCAAGAGGACATCTTCTTTTATTTTTATGATTTTTCTACACCAAGTTATGAATTTTCCACATTTCTGAATTAAAATAATTAAAAAATTCATATTTTCCTACTTATCCACGTCAACATATGACGACTCCAAAGCTCTGTCGCCATTTAATATACTGCTATCATCTGAGTCAATGATGTCTCGGTTCGTGCTTTATGCTCTATTCCCTCAATCAATTGTATTATCACCGTCTATCTGATTCACACATTATCGGAAAGTCCATGATCATCATCTTAATTTGATGTATTCCGCAGACCATCCACCTTCTAGGATTAAGATCTCTTAGTACACTCAACCAAATCACATGGAGTTTTTTCCAACACCTTCATCTAGTCCAAACGAACCTATCTATACCGTCACAAGCAAATGAGTTTAAGGTTTTCTTAATAAAAGCACAAACAGAGCTAGATTTGGGGAAAAATGGTGTATACCTTGGTCAGGTAAAGAGTGCTCACAAGATGGGTTTTGGTGGAAAGCTTCTTCTTTTGCTCTGAGGAAGCTCAAAGACCGTTCAATTTGGGATTTGGTTGAGTATTAGGGAGTGTACTATTTCTGGCCTGTTTTTGCGTGAAAAAATTGGCCTCAGGCAGTGTGGGAGGTGGCTGGAAAATGACTAGACTGAGCTTAAGAGATTTGCAGGAAGATTTGGAATGATTTTGGTAGGGCTTCGCCAAGGTTCTGGATCATCTCCTCTTTGGCCGTAAGAGGATGTTATAGCCATGGCCAAAGGGTAGAGCTCAAGCTCTGATTGGTTGGAGCCAATGAGTTGAGGTGGAGAGGAGTTCGCCGAAAGTGACAAATCAAAGACTTTCAAAAAGGGTGGACTCAATTTTAGGTTTATTCCATGGGTGGCCTTATCGGTTTTGAGCTATCTCAGAATTAAGGTGCCTGGCCAGAGCAGGGCTGGTGGCCAGCATGGTTTGAAAGCTTAGAGGAAGGTTTAATGGTGATCATGATGGAGGTTTGTTGACCTCAATTTTGGTGAGGTCTTTCCTTTCCTCTTAGTGCTTAGGATCTAGCCATAGGTTTTCCCTTTGACTATTCTAGAGGACTAGAAATGGGACTCGTCACTTAGAAATTCAAACACTTCTTAACTCTTCTTGAACCCCACACACATAACCATAAACCTCCAAGGCCCTTCGGAAGGTTAAAAGTCAAATGTGGAGGTTCAAGGATGAGTTCCAGTAGGATTCTTTGGCCTTAGGATACCCTGGGTAGTCTGGTCTGGTCAAGTTAACCTGCACACACCACATTCTCATACACATTCTAAACCCAAAAACTACTCTTACCCAACTTGGCTTCCTGACTCATGTAGTGTTGACCTCATTTTTGATAAGGTCTCCTCTTCTTCTCTTTAGTACTTAGGATCTAGCCTTAGGCTTTTCCTTTGACTAATCTTAGAGGATTAGAATTGGGACCCACCACTTAGAAATTTCAGACCACTTCTTAACTCTCTGCAAACTCCACAAACTTGACTGTAGACCCCTAATCACCTAGAGGGTTGAAATCAAATATGGAAGTTTAAAGGATGAGTTCCTATTGGACTCTTTGGCCTTAGGACTGCCCTGGGTGGCTTGGTCTGGTGAGGGCTGACCTACACATACACCACACCTATACACTACACTTTCACACACCTTCTAAAACCACACCCACACCCAACTTGACCTCCTGACTCATGAAGGTGATTCACATGGATGGTCCTTAACCCTTAAGCCCTTGGCTAAGAGGGTTAGGAACAACATAGTGGATGCCTCAAATGAGTCCCTTCATGGCTCATGTGGGCTTGATATGGCTTCATGGCTCAACCAAAATGATTTCATTCCACTTACATTCACCTAATCTTCAATTTTGCAAATTTTCAATTTTGACCCCGGGACCCTACACTCGCTAGCTCTACCCAAAACCCTTAAAACTATCCAAAAATTTGCAAAATCACCTAAATTACCCAAAATTCCTCAAAATCAATCCCAAACATTCCCACATTACTCAAGCTGATCATTCATACCCAAAAATACCAAAAATTCCAAAAATACCTCCCAATACCCTCCAAATACCCAAAATGCCCCTCTTGACCCAAAAATCAAAAAAATTCATAAAATTCCTAGAAAATTCCAGAAAATCCCAAATATTCCTAATTTCATTTTGTTCAACTACACCATGGGCCAATTTTGTCAATTTACCCCACTTTAATCAAAATCCCCAATTTGACCCATTTTAACCCAAAGTGAACCCAATGTCAAGCCAAACCTATCCAATTGACCCAAATTCTGGTCCAATTCAATTCTAAACTTCAATCCAACATTCCCAACACCAATCTAGGCCAAATCCAAGTCCAATTTGATTGACATTTGGATCCAATTTCATTTTTGGCCTTAAAGCCCAATTTGGACCCATGACCCAAACCTAACCCAAACTAACCCAATTCAACTCCAATTAACCCCAAATATTTTCTAAACCTTCCTTAACATTCCCACAAACAAAACACAAACATGATTTGCCCAAAATTTAGACCCAAACCCCACTCAAATTCAACCCAAAACCAAAAAGCCCAATTTTGACCTAAACCCAAACTTAACCCAAATAGGCCCAAACCCCAAAATCCAAACCCAACCAAAGTTGAAACCTCTTTGAAACACTCCCATAAACATTTCCCAACATTTATTTTACATCAATTTCAACCCTAGCCCAACATTGGCCCAAGTTAGCCCAATTTGACCTATATTGGCCCATTCACCAAGGAAGCCCAAATTCAACCCAATTCAAACCCAAATCACTCCCAACTTGCTTCAAATCACTCATGGCACATCCATGAGCTAAAACCAACATTTGTTTGGCCCAATCCTTCACAAAATTCCCATCCATAAATTTATTTTCAAACCCAAAAGCCCACTTTCTTAAACCTTCCTAAAAGCCCAAACTTCATGCTAAAGCCCATATGACAAATTCTTCTCATCATACCCTTAATTAAAATCATCCCTAAGTTCAAGTCAATCATCAAATGGTTCCAAATCAAGCCATGTGACAAATCCCATCAAATTACTCCTAAATTACCAAAATTCCTAAAAACCTCTTTTATGAAAGTTGACTTAGCTTTTTCCAAGCCAAAGGTGAGCCATGAAGTCATGCATGAGCCACATGTGAGCCATGAAAGCCTTGGACACTTCACCATACCCAAAATGGCAAGAAGAGGGGACCCTTTAATGATTCTCTTAAGAGTGATTAACCACTCCCATGTCTCCCCTAACTCTTGCTTAAGCTTAATTGTACTTGGATTGTGACTTGACCCCACTAATCAAGCCGATCCAAGTGACTTTCCCTTCAGCCCAAATTGACCTTGGAGGATGAACCTAACCCAAAACCAAGGGTTGACCCATTTAGACCCAAAACTAGCCCTTTCCCATTCCACTTTGATTCAAACCCTTTACACATGTCCATGGCCAATTGACTGCACAAACCTCCAGCCCTGACCCACCTGGACCTGAGGGTAACCCATGGCTGCTGGCCAGCCGCCTGGGTCGCCGGAAAACACCATGGCCGAGACCTTGGGAGGAGCCAAACTTTGGAATTCCACCTTGCTGAGTTGCCCCATGCCCAATGGCCACCATGGCTGTTCTTCCCTTGACCTAAGCAACTGATCCCAAGCCCTAACTCCCCCTGGGAGGCCCTCCACCCTCTCCTATTTAAACACCACCCCTTCTCGGCCATGAAGGGTGCTGAACTAGACCTTACTAAAACTCTGCCAAAATTGCTCTCGATCACTCTCCATACTTAGAGCAATTGATCCCCAGTGCCAATTTGCCCTAATCCCCACCAACAGAGCCCAATTTCTCAGCCAAAATTCCACCTAAAACCAGGACACTTCTCCACAGTGGATCAATCCTCAAATTGATTGGTCCTACACCTTCACCAGACCAAGAGGAGAAGTTTCCCACTGAAAGCCCCATCTCCAGGCCATCCAGTTGTTCCAGCCTCCAAGCTTTGTGATCGGCTGTGGTCACTTTCATAGCTAGGAAATTCACCAGGCCAAGGGACTTCATCTGGAGCTTGCTTGGACCCAATCGAAGGTGACACAACTCTCAGATCGAAGCTTCACTTCTCTGAGCAAAGGTATAAACTCACTCTTCTTCCCGAGCTTACGAGAGATTCTTCATTTAATTTGAGTCAATTTAAATACATGTTTACCGTATGGATGTGTTCGTCTCCTCGAGACGAATCCATAGAAGCATAAGAACACGAAAATCCGTTGAGAATCGAGTGAGAATTTAGGGTTAGAAGGTTGACGGTCACGGGTGCACACCAGTCGTAGACGATGACCATGAGCCGTCGGATCAAGCGTGTATCGAGTGGACGGTCTGGATTGAGTCGGACAGCGCGTTGGTACGTGACCCGTGGGGCCCTGGATCGCTGAGTTGGATGGCGGCGCCGAATCAGGAGACGCCGCGTGGAGCTTCGGAGATGCCTAGGTTGACGCGGCGCCGCGTGGATAAGTAGAAAATTAGGGTATTTTCTTATTTATTTAATTCCCTAAACTTCAAAAATGCATAACTTTGTGTAGAAAAACCAGAAAAATAAAATAAAAATACCCTCTTGCTCACTGAATAGAGGAGAATAATGTGGAAAAGAAATCATTTAATTTCATCAAGTATTTTATTTTTAATGATTTATTTACTGTCTGCATTGTTTTAATTCTCCATGCATATAGGAAATTCACCATGGCATGAGACCATAGGGCTTTTGAAGCCTCTGAATTTGGGAACATTCCCTGAATTTTCCAAAGTCAAAGGCCATCCCTATGAAGAATTATTGATTTTTCATTTCTAGGTCACTAGTCTGAGTATTTTAAATCCAATAATTAGCATGTTGTGAAATAAATTCCAAGAAAATTTAGTGATGTTTCTTATGATCAGAGGACCCTAGGAAAAATAGGTTTTGAATTAATTCACTTGGAATAACCCTAATTGGCTTAAACACCCAAAATAGATATTTAATTAATTAGAGCTAATCATACATCAAATTGACTTGAAATCAATTCTCCACTGACCTTAAGTATCAGAGGAACCCACCATAAAATTTTGAAGTCAATTGCACTTGGTTAGCCCTACTAAATGGGTTGATTAAGCCATTTAGCCAATTTAAACTTTAAAAATTCATAACTTTCAAAATACTTTTCAAAAATTTACCAAATTGGTTTTGGAGCCTCTCTGATATTAGGGGAGTTTAAGAAAATTAAAATTTCAATTTTCTAAAAAAGTTGATTTTTTGCATTATTTTAATATTTTAATGATTAAAAAATAATAAAAATCACAAAATTAATAAAATTCACCAAAATGTCACATTTTGAATTTTAATCACTTAGGAACAAACCCCATATTTTTCTTAAGTCTCTATGATGAGATATTAAATTTTAAAGCCCTAAGGTAATTTTAAAAATTAAAAAATGTATATTTCTAGTATTTCCACTAAAATAATTCTAATAAATCAAAGAAAAATCAAAAAATTGTAAAAATTGATTTTCTGATTTCCTTGATATCAGAGAGATTTTTGAAAAATATAAAATTCATTTTTCAATCTTTATTTTATTTTTAAATTAATTAATACTCCAAAACTCAAAATAATTATAATAAAAATAATATAATTCAAAAAAACACCAAAATTGGTCCAAGTGGTCCTCTGGTCATTAGAAATGTCCCATAATTTTCTTAAGGACGGAAACTTTCCTTTGGCCATATTATTAAATTTTCCTTGGAAATCCTTATTTTCTACAAAAAATAATTACATAAATAAATTAAATACAGAAAAATCACATTTTCTCCTCTAATGTCTTTATTGACATATGAGTGAAGTCACATAAAAATTTCAAATTCATTTAAGCTCAATTTAGTGAGTTATGAAATTATTAAGCTTGAAGTGCAAAATGGTAATTAAAATTTTAACCCTTAATTAAAACTTTAGGCTTAATAAGATGAAATAAGTAAAATATTTGATCCTAATCTGATTTGGATGATTGAAATTTAAATAATTAAAGGGTAGAAACCTACTAAACAATTTAAAAATAATTAAAATAAAACCTTAATCAAATAATTAATTAAATTTAGAAGAATAATGAAAAATTGGAATTATTAAAATAGGGATATTATTAGGAAGAAATTTTGTTCTTTAATTTAAGAATCCCTAAATTAATCATCTCAATAATATTTAATTCCTAATTAAAATGATAATTCAAATTTAAGATTTAAAATGCTAAAAGACTTAATCATTAAATTGAATTAAAATTAAATTATTTAAATTAAACCCTTTTAAAATAAAATATTAAATTAAAATTGAAAAAAAAATTAAATTAAAATTTAAATTAAATTAAATTAAATTAAAACATATTAAATTAAACTAAATTAAATTAAAATTAAATTAAATTAAATTAAATTAAATTAAATCATATTAAATTAAATTAAATTAAATTAAATAAAAAAAATAATAAAATAAAACCAAGTTAAAATTAAAATTAAAGTAAATTAAATAAATTAAATTAAAATTAAACTAAATTAAATCAAATTAAAATTAAATTAAATTAAATTGAATTAAAAATAACATCACCAAAAGACATAAAGAATTCAAAATAAATCTAAAACAACTTGAACACTATTCCAAACTTAAACCCATTAATTAAAATTAAATTAAATCACAAATCATTTGAACATCAATTTGCCCTCGAAAGCTATTGTTGTCATAACCCCTAAATGGAGTGTTAAGTGAAGTGTTACTTCACTTATAGGATATTCAAATGTCCTAGTTCACTGAGCAAGATAATAAACTTGAACTCCCGGACGATTAATTCATTTGTATAATTAAATTCTCTTGGACTTAAAATAATCCTAGAAATATTGAAAAGATGTTTAAGACTCGTCTTAAGCACTTCCTCGATATGATAGGATGCTTATAAGAACAATTGAACTTAATTGTTCTTTGATGAAGAAAATCGTCCTCCAACCAAAATACAAGAACCTAGACGTCATAGGAGATGACTAGCTATAGGAGTAGGACCTTGGTAGAAAACCATAACCCTTCCCTTAGCTTTACCTAAGAACTTGCTTTAAATGCTTAAATATTCTAATTGTGTTTTAAGTGCAGCTTGGGATGACGGGAAGACCCTCCAGGTACGCTTTTATTTTATTGCAATTTACCTTATTGCAATTTATTTAATCGCATCGCACTTACTTTTTTTGCATGATAAACAACTGTTGCATGAAAACCCACACCTTTAGGGTAGCCCCTAAAACTGAAACCAAAACTAAATTAAAAATCATTACAAGATAAAATTCACCGCCACAACATTTCAAAATATAAAACAACTCAAAATTTAATCACAAACAGAACACAAAACTACAACTACAACTAAATTAAAACGTCTTGTTGGATGATCGAGAATACCTCGGATGATGTAACCTACGTGTTGCTAACGGGATTTCCCACGTGTCTAAATGAAAGTGTGGAACTCATTTAGTTGAGTTTAGCAAATTCATCTGGACTAAGTGAATCCGATTAAAATAACGATGCCGGAAGGATGGAACCGTGGGATCTTAACCGGTGTTGTTATAATCAATTTTAAGATTTGTTTTAACTAAAACACTAAAAACACTTGGATTTTAAGACTTCTCTAAACCAAAACACCTTTCTCATCTCCTGATTTATGACTTCTAAAACTAAACCTCTGCAACAACAAGGAGCTCGGAGTATGGTGGGCAGCACGGCCATCGTCATCAGCAAAACTTCGAGTCTACTTCGAGCAAAACTTTCCTTAGAATTAAATAACCAAGCCATAGGATTTCGAGGTAGTTTGCTCTAGTGCAACATAAATCCTCAACCTTACGTTAGGCATTTGCATTGCAAATTAAGCCCTAACCGGTCTTAGGATTTCCGAGGTAGTTGTCCGATACGACATAAACCCTCATATCTTCAAGGCTATTTGTATGATTTTATCATACGAATATAAGTCCTAATTAATTAAAATTGGCAAGATCAAAACATTAAATAAATATTAGGACTTTCCTAAATTCAAGCCAAACAATAGGATAGTCGGGAAATTACTGAAGTTCGCTTCGAATCCGTGATTTCTCCTACCTTTCTTCTTTTGAATTCCCAAAACAAAATGCTCCAAATTCGATCTATTCCCTATTGAAATTCCAAAATTCAATCCTTTGAAAACTTAAACTTTGAAATTCTTGAGAGCGTAACTACCGATTATTATCGAGAGTTTTCTTAGGTGATTCCCGTCACTTAAGATGTAATTAACTATAGGGCTTGCCCTTATAGGGAATTTTAAGAACCTAGTAATATAAACCTCGCTTAATTCATTTATATTAAGCGGGGAACTTGTCGGCTTATAAAATTGGTTCGCAGACCAAAAGGATGTCACAAATCTCATAGTTTATTTAATCGAGCCCCATCATCAAGCAGTGTGTCTATTCTTCGGGATAGATACACGGTTTGTAGTGCGGTGCTCGTTTATATAAACTATTTGGGATGTGAGATCGGTTTGATTTAATATCTTAAAACTTTTAAACTTAAAATTATTTTCCAAATCAAATGTTATCTTTTAAACTATATATTTAAATTAAATTTAAAATATAAAAAAATTCACCGATAATTTCTGTAGGCGACCCCCCTTTTCAAAATACAACACTCAACCTAAAAATATGCCGACAACTTCTGGCGACTCAGCTGGGGAAGAATTCCTCACTCCATTTTTAATCAGATAGTTTTGCATTCAAAAATCGGTAGTGTATCCATGTCCCTAATGGATCAAACTACCCTTCTTTCCGTTGGAATACTACGTTCATTTCTACCTCGAACAAGTATAGCCAACACTCTCTCGGATTTAGGAGCCATCTGTTTAGACACCCCTAAATAGCAGAGGTTCTGAAATCCTTTTACCTCATTTCGAGGTGGGGTGGACCCCGATCAGGTGTTAGTTTAGGAGTGATCCTTCGAGTCGAGAAGTCTTGCACAAGAATTTCCTTTCCTTTCCAACTCGAATCGGATTCATTACCTTCTCTACACCTTTCGAACATTCCGTTCTAAATAAACAAACCCTCTAATAGATGACTCTTTTAACAAATATACATGAACAAGAATGTGTTCGGACTCTTTTCGATTCTTTTCTTTTCGTCCCGATGAGAAGAAGCATAACTCGGGACCGACAATCGGAATCTACCCTGCAGAAATGGAAGCCCCAAAGCCGATTTTCTCCTTCACCAATGGACTTGGACTTCGCCGTTTACAAGGATGAGCTGCCCGACAATGGGATCATCCGGTTTGGACAAGGATTCGAGAACACAAATGTCAAGATCGCTGACGTTACCCTTTTCGCGCTGACAAACAAAGTATCTGAAACTGAGAGACCTTTGATCGAGTTCAAGCATAAGTCAACTCAAGAGTTCCCTCCCCTGCAAAGGGTTCCAGCTGAGAGGAATACTACTGTCCAAAGGAGGACCGTTATCTCTACCCCCACTGGTCTAGTCGTCTCTGCACCTACCCCGGCTCTCGCCAAACTGAAGGGGAAGGAAGTTCAAATTTGTAACGAGCATGTTACCGTGGAGGGTACGGATTTCCGTGCAAGACCTTCGTTTTTGAAATTGGGTCCGGCTCAAGGGTTCCACCCCTAACACGGACTCGGAGGAGAAACGAGGCGGAAGATTGCCGGGAAGGCCGTAGCCGCTGAAGTCGCTTTCTTAGAAGAAATCCCTGAGTACACACCACTACCTGAATACATACCATTGCCTGAATATACACCCCTTTTGGAAGGAAGTAGATTCCATCCCCTTTCCGCCGCAGCTGATGAGGAAAATGTCCGCAGGATTGCTTCTACATTACCTCGACCCGCATACTATAGCGACAACAAAAGGAAAAGGGCTAGGATTACACCATTTGCCCGACTACAGACTGTGATTGAGAAGTTAGCAAAGAAAGAAAAATGCCCTGTATCGGAGATTTTAAGAAGGATAGGGCGGGTGCCGGCCAAATTCTGTCTTGGGCCACGAGTAGAACTCGCTATCGCCGCGAGAAGAGCCGAATAAGAAGATGAAGGCCGGTCCACCTATTGTTGTTTCGGGTTTACGGATCGGGGAGGATACCACCTTCCAGACATTCGGCCGACGGACCATCCGGTCCCAGGCCTTCGCTGCTAGAAGGATGGTATGGCGTCCCACTACCGGCCAATTAAGACCGAAACAACGACCAGAAAAGGAAAGTCTCGTCAGGAGACTTGAGTCCGAAGAAAGTGCTACCGCAGTAAAGGGGACTCATGAGAAGGAAACCCGACAATTATCACATGACAACTGCAAGGATGTACAGAAAAGAACACTAGAAGATGCTATGGAAAAGCTTAGAACTGATATTCGGCGACTAGCAAGGGAAAGAGAAGAGAAATTCGGAGATGAAGTTGACTCGTCGAGTTCATGGATGATGAATATGCGGAAATTAACATGGTTGAAACGCGAGCTTCGTCGGCTTCACAAGGTGCCCCTGCAACGCGTGAAAGAGAGGAACCGGAAGTAATGAGGAGGCAGCTTCAAGAGAAAGATGATACGATTGTCCAAATGGCAAAAAGGATGGAAGAAATGGCTGTAGCCCTAGCCACTCTCCAAAGTCAAGTTCAACCCCAAAGAGAAACACCCCCAGAAGTCATTCACATTGTAGACGGAGGAAAGGAGATTACATCCGTCAACGGGGATGATCAATTAAAGAAGGATGCAACACAAAGTATGATTCCGGAAAAGGATATCAAGAGCTTGGTGGAACAGCAGGTGCGAGAAGCCTTGGCACAATCAAAGAGCGGGACATCTATTCGGACGGGTAGACCTTACCCTGAAGAATTCGACGCTGTCCAATATCTGAAAGGCTTTGTACCACCTCCGTTCAAGACCTTGATGGAACCGGAAACCCTCGGCAGGCATGTTGCACATTTTCGTGCCGGTTGTTGCAACACCGGCGGAAGTGATGCATTACTCTTCGGACAATTTGTCGGCGACTCGTCGGGGATCGCCTTTGATTGGTATGCGGAATTACCGAACGGTTCGGTGAAGACATTTTCGGAACTAGAGAACCTCTTCATCAAGCGATTCGTCGGAGCTCGGCACCACATCACTATAGGAGATTTAGTGGTAGAAAAGCGAAACCCAACGAAACCTTGGTGGACTACATACTTCGATGGAGGAATTTAATCATGAAGTGTGAGCCGCAGCTATAAGAACAGCATGCGATTGGCATTTTACTAAAGAGCATCCATGGCCCGATAGCACTTCTCCTCAAGGGATTTACTATTAAGGCTTTCGAGAAGTTGTTAAGCAAGGCCGGAAGCTTGCAAGAGGAGGCGAAGCAATTAAGTTTCACCGATAAAACGGACAAACGAAGCCCGTGAAAACTTTTGAAAAGAAGTCCGGGATCGTTGCGAGCAGTTGATAAAGGCAAGCAACCGATACAAATATCGTCGAACGGCCGCAGGCAACTTCAACGAATTACCGGTAACCCCGACCCGGCTATCGGTCATCTCAACAAGTATGAACAACCGCCTCGTCCACAACGTACGTTGAGGGAGCTTCGAGCGGGGAGTATCCGTTCAAGAATGAGGCGGTGCCGAAAATATTCCGCATGATCGATGAAGACTCCGGATTTCCAACTCGTCGAGCCTAAGAGACCAGAAGAAGTCGACAAGAAAGGTGATCCCAACTTTTGCCCTTACCACCGGATGTTTGGGCATAAGATAGAAGATTGTATTACCTTCAAGAGTTGGCTCAACGACAATCTTCGAAAAGGGAACATAACGATCCCGAAGGAATACATGAAGAAACCCCAGAAAGGAGGTTCCGTCAATGTTATCTCGACGGATCTCATTGTTCCGATAGATCCCTATGCGATTGACGATGGATGGACTATCGCTTGGACAAAGTCTTCGAAGAAGGTTTTGGATCACATCCAAACCGCTTCGGTGTGAGCCTCAATTCAGAGTTCAAAAACTGTCAAGTCGGCACTATCACTTGCGATAGAAGAACCACCTCAACAAGAGACGACTGAAGAAAAGAAGAAAATTGACGAAGAAGAGAAGACCGAGGCTCCTAAGGCTAGACTAGGGGCCGCTTCTCCTAGGATAGTTGTTTCCGATTCAGGGGAGAAATCCCTCGAACCTCCGACTCGTATGATTATCTGCTCACCCCGGTGGGATCTTATAATGATGAGGGTTATGGCATTGGCTACGTTTTGACTGTTTCTAACGATTACGTAACTAGCGACAACCAACCTAATCCGGACGTCGATTCCGATATAAATGACAATTCTCAAATCATACACAATCTCGACGATCATAATGACGAAGAAGACATCCACCAAGGAGGCTACGAGAGTTCAACAAGCAACGAATCTATTTGTGAGTTTCGAGGAGTCCCAGTCACAATAGAATTAGAGCCTTCGTACTCCGAAGCTAATCCGAAGAACTCCGTCATTCCGATTCGAAGGAGACATCAGCAAACTCAATACTAGATTCGAAGAAATTACGAAGTCAACTTAAGGAGTGGAAGAGTTCTACCTCCGAGAATGGGTCCAAAGGACAAAGGAAAGCGAGTGGTTGTTCGGGAAGAACCAACCCCGTAGGAAGAAATACCTATTCGGGAAGAAAACGAGACACATGAAAACAAAGTGGACTACAACGTGCTAGCCCATCTTAGGAAACTACCAGCCAAATTGAGCATCTACGACGCTCTCATCTTATCAAAGGAGACGAGAGAAGCCCTGATCAAGGCCTTACTTGATCCAGAAATTTGCTTAGCTCAAATGGCCGGAGATTCCTTAGATGAGGTTTGTTCGTTAAAGGAACAGCGAGGTATCACCTTCAAGGACAATGACTTACTACTTGGGACAGCAGACCACAACCGACCGTTGTACATTTCAGTTACAATTGGGAAGTTTACACTCTCCAGAGTACTGGTGGATCCAGGAGCATCAATCAATATAATGAATCTTCGAACGCTAGCCTACTTGGAAATTGATGCTCGCGAGCTCGAAGCGGACAAAATGTTATTAAGAGGATTCAACCAGAAAGGAGAAAGAGCCCTCGGATCAATAACACTGCTAATGAAGACCGGTGACTTAGCAAAGACAACCGCGAAATTTCACATAATTGATTCGAAACGTCGTTCAACGCTCTACCTGGGCCGACCATGGATACATGAGAACCGGATGGTACCATCATCCCTACATCGATGCATCAAATACTACGATGGAGGGGAACGAGTGCATCAAAGGTGACTTACAACCATTCTCCGTACATGAAATTTGAATCCATGAAGATGCGACTTATTATGCACCCCCGAAGAAAACAATCTTCTCCGGAGATACCATAACGAATGAAGTAAAGGAAGTTCGGGACGACGAAGAACCTGAAGTTCTAGTCCAACGATCACTCACCACTCCCTTACGGTGAGATGGTGAAGGTTTCTCCACAACTCGCATCCGAGGTCGAGGCCGGGGACGAGGTCGTGGCAGAGACGTTAGGACGATTGGACAGAGAAAACCAGCCATCAATGTTGAATGGGAAGATAGTTCTGAAGAAGAAAAAGAAATCAAGCAAGAAGCAGCGACAATAAGTCGGAAGAAGCCGCAGTTCAGGATCCCTCTCGAAGATGAAAAGAACGAGGAATATAAATCAATGTACGAGAAGATTAACCACTATGTACATACTATGACCCTGACCCCAATCTATTCTAATAAGATCGAGGGTATGGTGGTCAAAGAGGTACGTAGCGGCGGTGCAAAGCCCATCAAATTCTACCGTGGTGCTCCCTACTCCAAAACTGAAAATAATGTACAATTTAAAGATGCTACTTCATCAGAATTAATGGAATTACCTTTTGAGTGATACTCTCCCTGTGTTCAAAATTTAATTCAGCATGGTTTCTTACCTCGACAATGGACAAAAGGTCAATCACAACATTTTGAAAATTTATGGAATAACTCCGGTCGTCCACCCAATTCAAGGCATGGTCTTGGATTCGGCACGATAGGATCGGCTGACGATACTCGAATTTTGCATGGTTGTCACTTGCAAGTCTAATGAAGACCGCATGGAAGCTACGAAGAACTTGAAGATTTACAAATTGGAAACGCTCCACCAGAGTCCGAAGAAGAGATCAAATCTACAATAGATGAGTTAACGGAAGTTAACTTAGGTACTAGCGAAGAACCTAAACCTACCTTTGTTAGCTCCTTACTCAATAAAGAAGACTCCGAAGAAATAATCAAGTTATTAATGGAATTTAGAGACTGTTTTGCTTGGAGCTACAATGAGATGCCAGGTTTAGCTCCAGAGGTCGCGATCCATAAGCTAGGAGTGGATCCCGCTTCGTCCCGGTCAGACAAGGTCCCAGAAGTATGCGTCTAGAAATAGAACAACAAGTCATAGCTGAAGTTAAAAAGCTAATAGACGCTAATTTTGTCCGTGAAGAACAATACCCGACTTGGCTACCAATGTGGTACCGACCGTGAAGAAGAATGGTCGGATCGAATTTGTGTGGATTTCGGCAGATTTAAACAAGGCATGTCCAAAAGATGAATTTCCTCTACCGATCCCGTAATTAATGATCGACATTGCTTCAACACATGAAATATTCTCATTCATGGATGGATCTTCGGGATACAACCGGATAAAAATGGCTCCGGAAGACGAAAAACTTACGAGCATTCGTAACGCCGATCGGAGTATATTGCTACACGGTGATGCCATTCGGATCGAAGAACGCAGGAAGCAACATACCGAAGAGCAATGATAAGAATTTTTGATGATCTCATCCACAATCAAGTCGAATGCTACGTGGATGATGTGGTCATCAAAAGCAAAGTAAAGGAAAACCACTCGTATGATTTGAGAAATGTTTTCGAACGATTAAGACAATTTAACCTTAAGATGAATCCCTTAAAATGCGCCTTCGGCGTCACGTCCGGAAGTTCTTAGGATTCGTTGTCCGACATCGTGGAATTGAAATCGATCCGGAAAAGATAAAAGCCATCTTAGAAATGCCGCCTCCCAAAACCTTAAAACAACTACGATATTTTCAAGGGAAGCTGGCATATCTTCGACGCTTTATATCGAACTTGTCAGATAGGTGTCAGCCTTTCTCGGTATTAGTTAAAAAGGACGCCAAATTCATTTGGGAAGAGAAATGCCAGAGGGCTTTTGAGGACATTAAACAATATTTAATGACACCTCCCGTCTTAGCAGCCCTGGCCTCGGGTAGACCGCCGATACTTTATACCGCGGCTTTAGACGACTCTCTCGTAGCCTTGTTAGCCTAGTGTCAATGATGAGAGTAATGAAAATGCTCTTTACTACTTAAGCGGTCGTTTACTTCCGACGGAAATAAGGTATCCCGCAATCGAAAAGCATTGTTTAGCCCCGATCTTCGCCGCTCAAAAGCTCAGGCACTACATGCTTTCTCATAAGGTCAACCCGATTTCGAAATTTAATCCATTGCAATACTTGATGACCCGTCCGACGCTTTCCGGCAGACTTGCCAGATGGTCAATGATATTATTGCAATTCGATATAACTTTCGTGCCTCTTCGTGCCGTAAAAGGACAAATCCTAGCAGACTTCCTCGCAGCACACCCTTTGCCGCGAGATTTTGCCGGCAGAATCTCCTCTTAATGACGACTTGCCAGAAGAACAAATAATGAGCTTAGAAGACCCTGATGATCGACGTTGGGAATTATATTTTGATGGAGCATCTTCAGCACACAAAGACAAAGAATCGCAAGTGATAGTGCCCGGTAAGGCAGGGATCAGACTAATCTTTATAACACCGGAGCGGGGGATGTTAAGATACTCCTACCACTTAACAAAGCCATGTACAAACAACGAAGCAGAATATGAAGCTCTCGTAACAGGACTAGAATTGACTATTCAAATGGGGATAACAAACATCAACATCTACGGGGATTCGCAGTTAATCATTCAACAGATCGCCGGACAGTACAAAATTTTAAAACCAAGACTCGAGCAATATTTCCAGTATGCCATGCAGTTGTTGGAACAAATTCCAAATGTGACAATCTACAAAATTCCCAGGAAAGAAAACGCTTAAGCAGATGCGTTAGCCCGTCTCGCAATTGAATTTGCCTGCTTACAAGATGAATCAGTGGAAGTGTCAGTTCACGGACGTCAGGTCCTATCACAGCTCGACATAGACATAATACACAAATCGAAAAGGAAAAAGGATCAATTGCAGCAGAATGATGTGAAAACACCAAAGATTGGCGACAACCATTAATAGACTACCCGCAAACAGGAAAACTACCGGACGATAGGTCGTTAGCCCATCGGATCAAGAAAAGAACTCGTCCTACGCATTAATAAACAATACATTATACGAAGGTCTTTTGATCGGATGTGGCTAAGATGCCTAAGCGGGTCCGAGGCTCGTGAAATCGTTAAAGAGGTGCATTCGGGACTCTGTGGCGCTCACCAGTCGGGTCCGAAGATGAAAATGAAAATTAAAAGACTAGGGTACTACTGGCCCTCGATGATGACCGACTGCATGAAAGTCGCCAAGAGCTGCCACCAATGCCAAGTGCATGGAGTGGTTCTACACCAACCTCCGAATGTGCTACATCCGACAATTGCGTCGTGGCCATTTGAATGTTGGGGCACAGATATAGTGGGTCCAATAGAATCACCATCTTCAAAAGGACATCGCTTCATTCTTGCGGCTACGGATTACTTTTCCAAGTGGGCAGAGGCGGTTCCACTCGGAGAAGTGAAAGCACACCACGTGCTGCGGCTTTTCAAGAACCAAGTTGTCTACCGTTTCGGAGTGCCGCGCGGGATCATCTCGGATAATGGGTCGGCATTCGAAGCACACAAATCAACAATTTTGTCAGGAGACACGGAATCGACTGGCGCTATTCAACAATTTACTACCCGAGAGCAAACGGCCTGGCTGAGGCTTTTAATAAAACTCTCGTGCAAATCTTAAAGAAAACCTTGGACGATAATAAGAGAAATTGGCACGAGAAGTTATTAGAAGCCTTATGGGCCTACCGGACAACCTTCGTAACTCCTACTCGAAGCTACACCTTACGCTCCGGTATATGGGTCCGAGGCAGCTGCTACCTTAGAGGTCCAGCCTTCCTTCACTCGAATTGCAGTTGCAAACAAAATCATAACGTAAGAGAATGCCAAATTATGACTAGAAGAATTGGAAAGCCCGGAAGGGAAAAGACTTGCGGCAGTAGCGGAATTTAGAACTATACCAAGCTAAGATGGTTCAAGCTCATGACGGACCGAGTCCGCCCAAGAACCTTCAAAGTTGGTGACTTAGTTCTCGTTCTCGAGAGACCTATCCTCGCACACCGCAAGATAGGAGGAAAATTTGAACCCACTTGGGAAGGACTCGTTTGTTGTCGAGGCGATCACTCAGGAGGCTCCTACCGGTTAGTGAACGCCAAGGAGAACGACATATGCTTCCGATCAACGGACGATACTTGAAGAAGTATTACGCTACCTGATGTTTCGAAGGAATGAATTTTTCATCCCTAGAAGCACGGGTGAAGTAATTACTTATGACTGGGTCCGAACCCAAAAATAATAAAAAATGTGCTAAAATAAATAAAATCGTGATAATAAAGTTTTCCTTGTTTTTCTTTTCCAAATCAAAATCTCTTTCCTAATCTTATCCCACTTCATTCCTGTTGAATTTAAAAATATAAAAGGAATAATAATAAAAAAAATTTTTCTTTAATAAACATTTTCTTAATGTTCTTGTTCTTAGTACAGCCCCTGATCCTTTTCCTTGTCTCTTCGCAGGGAAATGTCGAACGGGCGGTTGGTCCTGAACTTTAGAAATGGCGTAAGCTTTGCACTCGATGAAAAGAGGGTGAAAAATGGAGCGATAATCGAGATTGACTCGGACTTCGCACCGACGAGCTCGCAATACGAGGAAAGTGACTAGGTCCCGCTGATCGAGAGGAACCGCCCGATCGGACGATAATGAAAGTGGGTGGCCCAAGCCACCAATCCAAGCAAGAAGAAAAGAAAAACAAACACCGAGGAGGACAAGAGAATCAAGTCCGTAGTCGCTACGGCGAAGGCGAGCTTGTCGCCGCGCGCCACGGAGATTCAGAAGTACGAAGAGCTACTCTCACGCAACTCAACGAAGAAATAAAAATCGCCGTATCCGCAAGATGTTAACTAAATTAGCGACGGACCGGCGCGACGAGGCGGTTGCTACCGCCGATACATACACTTCAAGGATACCGGTTCGCCAGGAACTCGAAGAAAGGAGGCCGACTCCGAGGATAACGGAAGAGATCGGGGAAGTCTCAAGAAGAACGGAGGAAAGAAGGCTACAACGCCACCGGACAAAGCCACCGTAATGCATAACCTTGTTGCGAAGCAACCCCGGAGGATGTCCCGACGGACACCATCCTCGAGGAGCCGAGGTATGCAGGAGAATGTGAAGGGATTGAACCATATATCCCACAATACGTCACCAGGCCTCGCCATTTGCAAATTATTCCAGAATACGAGCTAGAAAGGATGCAGAATGTCGAGAAGAAAACTTTTGAATACTTCGAGAGAATCAGAGGTAGGAGGATCAATATACTAGAAGGCCTCGAGCTACATACAGACGTGTTCTCAGAGCACGAACAACAACAAATCGTGGACTGCATCCGGGATTTGAAAAGAATGGGCCGAGCGGGCCGCTTAAGAGAAAACACTTACTCAGAAGCCCGGAGATGGATGCCAGGGAAAGGTAGAATTACCATACAGTGTGGATGCTGCTATAACTTCACAGAAGACAGGAAAGGAAACCCACCGGGGATACTCCGTCATGGCCAGGTGGATCCAATGCCATTAGCCATCAAAAGGATGGTAAAAAGAATGATAGCATGGAGGGTACTGCCAGCAGATTGCATACCAAACAGTTGCATCATTAACATTTATAAGAAGGGTGACTGCATACCCCCGCACATAGATGACCACGATTTTGTCAGACCTTTCTACACAGTTTCTTTTCGAACGAGTGTAATATCATGTTCGGATCCGACCTCCGGTTAGCAGGCCCGAGTGAGTTCCGAGGGTCAGTAAAGATACCATTACCGGTAGGTTCCGTCATGATACTGAAGGGCAACGGAGCAGATTTCGCTAAACATTGCATACCAGGAGTACCAGTAAAGCGGATCTCAGTTACTTTCAGAAGGATGGACGACAGGAAAGCACCTTACCACTTCCAGCCAGACCCGGAGTTAGAAAGCCTCCGGCCTTATGAGCTGTGAGTTACATGGAAAGTATCGCACCTCCAACGTACATCCATACGACATCCTTGCCAAGGATGGCTTCGAAGGTGATGCTACTGACCATGCACCTCACAATTCAGACATGGATTTTTGACAGATGCCTTTTTGAATAGATCGACAAAGATTATACATAGTCCGTTTTGAGTCTATATGGATTGTATGAGATGTATTCCAGATCGAGTTGTATGATGTATCTTCAGCATGATTGGAATGAAAGTGACCATGTCACATTTTTGGCCTTCACCTCTTTTGTGCAAGTTGATCGAGAAACGCCATTAAAGTTAAATGAACTTCGAACAAAGAACAGAAAAGAAACAAAAGAATAAAAGAAAACTTTCCTTGAAAATCTAAAAAAAAAATATAATAATAAACTCCAAATTCACGATAAAAATAAAATTTGAATCGTTAAAAGACAAACAAAATGACCACAAATTTTAAATCAAATTCACATTCGATCTTCCAGATCTCAAATCAAATCTCAATCAAATTTCAAATTCAATCTTTCCAAATCTCAAATCAAACCTCAATCAAATTCAAACTCAACCTTCCAAATCTGAAATCCAATCCGTTCTACTCTCTCCCTTGTACGGGATGGAAGCGGTTGATTCCATTAACACGGATCGAATCTGATGGCGAGGAATTGTATCCAATCCAAACCAGTAACTTCCGATCAACTCTTTTGAATGAGATATGTAGCATCTACATATTCCCTTCTAATCTATTTCATTCCATGAAAGTCTTTTACAACTTTCATGAAATTCTCGAAACACCAAAAGTCCACACTTTTCAAATCGACACTACAAATCTTTGCAAAATCAAAATTCAAAATCAAATTCTTGGGGTTGAGGATTTTACATCCGAGACTGCATTGCTTTAGGTTCTTTCCCTATCGCAATGAAATACATCAAAATCAAATTCTTGGGGTTGAGGATTTTACATCCGAGACTGCATCGCTTTAGGATTCTTTCCCTATCGCAATGAAATACATCAAAATCAAATTCTTGGGGTTGAGGATTTTACATCCGAGACTGCATTGGTTTAGGATTCTTTCCCTATCGCAATGAAATACATCAAAATCAAATTCTTGGGGTCGAGGATTTTACATCCGAGACCGCATTGCTTTAGGATTCTTTCCCTATCGCAATGAAATACATCAAAATCAAATTCTTCGGGTTGAGGATTTTACATCCGAGACTGCATTGCTTTAGGTTCTTTCCCTATCGCAATGAAATACATCAAAATCAAATTCTTGGGGTTGAGGATTTTACATCCGAGATCGCATTGCTTTAGGATTCTTTCCCTATCGCAATGAAATACATCAAAATCAAATTCTTGGGGTTGAGGATTTTACATCCGAGACTGCATTGCTTTAGGTTCTTTCCCTATCGCAATGAAATACATCAAAAAATCAAATTCTTGGGGTTGAGGATTTTAAATCCGAGACTGCATTGCTTTAGGATTCTTTCCTTATTGCAATGAAATACATCAAAGTCATACTCTTGAGGTTGAGGATTTTACATCCGATACCTCATTACTCTGAGTTCTTTCCTCATTGTAATGGTTCAATCCAATCAATTCAATTTTCTTTTGAGGTTGAAGATGTTACATCTAAAACCACAAAATTCCAATTTTCATTTCAAGTTCAAATCCCTCCAAATTAATTTTGACAAACTTCAATTTAAATTGAAACTCAAATTGAAATCTAAACTCACACATCAAAACTTAAACTGAAACAAAATGAAATATAAATCGAAATTCCCCCAGATCATGTGATTTGGAATTCACCCCTTTTCCTTTCCCAGGCGAGAGTTCAGGAATCTCCAGGTCCGAGAGAGATATTTGACACTCCCGGCCGGAAACTCTCCTACTCCGTCCTAAGTTTGTCACATGGACTTCGTGTTGGTTTTGTTGATCGCTTCGGTCAACGCCGATACGCGCGGTGTGCTCGGGTTAGCACACCACACCTATTGGGGTCCATTTGTTGACCTCATTTTTGATGAGGTCTCCTCTTCTTCTCTTTTGTACTTAGGATCTAGCCTTAGGCTTTTCCTTTGACTAATCTTAGAGGATTAGAATTGGGACCGACCACTTAGAAATTTCGGACCACTTCTTAACTCCTCGCAAACTCCACAAACTTGATCGTAGACCCCTAATCACCTGAGGGTTGAAATCGAATATGGAAGTTTAAAGGATGAGTTCCTATGGGACTCTTTGGCCTCAGGATCGCCTCGGGTGGCTTGGTCTGGTGAGGGCTGACCTACACATACACCACACCTATACACTACACTTTCACACACCTCCTAAAACCACACCCACACCCAACTTGACCTCCTGACTCATGAAGGTGATTCACATGGATGGTCCTTAACCCCTAAGCCCTTGGCTAAAAGGGTTAGGAACAACATAGTGGATGCCTCAAATGAGTCCCTTCATGGCTCATGTGGGCTTGATATGGCTTGATGGCTCAACCAAAATGATTTCATTCCACTTACATTCACCTAATCTTCAATTTTGCAAATTTTCAATTTTTGACCCCAGGACCCTACACTCGCTAGCTTACCCAAAACCCTTAAAACTACCCAAAAATTTGCAAAATCACCTAAATTACCCAAAATTCCTCAAAATCAATCCCAAACATTCCCACATTACTCAAGCTGATCATTCATACCCAAAAATACCAAAAATTCCAAAAATACCTCCCAATACCCTCCAAATACCCAAAATGCCCCTCTTGACCCAAAAATCAAAAAAATTCAGAAAATTCCTAGAAAATTCCAGAAAATCCCAAATATTCCCAATTTCATTTTGTTCAACTACTCCATGGGCCAATTTTGTCAATTTACCCCACTTTTATCAAAATCCCCAATTTGACCCATTTCAACCCAAAGTGAACCCAATGTCAAGCCAAACCTATCCAATTGACCCAAATTCTGGTCCAATTCAATTCTAAACTTCAATCCAACATTCCCAACACCAATCTAGGCCAAATCCAAGTCCAATTTGATTGAAATTTGGATCCAATTTCATTTTGGCCTTAAAGCCCAATTTGGACCCATGACCCAAACCTAACCCAAACTAACCCAATTCAACTCCAATTAACCCCAAATATTTTCTAAACCTTCCTTAACATTCCCACAAACAAAACACTAACATTATTTGCCCAAAATTTAGACCCAAACCCCACTCAAATTCAACCCAAAACCAAAAAGCCCAATTTTGACCTAAACCCAAACTTAACCCAAATAGGCCCAAACCCCAAAATCCAAACCCAACCAAAGTTGAAACCTCTTTGAAACACTCCCATAAACATTTCCCAACATTTATTTTACATCAATTTCAACCCTAGCCCAACATTGGCCCAAGTTAGCCCAATTTGACCTATATTGGCCCATTCACCAAGAAGCCCAAATTCAACCCAATTCAAACCCAAATCACTCCCAACTTGCTTCAAATCACTCATGGCACATCCATGAGCTAAAACCAACATTTGTTTGGCCCAATCCTTCATAAAATTCCCATCCATAAATTTATTTTCAAACCCAAAAGCCCACTTTCTTAAACCTTCCTAAAAGCCCAAACTTCATGCTAAAGCCCATATGACAAATTCTTCTCATCATACCCTTAATTAAAATCATCCCTAAGTTCAAGTCAATCATCAAATGGTTCCAAATCAAGCCATGTGCCAAATCCCATCAAATTACTCCTAAATTACCAAAATTCCTAAAAACCTCTTTTATGAAAGTTGACTTAGCTTTTTCCAAGCCAAAGGTGAGCCATGAAGTCATGCATGAGCCACATGTGAGCCATGAAAGCCTTGGACACTTCACCATACCCAAAATGGCAAGAAGAGGGGACCCTTTAATGATTCTCTTAAGAGTGATTAACCACTCCCATGTCTCCCCTAACTCTTGCTTAAGCTTAATTGTACTTGGATTGTGACTTGACCCCACTAATCAAGCTGATCCAAGTGACTTTCCCTTCAGCCCAAATTGACCTTGGAGGATGAACCTAACCCAAAACCAAGGGTTGACCCATTTAGACCCAAAACTAGCCCTTTCCCATTCCACTTTGATTCAAACCCTTTACACATGTCCATGGCCAATTGATCGCACAAACCTCCGACCCACGACCCACCTGGACTCGAGGGTAACCCATGGCCGCCGGCCACCGCCCTGGGTCGCCGGAAAACACCATGGCCGAGACCATGGGATGAGCCAAACTTTGGAATTCCACCTTGCTGAGTTGCCCCTTGCCCAATGGCCACCATGGCTGTTATTCCCTTGACCTAAGCAGCTGATCCCAAGCCCTAACTCCCCCTGGGAGGCCCTCCACCCTCTCCTATTTAAACACCACCCCTTCTCGGCCATGAAGGGTGCTGAACTAGACCTTACTAAAACTCTGCCAAAATTTCTCTCGATCACTCTCCATACTTAGAGCAATTGATCCCCAGTGCCAATTTGCCCTAATCCCCACTAACAGAGCCCAATTTCTCAGCCAAAATTCCACCTAAAACCAGGACACTTCTCCACAGTGGATCAATCCTCAAATTGATTGGTCCTACACCTTCACCAGACCAAGAGGAGAAGTTTCCCACTGAAAGCCCCATCTCCAGGCCATCCAGTTATTCCAGCCTCCAAGCATTGTGATCGGCTGTGGTCACTTTCATAGCTAGGAAATTCACCAGGCCAAGGGACTTCATCTGGAGCTTGCTTGGACCCAATCGAAGGTTACACAACTCTCAGATCGAAGCTTCACTTCTCTGAGCAAAGGTATAAACTCACTCTTCTTCCTGAGCTTACAGTGATTCTCCATTTAATTTGAGTCAATTTAAATACATGTTTACCGTATGGATGTGTTCGTCTCCTCAAGACTAATCCATAGAGCATAAGAACACGAAAATCCGTTGAGAATCGAGTGAGAATTTAGGGTTAGAAGGTTGACGGTCACGGGTGCACACCAGTCGTAGACGATGACCATGAGCTGTCGGATCGAGCGTGTATCGAGTGGACGGTACGGATTGAGTCGGACACGGCGCGTTGGTACGTGACCCGCGGGGCCCTGGATCGCTGAGTTGGATGGCGGCGCCGAATCAGGAGACGCCGCGTGGAGCTTCGGAGATGCCTAGGTTGACGCGGCGCCGCGTGGATAAGTAGAAAATTAGGGTATTTTCTTATTTATTTAATTCCCTAAACTTCAAAAATGCATAACTTTGTGTAGAAAAATCAGAAAAATAAAATAAAAATACCCATTTGCTCACTGAATAGAGGAGAATAATGTGGAAAAGAAATCATTTAATTTCATTAAGTATTTTATTTTTAATGATTTATTTACTGTCTGCATTGTTTTAATTCTCCATGCATATAGGAAATTCACCATGGCATGAGACCATAGGGCTTTTGAAGCCTCGAATTTGGGAACATTCCCGAATTTTCCAAAGTCGAGGCCATCCCTATGAAGAATTATTGATTTTTCAATTCTGAGTCACTAGTCCGAGTATTTTAAATCCAATAATTAGCATGTTGTGAAATAAATTCTAGGAAAATTTTGTGATGTTTCTTGTGATCAGAAAACCCTAGGAAAAATAGGTTTTGAATTAATTCACTTGGAATAACCCTAATTGGCTTAAACACCCAAAATAGGTCTCTAATTAATTAGAGCTAATCATACATCAAATTGACTTGAAATCAATTCTCCACTGACCTTAAGTATTAGAGGAACCCACCATAAAATTTTGAAGTCAATTGCACTTGGTTAGCCCTACTAAATGGGTTGATTAAGCCATTTAGCCAATTTAAACTTTAAAAATTCATAACTTTCAAAATACTTTTCAAAAATTCACCAAATTGGTTTTGGAGCCCCTCTGATATTAGGGGAGTTTATGAAAATTAAAATTTCAATTTTCTAAAAAAGTTGATTTTTTGCATTATTTTAATATTTTAATGATTAAAAAATAATAAAAATCACAAAAATAATAAAATTCACCAAAATGTCACATTTTGAATTTTAATCACTTAGGAACAAACCCCATATTTTTCTTAAGTCTCTATGATGAGATATTAAATTTTAAAGCCCTAAGGTAATTTTAAAAATTAAAAAATGTATATTTCTAGTATTTCCACTAAAATAATTCTAATAAATCAAAGAAAAATCAAAAAATTGTAAAAATTGATTTTCTGATTTCCTTGATATCAGAGAGATTTTTGAAAAATATAAAATTCATTTTTCAATCTTTATTTTATTTTTAAATTAATTAATACTCCAAAACTCAAAATAATTATAATAAAAATAATATAATTCAAAAAATCACCAAAATTGGTCCAAGTGGTCCTCTGGTCATTAGAAATGTCCCATAATTTTCTTAAGGACGGAAACTTTCCTTTGGCCATATTATTAAATTTTCCATGGAAATCCTTATTTTCTACAAAAAATAATTACATAAATAAATTAAATACGAGAAAAATCACATTTTCTCCTCTAATGTCTTTATTGACATATGAGTGAAGTCACATAAAAATTTCAAATTCATTTAAGCTCAATTTAGTGAGTTATGAAATTATTAAGCTTGAAGTGCAAAATGGTAATTAAAATTTTAACCCTTAATTAAAACTTTAGGCTTAATAAGATGAAATAGTAAAATATTTGATCCTAATCTGATTTGGATGATTGAAATTTAAATAATTAAAGGGTAGAAACCTACTAAACAATTTAAAAATAATTAAAATAAAACCTTAATCAATTAATTAATTAAATTTAGAAGAATAATGAAAAATTGGAATTATTAAAATAGGGATATTATTAGGAAGAAATTTTGTTCTTTAATTTAAGAATCCCTAAATTAATCATCTCAATAATATTTAATTCCTAATTAAAATGATAATTCAAATTTAAGATTTAAAATGCTAAAAGACTTAATCATTAAATTGAATTAAAATTAAATTATTTAAATTAAACCCTTTTAAAATAAAATATTAAATTAAAATTGAAAAAAAAATTAAATTAAAATTTAAATTAAATTAAATTAAATTAAAACATATTAAATTAAACTAAATTAAATTAAAATTAAATTAAATTAAATTAAATTAAATTAAATCATATTAAATTTAATTAAATTAAATTAAATAAAAAAATAAATAATAAAATAAAACCAAGTTAAAATTAAAATTAAATTAAATTAAATTAATTAAATTAAAATTAAACTAAATTAAATCAAATTAAAATTAAATTAAATTAAATTGAATTAAAAATAACATCACCAAAAGACATAAAGAATTCAAAATAAATCTAAAACAACTTGAACAACTATTCCAAACTTAAACCCATTAATTGAAATTAAATTAAATCACAAATCATTTGAACATCAATTTGCCCTCGAAAGCTATTGTTGTCATAACCCCTAAATGGAGTGTTAAGTGAAGTGTTACTTCACTTATAAGATATTCAAATGTCCTAGTTCATTGAGCAAGATAATAAACTTGAACTCCGGACGATTAATTCATTTGTATAATTAAATTCTCTTGGACTTAAAATAATCCTAGAAATATTGAAAAGATGTTTAAGACTCGTCTTAAGCACTTCCTCGATATGATAGGATGCTTATAAGAACAATTGAACTTAATTGTTCTTTGATGAAGAAAATCGTCCTCGAACCAAAATACAAGAACACTAGACGTCATAGGAGATCACTAGGCTATAGGAGTAGGACCTTGGTAGAAAACCATAACCCTTCCCTTAGCTTTACCTAAGAACTTGCTTTAAATGCTTAAATATTCTAATTGTGTTTTAAGTGCAGCTTGGGATGACGGGAAGACCCTCCGAGTACGCTTTTATTTTATTGCGATTTACCTTATTGCAATTTATTTAATCACATCGCACTTACTTTTTTGCATGATAAACAACCGTTGCATGAAAACCCACACCTTTAGGGTAGCCCCTAAAGCCGAAACCAAAACTAAATTAAAAATCATTACAAGATAAAATTCACCGCCACAACATTTCAAAATATAAAACAACTCAAAATTTAATCACAAACGTAACACAAAACTACAACTACAACTAAATTAAAACGTCTTGTTGGATGATCAGGAATACCTCGGATGATGTAACCTAAGTGTTGCTAACGGGATTTCCCACGGTCTAAATGAAAGTGTGGAACTCATTTAGTTGAGTTTAGCAAATTCATCCGGACTAAGTGAATCCGATTAAAATAACGATGCGGAAGGATGGAACGGTGGGATCTTAACCGGTGTTGTTATAATCAATTTTAAGATTTGTTTTAACTAAAACACTAAAAACACTTGGATTTTAAGACTTCTCTAAACCAAAACACCTTTCTCATCTCCTGATTTATGACTTCTAAAACTAAACCTCTGCAACAACAAGGAGCTCGGAGTATGGTGGGCAGCACGGCCATTGTCATCAGCAAAACTTGAGTCTACTTCAGCAAAACTTTCCTTAGAATTAAATAACCAAGCCATAGGACTTCGAGGTAGTTTGCCTAGTGCAACATAAATCCTCAACCTTCTGTTAGGCATTTGCATTGCAAATTAAGCCCTAACCTAGGTCTTAGGATTTCCGAGGTAGTTGTCTGATACGACATAAACCCTCATATCTTCAAGGCTATTTGTATGATTTTATCATACGAATATAAGTCCTAATTAATTAAAATTGGCAAGATCAAAACATTAAATAAATATTAGGACTTTTCTAAATTCAAGCCAAACAATAGGATAGTCGGGAAATTACTGAAGCTCGCTTCGAATCTGTGATTTCTCCTACCTTTCTTCTTTTGAATTCCCAAAACAAAATGCTCCAAATTTGATCTATTCCCTATTGAAATTCCAAAATTCAATCCTTTGAAAACTTAAACTTTGAAATTCTTGAGAGCGAACTACCGATTATTATCGAGAGTTTTCTTAGGTGATTCCCGTCACTTAAGATGTAATTAACTATAGGGGCTTGCCCTTATAGGGAATTTTAAGAACCCGAGTAATATAAACCCCGCTTAATTCATTTATATTAAGCGAGGGAACTCGTCGGCTTATAAAATTGGTTCGCGAGACCAAACGGATGTCACAAATCTCATAGTTTATTTAATCGAGCCCCATCATCAAGCAACGGTGTCTATTCTTCGGGATAGATACACGGTTTGTAGTGCGGTGCTCGTTTATATAAACTATTTGGGATGTGAGATCGGTTTGATTTCATATCATAAAACTTTTAAACTTAAAATTATTTTCCAAATCAAATGTTATCTTTTAAACTATATATTTAAATTAAATTTAAAATATAAAAAAATTCACCGATAATTTCTGTAGGCGACCCCCCTTTTCAAAATACAACACTCAACCTAAAAATATGCCGACAACTTCTGGCGACTCAGCTGGGGAAGAATTCCTCTCTCCATTTTTAATCAGATAGTTTTGCATTCAAAAATCGGTAGTGTATCCATGTCCCTAATGGATCAAACTACCCTTCTTTCCGTTGGAATACTACGTTCATTTCTACCTTGAACAAGTATAGCCAACATTCTCTCGGATTTAGGAGCCACTGTTTAGACACCCCTAAACAGAGAGGTTCCGAAATCCTTTTACCTCATTTCTGAGGTGGGGTGGACCCCCAATAGGTGTTAGTTTAGGAGTGATCCTTCGAGTCGAGAAGTCTTGCACAAGAATTTCCTTTCCTTTCCAACTCTGAATCAGATTCATTACCTTCTCTACACCTTTGAACATTCCGTTCTAAATAAACAAACCCTCTAATAGATGACTCTTTTAACAAATATACATGAACAAGAATGTGTTCGGACTCTTTTCGATTCTTTTCTTTTCGTCCTGATGAGAAGAAGCATAACTTGGGACTGACAATCGAATCTACCCTGCGAAATGGAAGCCCCAAAGCCGATTTTCTCCTTCACCAATGGATGGACTTCGACTGTTTACAAGGATGAGCTACCCGACAATGGGATCATCCGGTTTGGACAAGGATTCGAGAACACAAATGTCAAGATCGGCGACGTTACCCTTTTCGCGCCGACAAACAAAGTATACGAGACCGAGAGACCTTTGATCGAGTTCAAGCATAAGTCAACTCAAGAGTTCCCTCCCTGCAAAGGGTTCCAGTCGAGAGGAATACTACCGTCCAAAGGAGGACCGTTATCTCTACCCCCACCTGGTCTAGTCGTCTCCGCACCTACCCCGGCTCTCGCCAAACTGAAGGGAAGGAAGTTCAAATTTGTAACGAGCATGTTACCGTGGAGGGTACGGATTTCCGTGCAAGACCTTCGTTTTTGAGAGTGGGTCCGGCTCGAGGGTTCCACCCCTAACACGGACTCGGAGGAGAAACAGAGGCGGGAAGATTGCCGGGAAGGCCAGAGCTGTCGAAGTCGCTTTCTTAGAAGAAATCCACGAGTACACACCACTACTCGAATACATACCATTGCTCGAATATACACCCCTTTTGGAAGGAAGTAGATTCCATCCCCTTTCACGCGCAGTCGATGAGGAAAATGTCCGCGGGATTGCTTCTACATTACCTCGACCCGCATACTATAGCGACAACAAAAGGAAAAGGGCTAGGATTACACCATTTGCCCGACTACGGTATCGTGATTGAGAAGTTAGCAAAGAAAGAAAAATGCCCTGTATCGGAGATTTTAAGAAGGATAGGGCGGGTGCCGGCCAAATTCCGTCTTGGGCCACGAGTAGAACCTGCTATCGCTGCAGAAGAGCCGAATAAGAAGATGAAGGCCAGTCCACCTATTGTTGTTTCAGGTTTACAGATCAGGGAGGATACCACCTTCCAGCATTCGGCAGACGGACCATCCGGTCCTGGGCCTTCGCTGCTAGAAGGATGGTATGGCGTCCCACTACCGGCCAATTAAGACCGAAACAACGACCGGAAAAGGAAAGTCTCGTCGGGAGACTTGAGTCCGAAGAAAGTGCTACCGCAGTAAAGGGGACTCATGAGAAGGAAACCCGACAATTATCACATGACAACTGCAAGGATGTACAGAAAAGAACACTAGAAGATGCTATGGAAAAGCTTAGAACTGATATTCGGCGACTAGCAAGGGAAAGAGAAGAGAAATTCGGAGATGAAGTTGACTCGTCGAGTTCATGGATGATGAATATGCGAGAAATTAACATGGTTGAAACGCGAGCTTCGTCGGCTTCACAAGGTGCCCTACAAGCAGCAGAAGAGAGGAACCGGAAGTAATGAGGAGGCAGCTTCAAGAGAAAGATGATACGATCGTCCAAATGGCAAAAAGGATGGAAGAAATGGCTGTAGCCCTAGCCACTCTCCAAAGTCAAGTTCAACCCCAAAGAGAAACACCCCCAGAAGTCATTCACATTGTAGACGGAGGAAAGGAGATTACATCCGTCAACGGGGATGATCAATTAAAGAAGGATGCAACACAAAGTATGATTCCGGAAAAGGATATCAAGAGCTTGGTGGAACAGCAGGTGCGAGAAGCCTTGGCACAATCAAAGAGCGGGACATCCATTCGGACGGGTAGACCTTACCCCGAAGAATTCGACGCCGTCCGATATCCGAAAGGCTTTGTACCACCTCCGATTCAAGACCTTTGATGGAACCGGAAACCCTCGGCAGCATGTTGCACATTTTCGTGCCAGTTATTGCAACGCCGGCGGAAGTGATGCATTACTCTTCAGACAATTTGTCAGCAGCCTGTCAGGGATCGCCTTTGATTGGTATGCGGAATTACCGAACGGTTAGTTGAAGACATTTTCAGAACTAGAGAACCTCTTCATCAAGCGATTTGCCGGAGCTCAGCACCACATCACTATAGGAGATTTAGTGGTAGAAAAGCAGAAACCCAACGAAACCTTGGTGGACTACATACTTCGATGGAGGAACCTAAGCATGAAGTGTGAGCCGCAGCTATAAGAACAGCATGCAGTCGGCATTTTACTAAAGAGCATCCATGGCCCGATAGCACTTCTCCTCAAGGGATTTACTATTAAGGCTTTCGAGAAGTTGTTAAGCAAGGCCGGAAGCTTGCAAGAGGAGGCGAAGCAATTAAGTTTCACCGATAAAACGAGACAAACGAAGCCCATGAAAACTTTTGAAAAGAAGTCCGGGATCGTTGCGGCGGTTGATAAAGGCAAGCAACCGATACAAATATCGTCGAACGGCCGCAACGAACTTCAACGAATTACCGACGACCCCGACCCGGCTATCGGTCATCTCAACGAGTATGAACAACCGCCTCGTCCACAACGTACGTTGAGGAGCTTCGAGCGAGGAGTATCGGTTCAAGAATGAGGCGGTGCTGAAAATATTCCGCAGTCTGATGAAGACTCCAGATTTCCAACTGCCAGAGCCTAAGAGACCAGAAGAAGTCGACAAGAAAGGTGATCCCAACTTTTGCCCTTACCACCGGATGTTTGGGCATAAGATAGAAGATTGTATTACCTTCAAGAGTTGGCTCAACGACAATCTTCGAAAAGGGAACATAACGATCCCGAAGGAATACATGAAGAAACCCCAGAAAGGAGGTTCCGTCAATGTTATCTCGACGGATCTCATTGTTCCGATAGATCCCTATGCGATTGACGATGGATGGACTACCGCTTGGACAAAGTCTTCGAAGAAGGTTTTGGATCACATCCAAACCGCTTCGGTGTGAGCCTCAATTCGGAGTTCGAAAGCGTCGAGTCGGCACTTATCACTTGCGATAGAAGAACCACCTCAACAAGAGACGACTGAAGAAAAGAAGAAAATTGACGAAGAAGAGAAGACCGAGGCTCCTAAGGCTAGACTAGGGGCTGCTTATCCTAGGATAGTTGTTTCCGATTCGGGGGAGAAATCCCTCGAACCTCTGACTCTGTATGATTATTTGCTCACCCCGGTGGGATCTTATAATGATGAGAGTTATGGCGTTGGCTACGTTTTGACTGTTTCTAACGATTACGTAACTAGCGACAACCAACCTAGTCCGGACGTCGATTCCGATATAAATGACAATTCTCAAATCATACACAATCTCGACGATCGTAATGACGAAGAAGACATCCACCAAGGAGGCTACGAGAGTTCAACAAGCAACGAATCTATTTGTGAGTTTCGAGGAGTCCCAGTCACATTAGAATTCGAGCCTTCAGACTCCGAAGCTAATCCAGAAGAACCTGTCATTCCGATTCAGAAGGAGACATCAGCAAACTCAATACTAGATTCAGAAGAAATTACAGAAGTCAACTTAAGGAGTGGAAGAGTTCTACCTCCGAGAATGGGTCCAAAGGACAAAGGAAAGCAGGTGGTTGTTCAGGAAGAACCAACCCCGGTAGAAGAAATACCCATTCGGGAAGAAAACGAGACACATGAAAACAAAGTGGACTACAACGTGCTAGCCCATCTTAGGAAACTACCAGCCAAATTGAGCATCTACGACGCTCTCATCTTATCAAAGGAGATGAGAGAAGCCCTGATCGAGGCCTTACTTGATCCGAAATTTGCTTAGCTCGAATGGCCGGAGATTCCTTAGATGAGGTTTGTTCGTTAAAGGAACGACGAGGTATCACCTTCGAGGACAATGACTTACTACTTGGGACGACGAGACCACAACCGACCGTTGTACATTTCGAGTTACAATTGGGAAGTTTACACTCTCCGGAGTATTGGTGGATCCGGGAGCATCAATCGATATAATGAATCTTCGAACGCTAGCCTACTTGGAAATTGATGCTCGCGAGCTCGAAGCGGACAAAATGTTATTAAGAGGATTCAACCAGAAAGGAGAAAGAGCCCTCGGATCAATAACACTGCTAATGAAGACCGGTGACTTAGCAAAGACAACCGCGAAATTTCACATAATTGATTTAGAAACGTCGTTCAACGCTCTACTGGGCCGACCATGGATACATGAGAACCGGATGGTACCATCATCCCTACATCGGTGCATCAAATACTACGATGGAGGGGAACGAGTGCATCAAAGGTGACTTACGACCATTCTCCGTACATGAAATTGGAATCCATGAAGATGCGACTTATTATGCACCCCCGAAGAAAACAATCTTCTCCAGAGATACCATAACGAATGAAGCAAAGGAAGTTCGGGACAACGAAGAACACGAAGTTCTAGTCCAACAGTCACTCACCACTCCCTTACGGTGAGATGGTGAAGGTTTCTCCACAACTCGCATCCGAGGTCGAGGCCGGGGACGAGGTCGTGGCGGAGACGTTAGGACGGTTGGACGAGGAAAACCGACCATCAATGTTGAATGGGAAGATAGTTACGAAGAAGAAAAAGAAATCGAAGCAAGAAGCGACGACAATAAGTCGGAAGAAGCCGCAGATTCGAGGATCCCTCTCGAAGATGAAAAGAACGAGGAATATAAATCAATGTACGAGAAGATTAACCACTATATACATGCTATGACCACGACCCCGATCTATTCTAATAAGATCGAGGGTATGGTGGTCGAAGAGGTACGTAGCGGCGGTGCAAAGCCCATCAAATTCTACCGTGGTGCTCCTACTCCAAAGCTGAAAATAATGTACAATTTAAAGATGCTACTTCATCGGAATTAATGGAATTACCTTTTGAGTGGTACTCTCCCTGTGTTCGAAATTTAATTCGGCGTGGTTTCTTACCTCGACAATGGACAAAAGGTCGATCACAACATTTTGAAAATTTATGGAATAACTCCGGTCGTCCACCCAATTCAAGGCATGGTCTCGGATTCGGCACAGTAGGATCAGTTGACGATACTGAATTTTGCATGGTTGTCACTTGCAAGTCTAATGAAGACTGCATGGAAGCTACAGAAGAACTTGAAGATTTACAAATTGGAAACGCTCCACCAGAGTTCGAAGAAGAGATCAAATCTACAATAGATGAGTTAACGGAAGTTAACTGAGGTACTAGCGAAGAACCTAAACCTACCTTTGTTAGCTCCTTACTCAATAAAGAAGACTCCGAAGAAATAATCAAGTTATTAATGGAATTTAGAGACTGTTTTGCTTGGAGCTACAATGAGATGCCGAGTTTAGCTCCGGAGGTCGCGATCCATAAGCTAGGAGTGGATCCTCGCTTCGTCCCGGTCGGACAAGGTCCCGAAGTATGCGTCTAGAAATAGAACAACAAGTCATAGTTGAAGTTAAAAAGCTAATAGACGCTAAATTTGTCCGTGAAGAACAATACCCGACTTGGCTAGCTGATGTGGTACCGAGTCGGGAAGAAGAATGGTCGGATCGGAATTTGTGTGGATTTCGAGAGATTTAAACAAGGCATGTCCAAAAGATGAATTTCCTCTACCGATCCCGGAATTAATGATCGACATTGCTTCAACACATGAAATATTCTCATTCATGGATGGATCTTCGGGATACAACCGGATAAAAATGGCTCCGGAAGACGAAAAACTTACGAGCATTCGAACGCCGATCGGAGTATATTGCTACACGAGTGATGCCATTCGGACTAAAGAACGCAGGAGCAACATACCAGAGAGCAATGACAAGAATTTTTGATGATCTCATCCAAAATCAAGTCGAATGCTACGTGGATGATGTGGTCATCAAAAGCAAAGTAAAGGAAAACCACCTGTATGATTTGAGAAATGTTTTCGAACGATTAAGACAATTTAACCTTAAGATGAATCCCTTAAAATGCGCCTTCGGCGACACGTCCGGGAAGTTCTTAGGATTCGTTGTCCGACATCGTGGAATTGAAATCGATCCGGAAAAGATAAAAGCCATCTTAGAAATGCCGCCTCCCAAAACCTTAAAACAACTACGATATTTTCAAGGGAAGCTGGCATATCTTCGACGCTTTATATCGAACTTGTCAGATAGGTGTCAGCCTTTCTCGGTATTAGTTAAAAAGGACGCCAAATTCATTTGGGAAGAGAAATGCCAGAGGGCCTTTGAGGACATTAAACAATATTTAATGACACGTCCTGTCTTAGCAGCCCCAGTCTCAGGTAGACCGCTGATACTTTATACCGCGGCTTTAGACGACTCTCTCAGAGCCTTGTTAGCCCAGGTCAATGATGAGAGTAATGAAAATGCTCTTTACTACTTAAGCGGTCGTTTACTTCCGACGGAAATAAGGTATCCCGCAATTGAAAAGCATTGTTTAGCCCTGATCTTCGCCGCTCAAAAGCTCAGGCACTACATGCTTTCTCATAAGGTGAACCTGATTTCGAAATTTAATCCATTGCAATACTTGATGACCCGTCCGATGCTTTCCGGCAGACTTGCCAGATGGTCAATGATATTATTGCAATTTGATATAACTTTCGTGCCTCTTCGTGCCGTAAAGGGACAAATCCTAGCAGACTTCCTCGCAGCACACCCTTTGCCGGCAGAATTTTGCCGGCAGAATCTCCTCTTAATGACGACTTGCCAGAAGAACAAATAATGAGCTTAGAAGACCCTGATGATCGACGTTGGGAATTATATTTTGATGGAGCATCTTCAGCACACAAAGACAAAGAATCGCAAGTGATAGTGCCGGTAAGGCGGGGATCGGACTAATCTTTATAACACCGGAGCGGGGATGTTAAGATACTCCTACCACTTAACAAAGCCATGTACAAACAACGAAGCGAAATATGAAGCTCTCGTAACGGGACTAGAATTGACTATTCAAATGGGGATAACAAACATCAACATCTACGGGGATTCGCAGTTAATCATTCAACAGATCGCCGGACAGTACAAAATTTTAAAACCAAGACTCGAGCAATATTTCCAGTATGCCATGCAGTTGTTGGAACAAATTCCAAATGTGAAAATCTACAAAATTCCCAGGAAAGAAAACGCTTTAGCAGATGCGTTAGCCCGTCTCGCAAATGAATTTGCCTGCTTACAAGATGAATCAGTGGAAGTGTCAGTTCACGGACGTCAGGTCCTATCACAGCTCGACATAGACATAATACACAAATCAGAAAAGGAAAAAGGATCAATTGCAGCAGTGACAGAAAACACCGAAGATTGGCGACAACCATTAATAGACTACCTGCAAACAGGAAAACTACCAGACGATAGGTCGTTAGCCCATCAGATCAAGAAAAGAACTCTGTCCTACGCATTAATAAACAATACATTATACGAAGGTCTTTTGATCGGATGTGGCTAAGATGCCTAAGCGGGTCCGAGGCTCGTGAAATCGTTAAAGAGGTGCATTCGGGACTCCGTGGCGCTCACCGGTCGGGTCCGAAGATGAAAATGAAAATTAAAAGACTAGGGTACTACGGCCCTCGATGATGACCGATCGCATGAAAGTCGCCAAGAGTCGCCACCAATGCCGAGTGCATGGAGTGGTTCTACACCAACCTCCGAATGTGCTACATCCGACAATTGCGTCGTGGCCATTTGAATGTTGGGGCACAGATATAGTGGGTCCAATAGAATCACCATCTTCAAAAGGACATCGCTTCATTCTTGCGGCTACAGATTACTTTTCCAAGTGGGCAGAGGCGGTTCCACTCGGAGAAGTGAAAGCACACCACGTGCTACGGTTTTTCAAGAACCAAGTTGTCTACCGTTTCGGAGTGCCGCGCGGGATCATCTCGGATAATGGGTCGGCATTCGAAGCACACAAATCAACAATTTTGTCGGGAGACACGGAATCGACTGGCGCTATTCAACAATTTACTACCGAGAGCAAACGGCCTGGCTGAGGCTTTTAATAAAACTCTCGTTCAAATCTTAAAGAAAACCTTGGACGATAATAAGAGAAATTGGCCCGAGAAGTTATTAGAAGCCTTATGGGCCTACCGGACAACCTTCAGAACTCCTACTCTAGCTACACCTTACGCTCTGGTATATGGGTCCGAGGCAGCCTTACCCTTAGAGGTCCAGCTTCCTTCACTCAGAATTGCAGTTGCAAACAAAATCATAACAGAAGAGAATGCCAAATTATGACTAGAAGAATTGGAAAGCCTGGAAGGGAAAAGACTTGCAGCGCAGACAGAATTTAGAACTATACCAAGCTAAGATGGTTCAAGCTCATGACGATCGGTCCGCCCAAGAACCTTCAAAGTTGGTGACTTAGTTCTCGTTCTCAAGAGACCTATCCTTGCACACCGCAAGATAGGAGGAAAATTTGAACCCACTTGGGAAGGACCGTTTGTTGTTGAGGCAGTCTACTCAGGAGGCTCCTACCAGTTAGTGAACTGCCAAGGAGAACGACATATGCTTCCGATCAACGGACGATACTTGAAGAAGTATTACGCTACCTGATGTTTCGAAGGAATGAATTTTTCATCCCTAGAAGCACGGGTGAAGTAATTACTTATGATCTGGTCCGAACCCAAAAATAATAAAAAATGTGCTAAAATAAATAAAATCGTGATAATAAAGTTTTCCTTGTTTTTCTTTTCCAAATCAAAATCTCTTTCCTAATCTTATCCCACTTCATTCCTGTTGAATTTAAAAAGATAAAAGGAATAATAATAAAAAAAATTTGTCTTTAATAAACATTTTCTTAATGTTCTTGTTCTTAGTACAGCCCCTGATCCTTTTCCTTGTCTCTTCGCGGGGAAATGTCGAACGGGCGGTTGGTCTGAACTTTAGAAATGGCGTAAGCCTTGCACTCGATGAAAGAGGGTGAAAGATGGAGTGATAATAGAGATTGACTCGGACTTCGCACCGGCAGGCTCGCAATACGAGGAAAGTGACTAGGTCCCGATTGACCGAGAGGAACCGCCTGGTCAGGACGATAATGAAAGTGGGTGGCCCAAGCCACCAATCCGAGCGACAAGAAAAGAAAAGCAAACACCGAGGAGGACAAGAGAATCAAGTACGTAGTCGCTACGGCGGAGGGCGGGCTTGTCGGCGCCGCGCCCACGGAGATTCGGGAAGTACGAAGAGCTACTCTCACAGACAACTCAACGAAGAAATAAAAATCGCCGTATCCGCAAGATGTTAACTAAATTAGCGGCGGACCGGCGCGACGAGGCGGTTGCTACTGCCGGTACATACACTTCGAGGATACCGGTTCGCCGGGAACTCGAAGAGAGGAGGCCGGCTCAGAGGATAACGGAAGAGATCGGGGAAGTCTCGAGAAGAACGAGAGGAAAGAAGGCTACAACGCCACCGGACAAAGCCACCGGTAATGCATAACCTTGTTGCGAAGCAACCCGGAGGATGTCCCGATGGACACCATCCTCGAGGAGCCGAGGTATGCGGGAGAACGTGAAGGGATTGAACCATATATCCCACAATACGTCACTGAGGCCTCGCCATTTGCAAATTATTCCAGAATACGAGCTAGAAAGGATGCAGAATGTCGAGAAGAAAACTTTTGAATACTTCGAGAGAATCAGAGGCAGGAGGATCAATATACTAGAAGGCCTCGAGCTACATACAGACGTGTTCTCAGAGCACGAACAACAACAAATCGTGGACTGCATCCGGGATTTGAAAAGAATGGGCCGAGCGGGCCGCTTATGAGAAAACACTTACTCAGAACCCCGGAGATGGATGCCAGGGAAAGGTAGAATTACCATACAGTGTGGATGCTGCTATAACTTCGCAGAAGACAGGAAAGGAAACCCACCGGGGATACTCCGTCATGGCAAGGTGGATCCAATGCCATTAGCCATCAAAAGGATGGTAAAAAGAATGATAGCATGGAGGGTACGCAGCAGATTGCATACCAAACAGGTTGCATCATTAACATTTATAAGAAGGGTTGATTGCATACCCCGCACATAGATGACCACGATTTTGTCGGACCTTTCTACACGGTTTCTTTTACGAACGAGTGTAATATCATGTTCGGATCCGACCTCCGGTTAGCGAGCCCGAGTGAGTTCCGAGGGTCGGTAAAGATACCATTACCGGTAGGTTCCGTCATGATGTCGAAGGGCAACGGAGCGGATGTCGCTAAACATTGCATACCGGGAGTACCAGTAAAGCGGATCTCAGTTACTTTCAGAAGGATGGATGACAGGAAAGCACCTTACCACTTCCAGCCAGACCCGGAGTTAGAAAGCCTCTGGCCTTATGAGCTGTGAGTTACATGGAAAGTATCACACCTCCAACGTACATCCATACGACATCCTTGCCAAGGATGGCTTGGAAGGTGATGCTATTGACCATGCACCTCACAATTCAGACATGGATTTTTGACAGATGCCTTTTTGAATAGATCGACAAAGATTATACATAGTCCGTTTTGAGTCTATATGGATTGTATGAGATGTATTCCAGATCGAGTTGTATGATGTATCTTCAGCATGATTGGAATGAAAGTGACCATGTCACATTTTTGGCCTTCACCTCTTTTGTGCAAGTTGACTGAGAAACGCCATTAAAGTTAAATGAACTTCGAACAAAGAACAGAAAAGAAACAAAAGAATAAAAGAAAACTTTCCTTGAAAATCTAAAAAAAATATATAATAATAAACTCCAAATTCACGATAAAAATAAAATTTGAATCGTTAAAAGACAAACAAAATGACCACAAATTTTATATCAAATTTACATTCGATCTTCCAGATCTCAAATCAAATCTCAATCAAATTTCAAATTCAATCTTTCCAAATCTCAAATCAAACCTCAATCAAATTCAAACTCAACCTTCCAAATCGAAATCCAATCCCTTCTACTCTCTCCCTTGTCTGGGATGGAAGCGGTTGATTCCATTAACACGGATCGAATCTGATGGCGAGGAATTGTATCCAATCCAAACCAGTAACTTCCGATCAACTCTTTTGAATGAGATATGTAGCATCTACATATTCCCTTCTAATCTATTTCATTCCATGAAAGTCTTTTACAACTTTCATGAAATTCTCGAAACACCAAAAGTCCACACTTTTCAAATCGACACTACAAATCTTTGCAAAATCAAAATTCAAAATCAAATTCTTGGGGTTGAGGATTTTACATCCGAGACTGCATTGCTTTAGGTTCTTTCCTATCGCAATGAAATACATCAAAATCAAATTCTTGGGGTTGAGGATTTTACATCCGAGACTGCATTGCTTTAGGATTCTTTCCCTATCGCAATGAAATACATCAAAATCAAATTCTTGGGGTTGAGGATTTTACATCCGAGACTGCATTGCTTTAGGATTCTTTCACTATCGCAATGAAATACATCAAAATCAAATTCTTGGGGTTGAGGATTTTACATCCGAGATCGCATTGCTTTAGGATTCTTTCCCTATCGCAATGAAATACATCAAAATCAAATTCTTGGGGTTGAGGATTTTACATCCGAGATCGCATTGCTTTAGGTTCTTTCCCTATCGCAATGAAATACATCAAAATCAAATTCTTGGGGTTGAGGATTTTACATCAGAGATCTGCATTGCTTTAGGTTCTTTCCTATCGCAATGAAATACATCAAAAAATCAAATTCTTGGGGTTGAGGATTTTACATCCGAGACTGCATTGCTTTAGGATTCTTTCCCTATCACAATGAAATACATCAAAATCAAATACTTGGGGTTGAGGATTTTACATCCGAGACTGCATTGCTTTAGGATTCTTTCCCTATCACAATGAAATACATCAAAATCAAGTTCTTGGGGTTGAGGATTTTACATCCGAGACTGCATTGCTTTAGGATTCTTTCCCTATCGCAATGAAATACATCAAAATCAAATTCTTGGGGTTGAGGATTTTACATCCGAGACTGCATTGCTTTAAGATTCTTTCCCTATCGCAATGAAATACATCAAAATCAAATTCTTGGGGTTGAGGATTTTACATCCGAGACTGCATTGCTTTAGGATTCTTTCCCTATCGCAATGAAATACATCAAAATCAAATTCTTGGGGTTGAGGATTTTATATCCGAGACTGCATTACTTTAGGTTCTTTCCCTATCGCAATGAAATACATCAAAAAATCAAATTCTTGGGGTTGAGGATTTTACATCCGAGACTGCATTGCTTTAGGATTCTTTCCCTATTGCAATGAAATACATCAAAGTCATACTCTTGAGGTTGAGGATTTTACATCCGATACCTCATTACTCTGAGTTCTTTCCTCATTGTAATGGTTCAATCCAATCAATTCAATTTTCTTTTGAGGTTGAAGATGTTACATCTAAAACCACAAAATTCCAATTTTCATTTCAAGTTCAAATCCCTCCAAATTAATTTTGTCAAACTTCAATTTAAATTGAAACTCAAATTGAAATCTAAACTCACACATCAAAACTTAAACTGAAACAAAATGAAATATAAATCGAAATTCCCCCAGATCATGTGATTTGGAATTCACCCCTTTTCCTTTCCCCAGCGAGAGTTCAGGAATCTCCAGTCTGAGAGAGATATTTGACACTCCCCAGCGGAAACTCTCCTACTCTGTCCTAAGTTTGTCACTTGGACTTCTGTGTTGGTTTTGTTGATCGCTTCGGTCAACGCCTTGATACGCGCGGTGTCTTGGGTTAGCACACCACACCTATTGGGGGTCCATTTGTTGACCTCATTTTTGATGAGGTCTCCTCTTCTTCTCTTTTGTACTTAGGATCTAGCCTTAGGCTTTTCCTTTGACTAATCTTAGAGGATTAGAATTGGGACCGACCACTTAGAAATTTCAGACCACTTCTTAACTCCCTGCAAACTCCACAAACTTGACTGTAGACCCATAATCACCTAGAGGGTTGAAATCAAATATGGAAGTTTAAAGGATGAGTTCCTATAGGACTCTTTGGCCTTAGGACTGCCCTGGGTGGCTTGGTCTAGTGAGGGCTGACCTACACATACACCACACCTATACACTACACTTTCACACACCTCCTAAAACCACACCCACACCCAACTTGACCTCCTGACTCATGAAGGTTATTCACATGGATGGTCCTTAACCCCTAAGCCCTTGGCTAAGAGGGTTAGGAACAACATAGTGGATGCCTCAAATGAGTCCCTTCATGGCTCAACCAAAATGATTTCATTCCACTTACATTCACCTAATCTTCAATTTTGCAAATTTTCAATTTTTGACCCTCGGGACCCTACACTCGCTTAGCCTACCCAAAACCCTTAAAACTACCCAAAAATTTGCAAAATCACCTAAATTACCCAAAATTCCTCAAAATCAATCCCAAACATTCCCACATTACTCAAGCTGATCATTCATACCTAAAAATACAAAAAATTCCAAAAATACCTCCCAATACCCTCCAAATACCCAAAATGCCCCTCTTGACCCAAAAATCAAAAAAATTCAGAAAATTCCTTGAAAATTCCAGAAAATCCCAAATATTCCCAATTTCATTTTGTTCAACTACTCCATGGGCCAATTTTGTCAATTTACCCCACTTTTATCAAAATCCCAATTTGACCCATTTCGACCCGAAAGTGAACCCGATGTCGAAGCCAAACCTATCCAATTGACCCAAATTCTGGTCCAATTCAATTCTAAACTTCAATCCAACATTCCCAACACCAATCTAGGCCAAATCCAAGTCCAATTTGATTGACATTTGGATCCAATTTCATTTTTGGCCTTAAAGCCCAATTTGGACCCATGACCCAAACCTAACCCAAACTAACCCAATTCAACTCCAATTAACCCCAAATATTTTCTAAACCTTCCTTAACATTCCCACAAACAAAACACTAACATGATTTGCCCAAAATTTAGACCCAAACCCCACTCAAATTCAACCCGAAAACCAAAAAGCCCAATTTTGACCTAAACCCGAACTTAACCCAAATAGGCCCAAACCCCAAAATCCAAACCCAACCAAAGTTGAAACCTCTTTGAAACACTCCCATAAACATTTCCCAACATTTATTTTACATCAATTTCAACCCTAGCCCAACATTGGCCCAAGTTAGCCCAATTTGACCTATATTGGCCCATTCACCGAGGAAGCCCGAAATTCGACCCAATTCGAACCCAAATCACTCCCAACTTGCTTCAAATCAATCATGGCACATCCTTGAGCTAAAACCAACATTTGTTTGGCCCAATCCTTCACAAAATTCCCATCCATAAATTTATTTTCAAACCCAAAAGCCCACTTTCTTAAACCTTCCTAAAAGCCCAAACTTCATGCTAAAGCCCATATGACAAATTCTTCTCATCATACCCTTAATTAAAATCATCCCTAAGTTCAAGTCAATCATCAAATGGTTCCAAATCAAGCCATGTGCCAAATCCCATCAAATTACTCCTAAATTACCAAAATTCCTAAAAACCTCTTTTATGAAAGTTGACTTAGCTTTTTCCGAGCCGAAAGGTGAGCCATGAAGTCATGCATGAGCCACATGTGAGCCATGAAAGCCTTGGACACTTCACCATACCCAAAATGGCAAGAAGAGGGGACCCTTTAATGATTCTCTTAAGAGTGATTAACCACTCCCATGTCTCCCCTAACTCTTGCTTAAGCTTAATTGTACTTGGATTGTGACTTGACCCCACTAATCAAGCTGATCCAAGTGACTTTCCCTTCGACCAAATTGACCTTGGAGGATGAACCTAACCCAAAACCAAGGGTTGACCCATTTAGACCCAAAACTAGCCCTTTCCCATTCCACTTTGATTCGAACCCTTTACACATGTCCATGGCGATTGACCTGCACAAACCTCCAGCCACGACCCACTGGACTCGAGGGTAACCCATAGTCGCTGGCAGCCGCCCGAGGTCGCCGGAAAACACCATGGCCGAGACCATGGGAGGAGCCAAACTTTGGAATTCCACCTTGCTTAGTCGCCCCATGCCCAATAGCCACCATGGTCATTCTTCCCTTGACCTAAGCAGTCGATCCCAAGCCCTAACTCCCTCACGGGAGGCCCTCCACCCTCTCCTATTTAAACACCACCCCTTCTCGGCCATGAAGGGTGCTGAACTAGACCTTACTAAAACTGCGCAAAATTGCTCTCGATCACTCTCCATACTTAGAGCAATTGATCCCCGAGTGCAATTTGCCTCAATCCCACCAACGGAGCCCAATTTCTCAGACGAAATTCCACCTAAAACCAGGACACTTCTCCACGGTGGATCAATCCTCAAATTGATTGGTCCTACACCTTCACCGAGACCAAGAGGAGAAGTTTCCCACGAAAGCCCCATCTCCGGAGCCATCCGGTTGTTCCGGCCTCCAAGCTTTGTGATCGAGCTGTGGTCACTTTCATAGCTAGGAAATTCACGAGCCGAGGTACTTCATCCGGAGCTTGCTTGGACCCGATCGAAGGTGACACAACTCTCGGATCGAAGCTTCACTTCTGCGAGCGAAGGTATAAACTCACTCTTCTTCCGAGCTTACGAGAGATTCTCCATTTAATTTGAGTCAATTTAAATACATGTTTACCAGTATGGATGTGTTCGTCTCCTCAAGACGAATCCATGAGAGCATAAGAACACGAAAATCCGTTGAGAATCGAGTGAGAAATTAGGGTTAGAAGGTTGACGGTCACGGGTGCACACCAGTCGTAGACGATGACCATGAGCCGTCGGATCGAGCGTGTATCGAGTGGACGGTCTGGATTGAGTCGGACAGCGCGTTGGTACGTGACCCGCGGGGCCCTGGATCGCTGAGTTGGATGGCGGCGCCGAATCAGGAGACGCTGCGTGGAGCTTCGGAGATGCCTAGGTTGACGCGGCGCCGCGTGGATAAGTAGAAAATTAGGGTATTTTCTTATTTATTTAATTCCCTAAACTTCAAAAATGCATAACTTTGTGTAGAAAAATCAGAAAAATAAAATAAAAATACCCTCTTGCTCACTTGAATAGAGGAGAATAATGTGGAAAAGAAATCATTTAATTTCATCGAAGTATTTTATTTTTAATGATTTATTTACTGTCCGCATTGTTTTAATTCTCCATGCATATAGGAAATTCACCATGGCATGAGACCATAGGGCTTTTGAAGCCTACGAATTTGGGAACATTCCCTGAATTTTCCAAAGTCGGAAGGCCATCCCTATGAAGAATTATTGATTTTTCAATTCTAGGTCACTAGTCTGAGTATTTTAAATCCAATAATTAGCATGTTGTGAAATAAATTCCAAGAAAATTTAGTGATGTTTCTTATGATCAGAGGACCCTAGGAAAAATAGGTTTTGAATTAATTCACTTGGAATAACCCTAATTGGCTTAAACACCCAAAATAGGTCTTTAATTAATTATAGCTAATCATACATCAAATTGACTTGAAATCAATTCTCCACTGACCTTAAGTATCAGAGGAACCCACCATAAAATTTTGAAGTCAATTGCACTTGGTTAGCCCTACTAAATGGGTTGATTAAGCCATTTAGCTCAATTTAAACTTTAAAAATTCATAACTTTCAAAATACTTTTCAAAAATTCACCAAATTGGTTTTAGAGCCTCTCTGATATTAGGGGAGTTTAAGAAAATTAAAATTTCAATTTTCTAAAAAAGTTGATTTTTTGCATTATTTTAATATTTTAATGATTAAAAAATAATAAAAATCACAAAAATAATAAAATTCACCAAAATGTCACATTTTGAATTTTAATCACTTAGGAACAAACCCCATATTTTTCTTAAGTCTCTATGATGAGATATTAAATTTTAAAGCCCTAAGGTAATTTTAAAAATTAAAAAATGTATATTTCTAGTATTTCCACTAAAATAATTCTAATAAATCAAAGAAAAATCAAAAAATTGTAAAAATTGATTTTCTGATTTCCTTGATATCAGAGAGATTTTTGAAAAATATAAAATTCATTTTTCAATCTTTATTTTATTTTTAAATTAATTAATACTCCAAAACTCAAAATAATTATAATAAAAATAATATAATTCAAAAAAACACCAAAATTGGTCCAAGTGGTCCTCTGGTCATTAGAAATGTCCCATAATTTTCTTAAGGACGGAAACTTTTCTTTGGCCATATTATTAAATTTTCCTTGGAAATCCTTATTTTCTACAAAAAATAATTACATAAATAAATTAAATACAGAAAAATCACATTTTCTCCTCTAATGTCTTTATTGACATATGAGTGAAGTCACATAAAAATTTCAAATAAATTTAAGCTCAATTTAGTGAGTTATGAAATTATTAAGCTTGAAGTGCAAAATGGTAATTAAAATTTTAACCCTTAATTAAAACTTTAGGCTTAATAAGATGAAATAGTAAAATATTTGATCCTAATCTGATTTGGATGATTGAAATTTAAATAATTAAAGGGTAGAAACCTACTAAACAATTTAAAAATAATTAAAATAAAACCTTAATCAAATAATTAATTAAATTTAGAAGAATAATGAAAAATTGGAATTATTAAAATAGGGATATTATTAGGAAGAAATTTTGTTCTTTAATTTAAGAATCCCTAAATTAATCATCTCAATAATATTTAATTCCTAATTAAAATGATAATTCAAATTTAAGATTTAAAATGCTAAAAGACTTAATCATTAAATTGAATTAAAATTAAATTATTTAAATTAAACCCTTTTAAAATAAAATATTAAATTAAAATTGAAAAAAAAAAATTAAATTAAAATTTAAATTAAATTAAATTAAATTAAAACATATTAAATTAAACTAAATTAAATTAAAATTAAATTAAATTAAATTAAATTAAATTAAATCATATTAAATTTAATTAAATTAAATTAAATTAAAAAAATAAATAATAAAATAAAACCAAGTTAAAATTAAAATTAAAGTAAATTAAATAAATTAAATTAAAATTAAACTAAATTAAATCAAATTAAAATTAAATTAAATTAAATTGAATTAAAAATAACATCACCAAAAGACATAAAGAATTCAAAATAAATCTAAAACAACTTGAACAACTATTCCGAACTTAAACCCATTAATTGAAATTAAATTAAATCACAAATCATTTGAACATCAATTTGCCCTCGAAAGCTATTGTTGTCATAACCCCTAAATGGAGTGTTAAGTGAAGTGTTACTTCACTTATAGGATATTCAAATGTCCTAGTTCCATTGAGCAAGATAATAAACTTGAACACCCGGACGATTAATTCATTTGTATAATTAAATTCTCTTGGACTTAAAATAATCCTAGAAATATTGAAAAGATGTTTAAGACTCGTCTTAAGCACTTCTTCGATATGATAGGATGCTTATAAGAACAATTGAACTTAATTGTTCTTTGATGAAGAAAATCGTCCTCGAACCAAAATACGAGAACACTAGACGTCATAGGAGATGACTAGGCTCATAGGAGTAGGACCTTGGTAGAAAACCATAACCCTTCCCTTAGCTTTACCTAAGAACTTGCTTTAAATGCTTAAATATTCTAATTGTGTTTTAAGTGCGGCTTGGGATGACGGGAAGACCCTCCAGGTACGCTTTTATTTTATTGCGATTTACCTTATTGCAATTTATTTAATCGCATCGCACTTACTTTTTTGCATGATAAACAACTGTTGCATGAAAACCCACACCTTTAGGGTAGCCCCTAAAGCTGAAACCAAAACTAAATTAAAAATCATTACAAGATAAAATTCACCGCCACAACATTTCAAAATATAAAACAACTCAAAATTTAATCACGAAACGTAACACAAAACTACAACTACAACTAAATTAAAACGTCTTGTTGGATGATCGGGAATACCTCGGATGATGTAACCTACGTGTTGCTAACGGGATTTCCACGGTCTAAATGAAAGTGTGGAACTCATTTAGTTGAGTTTAGCAAATTCATACGGACTAAGTGAATCGATTAAAATAACGATGCGGAAGGATGGAACAGTGGGATCTTAACAGGTGTTGTTATAATCAATTTTAAGATTTGTTTTAACTAAAACACTAAAAACACTTGGATTTTAAGACTTCTCTAAACCAAAACACCTTTCTCATATCCTGATTTATTACTTCTAAAACTAAACCTCTGCAACAACAAGGAGTTCGGAGTATGGTGGGCAGCACGGCCATCGTCATCAGCAAAACTTGAGTCTACTTCAGCAAAACTTTCCTTAGAATTAAATAACCAAGCCATAGGACTTCGAGGTAGTTTGACTAGTGCAACATAAATCCTCAACCTTACGTTAGGCATTTGCATTGCAAATTAAGCCCTAACCGGTCTTAGGATTTCCGAGGTAGTTGTACGATACGACATAAACCCTCGTATCTTGAAGTTTATTTGTATGATTTTATCATACGAATATAAGTCCTAATTAATTAAAATTGGCAAGATCAAAACATTAAATAAATATTAGGACTTTCCTAAATTCGAAGCAAACAATAGGATAGTCGGGAAATTGCCGAAGTTCGCTTCGAATGCGTGATTTCTCCTACCTTTCTTCTTTTGAATTCCCAAAACAAAATGCTCCAAATTTGATCTATTCCTATTGAAATTCCAAAATTCAATCCTTTGAAAACTTAAACTTTGAAATTCTTGAGAGCGGAACTACGATTATTATCGAGAGTTTTCTTAGGTGATTCCCGTCACTTAAGATGTAATTAACTATAGGGGCTTGCCCTTATAGGGAATTTTAAGAACCCGAGTAATATAAACCTCGCTTAATTCATTTATATTAAGCGAGGGAACTTGTCGGCTTATAAAATTGGTTCGCAGACCAAACGGATGTCACGAAATCTCATAGTTTATTTAATCGAGCCCCATCATCGAGCGATGTAGTTCATTCTTCGGGATAGATACACGGTTTGTAGTGCGGTGCTCGTTTATATAAACTATTTGGGATGTGAGATCGGTTTGATTTCATATCTTAAAACTTTTAAACTTAAAATTATTTTCCAAATCAAATGTTATCTTTTAAACTATATATTTAAATTAAATTTAAAATATAAAAAAATTCACCGATAATTTACGTAGGCGACCCCCTTTTCAAAATACAACACTCGACCTAAAAATATGCCGACAACTTCGGCGACTCGAGTCTGGGAAGAATTCCTCTCTCCATTTTTAATCGAGATAGTTTTGCATTCGAAAATCGGTAGTGTATCCATGTCCCTAATGGATCGAACTACCCTTCTTTCCGTTGGAATACTACGTTCATTTCTACCTTGAACAAGTATAGCCAACATTCTCTCGGATTTAGGAGCACTTGTTTAGACACCCACTAAACGAGAGAGGTTCGAAATCCTTTTACCTCATTTACGAGGTGGGGTGGACCCCGATAGGTGTTAGTTTAGGAGTGATCCTTCGAGTCGAGAAGTCTTGCACAAGAATTTCCTTTCCTTTCCAACTGCGAATCGGATTCATTACCTTCTCTACACCTTTGAACATTCCGTTCTAAATAAACGAAACCCTCCAATAGATGACTCTTTTAACAAATATACATGAACAAGAATGTGTTCGGACTCTTTTCGATTCTTTTCTTTTCGTCCGATGAGAAGAAGCATAACTTGGGACCGACAATCGGAATCTACCCTGCGAAATGGAAGCCCCAAAGCTGATTTTCTCCTTCACCGATGGATTGGACTTCGACTGTTTACAAGGATGAGTCTGCCGACAATGGGATCATCCGGTTTGGACGAGGATTCGAGAACACAAATGTCGAGATCGGCGACGTTACCCTTTTCGTGTCGACAAACAAAGTATACGAAGCGAGAGACCTTTGATCGAGTTCGAAGCATAAGTCAACTCGAGAGTTCCTCCCTGCGAAGGGTTCCAGTCGAGAGGAATACTGCGTCCGAAGGAGGACCGTTATCTTTACCCCCAGCCGGTGCAGTCGTCTGCGCACCTGCCCCGGCTCTCGCCAAGCGCGAAGGGGAAGGAAGTTCGAATTTGTAACGAGCATGTTACCGTGGAGGGTACAATTTCCGTGCGAGACCTTCGTTTTTGAAAGTGGGTCCGGCTCGAGGGTTCCACCCCTAACACGGACTCAGAGGAGAAACAGAGGCAGGAAGATTGCCAGGAAGGCCAGAGCTGCTGAAGTCGCTTTCTTAGAAGAAATCCCTGAGTACACACCACTACCTGAATACATACCATGTCTGAATATACACCCCTTTTGGAAGGAAGTAGATTCCATCCCCTTTCCGCCGTAGGCGATGAGGAAAATGTCCGCGGGATTGCTTCTACATTACCTCGACCCGCATCTTGTAACGACAACAAAAGGAAAAGGGCTAGGATTACACCATTTGCCCGACTACGGATCGTGATTGAGAAGTTAGCAAAGAAAGAAAAATGCCTCGTATCGGAGATTTTAAGAAGGATAGGGCGGGTGCGGCCAAATTCCGTCTTGGGCCACGAGTAGAACCTGCTATCGGCTGCGGAAGAGCCGAATAAGAAGATGAAGGCCGATCCACCTATTGTTGTTTCGGGTTTACGGATCGGGGAGGATACCACCTTCCGACATTCGGTAGACGGACCATCCGGTCCTGGGCCTTCGCTGGCTAGAAGGATGGTATGGCGTCCCACTGCCGCCGATTAAGGCCGAAACAACGACCGGAAAAGGAAAGTCTTGTCAGGAGACTTGAGTCCGAAGAAAGTGCTACCGCAGTAAAGGGGACTCATGAGAAGGAAACCCGACAATTATCACATGCAACTGCAAGGATGTACAGAAAAGAACACTAGAAGATCTTATGGAAAAGCTTGGAACCGATATTCGGCGACTAGCGAGGGAAGAGAAGAGAAATTCGGAGATGAAGTTGACTCGTCGAGTTCATGGATGATGAATATGCGAGAAATTAACATGGTTGAAACGCGAGCTTCGTCGGCTTCACAAGGTGCCCTGCTGCGCGCAGAAGGAAGGAACCGGAAGTAATGAGGAGCGGCTTCAAGAGAAAGATGATACGATCGTCCGAATGGCAAAAAGGATGGAAGAAATGGGCTGTAGCCCTAGCCACTCTCCAAAGTCGAGTTCAACCCCAAGAGAAACACCCCCGAAGTCATTCACATTGTAGACGGAGGAAAGGAGATTACATCCGTTAATGGGGATGATCGATTAAAGAAGGATGCAACACGAAGTATGATTCGGAAAAGGATATCAAGAGCTTGGTGGAACGGCGAGTGCGAGAAGCCTTGGCACAATCAAAGAGCGGGACATCCATTCGGACGGGTAGACCTTACCACGAAGAATTCGACGCCGTCCGATATACGAAAGGCTTTGTACCACCTGCGTTCGAGACCTTTGATGGAACCGAAAACCCTCGGCAACATGTTGCACATTTTCGTGCCAGTTGTTGCAACGCCGGCGGAAGTGATGCATTACTCTTCAGACAATTTGTCAGTAGCCTGTCAGGGATCGCCTTTGATTGGTATGCGGAATTACCGAACGGTTCGGTGAAGACATTTTCAGAACTAGAGAACCTCTTCATCAAGCGATTTGCCGGAGCTCGGCACCACATCAGCTATAGGAGATTTAGTGGTAGAAAAGCGAGAACCCGACGAAACCTTGGTGGACTACATACTTCGATGGAGGAACCTAAGCATGAAGTGTGAGCCGCGGCTATAAGAACGGCATGCGATCGGCATTTTACTAAAGAGCATCCATGGCTCGATAGCACTTCTCCTCGAGGATTCTTATTAAGGCTTTCGAGAAGTTGTTAAGCGAGGCGGAAGCTTGCAAGAGGAGGCGAAGCAATTAAGTTTCACTAGATAAAACGAGACAAACGAAGCTCGTGAAAACTTTTGAAAAGAAGTCGGGATCGTTGCGGCGAGTTGATAAAGGCAAGCAGCCGATACAAATATCGTCGAGACGGCCGCGACAACTTCAACGAGTACGCAGCAGCCCCGACCCGGCTATCGGTCATCTCGACGGTATGAACAACCGCCTCGTCCACAACGTACGTTGAGGGAGCTTACGAGCGAGGAGTATCCGTTCAAGAATGAGGCGGTGCCGAAAATATTCCGCGATCGATGAAGACTCCGGATTTCCAGCTGCCGGAGCTCAGAGACCGGAAGAAGTTGACGAAAAGGTGATCCCGACTTTTGCCCTTACCACCGGATGTTTGGGCATAAGATAGAAGATTGTATTACCTTCGAGAGTTGGCTCAACGACAATCTTCGAAAAGGGAACATAACGATCCCGAAGGAATACATGAAGAAACCCAGGAAAGGAGGTTCCGTCGATGTTATCTCGACGGATCTCATTGTTCGATAGATCCATATGCGATTGACGATGGATGGACTACCGCTTGGACAAAGTCTTCGAAGAAGGTTTTGGATCACATCCAAGCCGCTTCGGTGTGAGCCTCAATTCGGAGTTCGAAAGCGTCGAGTCGGCCTTATCACTTGCGATAGAAGAACCACCTCAATAAGAGACGGCCGAAGAAAAGAAGAAAATTGACGAAGAAGAGAAGACAGAGGCTCCTAAGGCTAGACTAGGGGCCGCTTATCCTAGGATAGTTGTTTCCGATTCGGGGAGAAATCCCTCGAACCTCGACTCCGTATGATTATCTGCTCACCCGGTGGGATCTTATAATGATGAGGGTTATGGCATTGGCTACGTTTTGATTGTTTTAACGATTACGTAACTAGCGACAACCGACCTGAGTCCGGACGTCGATTCCGATATAAATGACAATTCTCAAATCATACACAATCTCGACGATCATAATGACGAAGAAGACATCCACCAAGGAGGCTACGAGAGTTCGACGAGCAACGAATCTATTTGTGAGTTTCGAGGAGTCCCGATCACGATAGAATTAGAGCCTTCGGACTCGAAGCTAATCCGGAAGAACCTGTCATTCGATTCGGAAGGAGACATCGGCAAACTCGATACTAGATTCGAAGAAATTACGGAAGTCAGCTTAAGGAGTGGAAGAGTTCTACCTCCGAGAATGGGTCCAAAGGACAAAGGAAAGCGGTGGTTGTTCGGGAAGAACCAACCCGGTAGAAGAAATACCCATTCGGGAAGAAAACGAGACACATGAAAACAAAGTGGACTACAACGTGCTAGCCCATCTTAGGAAACTACCGGCCAAATTGAGCATCTACGACGCTCTCATCTTATCGAAAGGAGATGAGAGAAGCCCGATCGAGGCCTTACTTGATCCGAAATTTGCTTAGCTCGAATGGCCGGAGATTCCTTAGATGAGGTTTGTTCGTTAAAGGAACGACGAGGTATCACCTTCGAGGACAATGACTTACTACTTGGGACGGCGAGACCACAACCGGCCAGTTGTACATTTTGAATTACAATTGGGAAGTTTACACTCTTCGAGTACCGGTGGATCCGGGAGCATCAATCGATATAATGAATCTTCGAACGCTAGCCTACTTGGAAATTGATGCTCGCGAGCTCGAAGCGGACAAAATGTTATTAAGAGGATTCGACCGAGAAAGGAGAAAGAGCCCTCGGATCAATAACACTGCTAATGAAGACCGGTGACTTAGCAAAGACAACCGCGAAATTTCACATAATTGATTCGAAACGTCGTTCAACGCTCTACTTGGGCCGACCATGGATACATGAGAACCGGATGGTACCATCATCCCTACATCGGTGCATCAAATACTACGATGGAGGGAACGATGCATCAAAGGTGACTTACGACCATTCTCCGTACATGAAATTGGAATCCATGAAGATGCGACTTATTATGCACCCCGAAGAAAAAATCTTCTCCGGAGATACCATAACGAATGAAGCAAAGGAAGTTCGGGACAACGAAGAACTCGAAGTTCTAGTCAACAGTCACTCACCACTCCCTTACGGTGAGATGGTGAAGGTTTCTCCACGACTCGCATCCGAGGTCGAGGCGGGGACGAGGTCGTGGCGAGAGACGTTAGGACGGTTGGACGAAGAAAACCAGCCATCAATGTTGAATGGGAAGATAGTTCGAAGAAGAAAAAGAAATCAAGCGAGAAGCGGCGACAATAAGTCGGAAGAAGCCGCGATTCGGGATCCCTCTCGAAGATGAAAAGAACGAGGAATATAAATCAATGTACGAGAAGATTAACCACTTATGTACATACTATGACCACGACCCCGATCTATTCTAATAAGATCGAGGGTATGGTGGTCGAAAGAGGTACGTAGCGGCGGTGCAAAGCCCATCAAATTCTACCGTGGTGCTCCTACTCCAAAGCGAAAATAATGTACAATTTAAAGATGCTACTTCATCGAATTAATGGAATTACCTTTTGAGTGGTACTCTCCCTGTGTTCGAAATTTAATTCGGCGTGGTTTCTTACCTCGATAATGGACAAAGGTCGATCACAACATTTTGAAAATTTATGGAATAACTCCGGTCGTCCACCCGATTCGAGGCATGGTCTCGGATTCGGCACGGTAGGATCGGTTGACGATGCTGAATTTTGCATGGTTGTCACTTGCAGTCTAATGAAGATCGCATGGAAGCTACGAGAAGAACTTGAAGATTTACTAAGTGGAAACGCTCCACCGGAGTTCGAAGAAGAGATCGAATCTCTGATAGATGAGTTAACGGAAGTTAACTTAGGTACTAGCGAAGAACCTAAACCTACCTTTGTTAGCTCCTTACTCGATAAAGAAGACTCAGAAGAAATAATCGAGTTATTAATGGAATTTAGAGACTTGTTTGCTTGGAGCTACAATGAGATGCCGGGTTTAGCTCCGGAGGTTGCGATCCATAAGCTAGGAGTGGATCACGCTTCGTCCGGTCGGACAAGGTCCGGAAGTATGCGTCTAGAAATAGAACAACAAGTCATAGTTGAAGTTAAAAAGCTAATAGACGCTAAATTTGTACGTGAAGAACAATACCGACTTGGCTAGCCGATGTGGTACCGATCGGGAAGAAGAATGGTCGGATCGAGAATTTGTGTGGATTTCGAGAGATTTAAACGAGGCATGTCCAAAAGATGAATTTCCTCTACCAGATCCCGGAATTAATGATCGACATTGCTTCAACACATGAAATATTCTCATTCATGGATGGATCTTCGGGATACGACCGGATAAAAATGGCTCCGAGAAGACGAAAAACTTACGACATTCGAACGCCGATCGGAGTATATTGCTACACGGTGATGCCATTCGGAGCTGAAGAACGCAGGAGCAGACATACCGAGAGAGCAATGACAAGAATTTTTGATGATCTCATCCACAATCGAGTCGAATGCTACGTGGATGATGTGGTCATCGAAAGCAAAGTAAAGGAAAACCACTGTATGATTTGAGAAATATTTTCGAACGATTAAGACAATTTAACCTTAAGATGAATCCCTTAAAATGCGCCTTCGGCGTCGCGTCGAGAAGTTCTTAGGATTCGTTGTCCGACATCGTGGAATTGAAATCGATCCGGAAAAGATAAAAGCCATCTTAGAAATGCCGCCTCCCAAAACCTTAAAACAACTACGATATTCTCGAGGAAGGCGGCATATCTTCGACGCTTTATATCGAACTTGTCAGATAGGTGTCAGCCTTTCTCGGTATTAGTTAAAAAGGACGCCAAATTCATTTGGGAAGAGAAATGCCAGAGGGCCTTTGAGGACATTAAACAATATTTAATGACACGTCTCGTCTTAGCGACCCCGGTCTCGGGTAGACCGGCGATACTTTATACCGCGGCTTTAGACGACTCTCTCGAGCCTTGTTAGCCCGAGTCGATGATGAGAGTAATGAAAATGCTCTTTACTACTTAAGCGGTCGTTTACTTCAGACGGAAATAAGGTATCCTGCAATTGAAAAGCATTGTTTAGCCACGATCTTCGCCGCTCAAAGCTCGGGCACTACATGCTTTCTCATAAGGTGAACTCGATTTCGAAATTTAATCCATTACGATACTTGATGACCCGTCCGACGCTTTACGGCGGACTTGCCGGATGGTCGATGATATTATTGCAATTCGATATAACTTTCGTGCCTCTTCGTGCCGTAAAGGGACAAATCTGGCGGACTTCCTCGCGGCACACCCTTTGCTGGCGGAATTCTGCCGGCGAATCTCCTCTTAATGACGACTTGCCAGAAGAACAAATAATGAGCTTAGAAGACCCTGATGATCGACGTTAGGAATTATATTTTGATGGAGCATCTTCAGCACACAAAGACAAAGAATCGCAAGTGATAGTGCCGGTAAGGCGGGGATCGGACTAATCTTTATAACACGGAGCGGGGGATGTTAAGATACTCCTACCACTTAACAAAGCCATGTACGAACAACGAAGCGGAATATGAAGCTCTCGTAACGGGACTAGAATTGACTATTCGAATGGGGATAACAAACATCAACATCTACGGGGATTCGCAGTTAATCATTCAACGAGATCGCCGGACGAGTACAAAATTTTAAAACCAAGACTCGAGCAATATTTCCGGTATGCCATGCGGTTGTTGGAACAAATTCCAAATGTGACAATCTACAAAATTCCCGGGAAAGAAAACGCTTTAACGGATGCGTTAGCCGTCTCGCAAATGAATTTGCACCGTTACAAGATGAATCGGTGGAAGTGTCGGTTCACGGACGTCGAGTCCTATCACGGCTCGACATAGACATAATACACGAATCGGAAAAGGAAAAAGGATCGATTGCGGCGGTGACGAGAAAACACCGAAGATTGGCGACAACCATTAATAGACTACACCTGCAAACGGGAAAAATACCGGACGATAGGTCGTTAGCCCATCGGATCGAAAAGAACTCTGTCCTACGCATTAATAAACAATACATTATACGAAGGTCTTTTGATCGGATGTGGCTAAGATGCTAAGCGGGTCGAGGCTCGTGAAATCGTTAAAGAGGTGCATTCGGGACTACGTGGCGCTCACCGGTCGGGTCCGAAGATGAAAATGAAAATTAAAAGACTAGGGTACTACGGCCCTCGATGATGACCGATCGCATGAAAGTCGCCAAGAGCTGCCACCAATGCCGAGTGCATGGAGTGGTTCTACACCGACCTCCGAATGTGCTACATCCAGACAATTGCGTCGTGGCCATTTGAATGTTGGGGCACGGATATAGTGGGTCCGATAGAATCACCATCTTCAAAAGGACATCGCTTCATTCTTGCGGCTACGGATTACTTTTCCCAGTGGGCGGAGGCGGTTCCACTCGGAGAAGTGAAAGCACACCACGTGCTACGGTTTTTCGAGAACCGAGTTGTCTACCGTTTCGGAGTGCCGCGCGGGATCATCTCGGATAATGGGTCGACATTCGGAAGCACACAAATCAACAATTTTGTCGGGAGACACGGAATCGATGGCGCTATTCAACAATTTACTACCCGAGAAGCAAACGGCTCGTGTGAGGCTTTTAATAAAACTCTCGTTCAAATCTTAAAGAAAACCTTGGACGATAATAAGAGAAATTGGCACGAGAAGTTATTAGAAGCCTTATGGGCTCTGCCGGACAACCTTCGAACTCCTACTCGAAGCTACACCTTACGCTGCGGTATATGGGTCCGAGCGGCGTTACCCTTAGAGGTCCGACTTCCTTCACTCGGAATTGCGATTGCAAACAAAATCATAACGAAAGAGAATGCCAAATTATGACTAGAAGAATTGGAAAGTACGGAAGGGAAAAGACTTGCGGCGCGAGCAGAATTTAGAACTATACCAAGCTAAGATGGTTCGAGCTCATGACGGACGAGTCGCCGAGAACCTTGAGAAGTTGGTGACTTAGTTCTCGTTCTCGAGACCTATCCTTGCACACCGCAAGATAGGAGGAAAATTTGAACCCACTTAGGAAGGACCGTTTGTTGTTGAGGCGATCTACTCGGGAGGCTCCTACCGGTTAGTGAACTGCTCAAGGAGAACGACATATGCTTCCGATCAACGGACGATACTTGAAGAAGTATTACGCTACTCGATGTTTCGAAGGAATGAATTTTTCATCCACTAGAAGCACGGGTGAAGTAATTACTTATGGCTGGGTCCGAACCCAAAAATAATAAAAAATGTGCTAAAATAAATAAAATCGTGATAATAAAGTTTTCCTTGTTTTTCTTTTCCAAATCAAAATCTCTTTCCTAATCTTATCCCACTTCATTCTCGTTGAATTTAAAAATATAAAAGGAATAATAATAAAAAAAATTTGTCTTTAATAAACATTTTCTTAATGTTCTTGTTCTTAGTACAGCCCCTGATCCTTTTCCTTGTCTCTTCGCAGGGAAATGTCGAACGAGCGGTTGGTCCTGAACTTTAGAAATGGCGTAAGCCTTGCACTCGATGAAAAGAGGGTGAAAGATGGAGCGATAATAGAGATTGACTCAGACTTCGCACCGGCGGGCCGCAATACGAGGAAAGTGACTAGGTCCGGGTTGACCGAGAAGAGCCCGCCGATCGGAGCCGATAATGAAAGTGGGTGGCCCAAGCCACCAATCCGGCGACGAAGAAAAGAAAAGCAAACACCGAGGAGGACAAGAGAATCAAGTACGTAGTCGCTACGGCGAGAGGGCGAGCTTGTCGGCGCCGCGCCCGCGGAGATTCGGGAAGTACGAAGAGCTACTCTCACGACAACTCAACGAAGAAATAAAAATCGCCGTATCCAGCAAGATGTTAACTAAATTAGCGGCGGACCGGCGCGACGAGGCGGTTGCTACTGCCGGTACATACACTTCGAGGATGCCGGTTCGCCGGGAACTCCGAAGAAAGGAGGCCGGCTCGAGGGATAACGAAGAGATCGGGGAAGTCTCGAGAAGAACGGAGGAAAGAAGGCTACAACGCCACCGGACAAAGCCACCGTGATGCATAACCTTGTTGCGAAGCAACCCGGAGGATGTCCCGACGGACACCATCCTCGAGGAGCCGAGGTATGCGGGGAGAACGTGAAGGGATTGAACCATATATCCCACAATACGTCACCGAGGCCTCGCCATTTGCAAATTATTCCGGAATACGAGCTAGAAAGGATGCGGAATGTCGAGAAGAAAACTTTTGAATACTTCGAGAGAATCGGAGGCCGAAGGATCAATATACTTAGAAGGCCTCGAGCTACATACGGACGTGTTCTCGGAGCACGAACAACAACAAATCGTGGATTGCATCCGGGATTTGAAAAGAATGGGCCGAGCGGGCCGCTTAAGAGAAAACACTTACTCGGAACCCCGGAGATGGATGCCAGGGAAAGGTAGAATTACCATACAGTGTGGATGCTGCTATAACTTCGCAGAAGACAGGAAAGGAAACCCACCGGGGATACTCCGTCATGGCCAGGTGGATCCAATGCCATTAGCCATCAAAAGGATGGAAAAACGAATGATAGCATGGAGGGTACTGCCAGCAGATTGCATACCAAACAGTTAAATCATTAACATTTATAAGAAGGGTGACTGCATACCCCCGCACATAGATGACCACGATTTTGTCAGACCTTTCTGCACAGTTTCTTTTTTGAACGAGTGTAATATCATGTTCGGATCGACCTCCGGTTAGCGGGCCGAGTGAGTTCCGAGGGTCGGTAAAGATACCATTACCGGTAGGTTCCGTCATGATACGCGAAGGGCAACGGAGCGGATGTCGCTAAACATTGCATACCGAGGAGTACCGGTAAAGCGGATCTCGGTTACTTTCGGAAGGATGGACGACAGGAAAGCACCTTACCACTTCCGGCCGGACCGGAGTTAGAAAGCCTGCGGCCTTATGAGTCGTGAGTTACATGGAAAGTATCACACCTCCAACGTACATCCATACAACATCCTTGCCAAGGATGGCTTGGAAGGTGATGCTATTGACCATGCACCTCACAATTCAGACATGGATTTTTGACAGATGCCTTTTTGAATAGATCGACAAAGATTATACATAGTCCGTTTGAGTCTATATGGATTGTATGAGATGTATTCCGGATCGAGTTGTATGATGTATCTTCGGCATGATTGGAATGAAAGTGACCATGTCACATTTTTGGCCTTCACCTCTTTTGTGCGAGTTAGTCGAGAAACGCCATTAAAGTTAAATGAACTTCGAACGAAGAACGAGAAAAGAAACAAAAGAATAAAAGAAAACTTTCCTTGAAAATCTAAAAAAAAAATATAATAATAAACTCCAAATTCACGATAAAAATAAAATTTGAATCGTTAAAAGACAAACAAAATGACCACAAATTTTAAATCAAATTCACATTCGATCTTCCGGATCTCGAAATCAAATCTCGATCAAATTTCAAATTCAATCTTTCCAAATCTCAAATCAAACCTCGATCGAATTCGAACTCGACCTTCCAAATCCGAAATCCGATCCGTTCTACTCTCTCCCTTGTCCGGGATGGAAGCGGTTGATTCCATTAACACGGATCGAATCGATGGCGAGGAATTGTATCCAATCCAGAACCGAGTAACTTCCGATCAACTCTTTTGAATGAGATATGTAGCATCTACATATTCCCTTCTAATCTATTTCATTCCATGAAAGTCTTTTACAACTTTCATGAAATTCTCGAAACACCAAAAGTCCACACTTTTCAAATCGACACTACAAATCTTTGCAAAATCAAAATTCAAAATCAAATTCTTGGGGTTGAGGATTTTACATCCGAGACTGCATTGCTTTAGGTTCTTTCCCTATCGCAATGAAATACATCAAAATCAAATTCTTGGGGTTGAGGATTTTACATCCAAGACTGCATTGCTTTAGGATTCTTTCCCAATCACAATGAAATACATCAAAATCAAATTCTTGGGGTTGAGGATTTTATATCCGAGACTGCATTGCTTTAGGATTCTTTCCCAATCACAATGAAATACATCAAAATCAAATTCTTGGGGTTGAGGATTTTACATCCGAGACTGCATTGCTTTAGGATTCTTTCCCTATCGCAATGAAATACATCGAAATCAAATTCTTGGGGTTGAGGATTTTACATCCGAGACTGCATTGCTTTAGGATTCATTCCCTATCGCAATGAAATACATCAAAATCAAATTCTTGGGGTTGAAGATTTTACATCAGAGACTGCATTGCTTTAGGTTCTTTCCCTATCGCAATGAAATACATCAAAATCGAATTCTTGGGGTTGAGGATTTTACATTCGAGACTGCATTGCTTTAGGTTCTTTCCCTATCGCAATGAAATACATCAAAAAATCAAATTCTTGGGGTTGAGGATTTTACATCCGAGACTGCATTGCTTTAGGATTCTTTCCCTATCACAATGAAATACATCAAAATCAAATTCTTGGGGTTGAGGATTTTACATCCGAGACTGCATTGCTTTAGGATTCTTTCCTTATCACAATGAAATACATCAAAATCAAATTCTTGTGGTTGAGGATTTTACATCCGAGATCGCATTGCTTTAGGATTCTTTCCTTATCGCAATGAAATACATCAAAATCAAATTCTTGGGGTTGAGGATTTTACATCGAGAGCTGCATTGCTTTAGGATTCTTTCCTATCGCAATGAAATACATCAAAATCAAATTCTTGGGGTTGAGGATTTTACATCCAAGATTGCATTGCTTTAGGATTCTTTCCCTATCGCAATGAAATACATCGAAATCAAATTCTTGGGGTTGAGGATTTTACATCCGAGACCGCATGCTTTAGAGTTCTTTCCCTATCGCAATGAAATACATCAAAAAATCAAATTCTTGGGGTTGAGGATTTTACATTCGAGATCGCATTGCTTTAGGATTCTTTCCCTATTGCGATGAAATACATCAAAGTCAAACTCTTGAGGTTGAGGATTTTACATCCGATACCTCATTACTACGAGTTCTTTCCTCATTGTAATGGTTCGATCCAATCAATTCAATTTTCTTTTGAGGTTGAAGATGTTACATCTAAAACCACAAAATTCCAATTTTCATTTCAAGTTCAAATCCCTCCAAATTAATTTTGACAAACTTCAATTTAAATTGAAACTCAAATTTAAATCTAAACTCACACATCAAAACTTAAACTGAAACAAAATGAAATCTAAATCGAAATTCCCCCAGATCATGTGATTTGGAATTCACCCCTTTTCCTTTCCCCAGTGAGAGTTCAGGAATCTCCAGTCTGAGAGAGATATTTGACACTCCACAGCGGAAACTCTCCTACTCTGTCCTAAGTTTTTCACTTGGACTTCTATGTTGGATTTGTTGATCGCTTCGGTCAACGCCAATACGCGCGGTGTGCTGGGTTAGCACACCACACCTATTGGGGGTCCATTTGTTGACCTCATTTTTGATGAGGTCTCCTCTTCTTCTCTTTAGTACTTAGGATCTAGCCTTAGGCTTTTCCTTTGACTAATCTTAGAGGATTAGAATTGGGACCCACCACTTAGAAATTTCAGACCACTTCTTAACTCCCTGCAAACTCCACAAACTTGATCGTAGACCCCTAATCACCTGAGGGTTGAAATCGAATATGGAAGTTTAAAGGATGAGTTCCTATAGGACTCTTTGGCCTCAGGTGCCCTGCAGGTGGCTGGTCGCAGTGAGGGCTGACCTACACATACACCACACCTATACACTACACTTTCACACACCTCCTAAAACCACACCCACACCCAGACTTGACCTCTCGACTCATGAAGGTGATTCGCATGGATGGTCCTTAACCCCTAAGCCCTCGGCTAGAGGGTTAGGAACAACATAGTGGATGCCTCAAATGAGTCCCTTCATGGCTCATGTGGGCTTGATATGGCTTCATGGCTCAACCAAAATGATTTCATTCCACTTACATTCACCTAATCTTCGATTTTGTAAATTTTCGATTTTTGACCCCAGGACCCTACACTCGCTTAACTTCACCCAAAACCCTTAAAACTACCCAAAAATTTGCAAAATAACCTAAATTACCCAAAATTCCTCAAAATCAATCCCAAACATTCCCACATTACTCAAGCTGATCATTCATACCCAAAAATACCAAAAATTCCAAAAATACCTCCCAATACCCTCCAAATACCCAAAATGCCCCTCTTGACCCAAAAATAAAAAAAATTCATAAAATTCCTAGAAAATTCCTGAAAATCCCAAATATTCCCAATTTCATTTTGTTCAACTACACCATGGGCCAATTTTGTCCTTTTACCCCACTTTTATCAAAATCCCCAATTTGACCCATTTCAACCCAAAGTGAACCAAATGTCAAGCCAAACCTATCCAATTGACCCAAATTCTGGTCCAATTCAATTCTAAACTTCAATTAAACATTCCCAACACCAATCTAGGCCAAATCCAAGTCCAATTTGATTGACATTTGGATCCAATTTCATTTTTGGCCTTAAAGCCCAATTTGGACCCATGACCCAAACCTAACCCAAACTAACCCAATTCAACTCCAATTAACCCCAAATATTTTCTAAACCTTCCTTAACATTCCCGTAAACAAAACTCTAACATGATTTGCCCAAAATTTAGACCCAAACCCCACTCAAATTCAACCCAAAACCAAAAAGCCCAATTTTGACCTAAACCCAAACTTAACCCAAATAGGCCCAAACCCCAAAATCCAAACCCAACAAAAGTTGAAACCTCTTTGAAACACTCCCATAAACATTTCCCAACAATTATTTTACATCAATTTCAACCCTAGCCCAACATTGGCCCAAGTTAGCCCAATTTGACCTATATTGGCCCATTCACAAGGAAGCTAAATTCGACCCGATTCAAACCCAAATCACTCCCAACTTGCTTCAAATCACTCATGGCACATCCATGAGCTAAAACCAACATTTGTTTGGCCCAATCCTTCACAAAATTCCCATCCATAAATTTATTTTCAAACCCAAAAGCCCACTTTCTTAAACCTTCCTAAAAGCCCAAACTTCATGCTAAAGCCCATATGACAAATTCTTCTCATCATACCCTTAATTAAAATCATCCACTAAGTTCAAGTTAATCATCAAATGGTTCCAAATCAAGCCATGTGCCAAATCCCATCAAATTACTCCTAAATTACCAAAATTCCTAAAAACCTCTTTTATGAAAGTTGACTTAGCTTTTTCCGAAGCGAAAGGTGAGCCATGAAGTCATGCATGAGCCACATGTGAGCCATGAAAGCCTTGGACACTTCACCATACCCAAAATGTCAAGAAGAGGGGACCCTTTAATGATTCTCTTAAGAGTGATTAACCACTCCATGTCTCCCCTAACTCTTGCTTAAGCTTAATTGTACTTGGATTGTGACTTGACCCCACTAATCAAGCTGATCCAAGTGACTTTCCCCTTCGACCCAAATTGACCTTGGAGGATGAACCTAACCCAAAACCAAGGGTTGACCCATTTAGACCCAAAACTAGCCCTTTCCCATTCCACTTTGATTCAAACCCTTTACACATGTCCATGGCCGATTGATCGCACAAACCTCCGACCTTGACCCACTGGACACGAGGGTAACCCATGGCTGCCGGCCAGCCGCCTGGGTCGCCGGAAAACACCATGGCCGAGACCATGGGAGGAGCCAAACTTTGGAATTCCACCTTGCTGAGTTACCCCATGCCCAATGGCCACCATGGCTGTTCTTCCCTTGACTGAGCAGTGATCCCAAGCCACTAACTCCCCACAGGAGGCCCTCGCACCCTCTCCTATTTAAACACCACCCCTTCTCGGCCATGAAGGGTGCTGAACTAGACCTTACTAAAACTCTGCCAAAATTGCTCTAGATCACTCTCCATACTTAGAGCAATTCATCCCCAGTGCCAATTTGCCCTAATCCCCACCAACAGAGCCCGATTTCTCGGCCGAAATTCCACCTAAAACCGGGACACTTCTCCGCAGTGGATCGATCCTCGAATTGATTGGTCCTACACCTTCACCGGACCAAGAGGAGAAGTTTCCCACCGAAAGCCCCATCTCCGGAGCCATCCGGTTATTCCGGCCTCCAAGCATTGTGATCGGGCGTGGTCGCTTTCATAGGCTAGGCAATTCACCAGGACGAGGGACTTCATCCGGAGCTTGCTTGGACCCGATCGAAGGTAACACAACTCTCGGATCGAAGCTTCACTTCTGCGAGCAAAGGTATAAACTCACTCTTCTTCCCGAGCTTACGAGAGATTCTCCATTTAATTTGAGTCGATTTAAATACATGTTTACCGTATGTATGTGTTCGTCTCCTCGAGACGAATCCGTGGAGCATAAGAACACGAAAATCCGTTGAGAATCGAGTGAGAATTTAGGGTTAGAAGGTTGACGGTCACGGGTGCACACCGGTCGTAGACGATGACCATGAGCCGTCGGATCGAGCGTGTATCGAGTGGACGATGCGGATTGAGTCGGACAGCGCGTTGGTACGTGACCCGCGGGGCCCTGGATCGCTGAGTCGGATGGCGGCGCCGAATCAGGAGACGTCGCGTGGAGCTTCGGAGATGCCTAGGTTGACGCGGCGCCGCGTGGATAAGTAGAAAATTAGGGTATTTTCTTATTTATTTAATTCCCTAAACTTCAAAAATGCATAACTTTGTGTAGAAAAATCAGAAAAATAAAATAAAAATACCCTCTTGCTCAATTAACAGAGGAGAATAATATGGAAAAGAAATCATTTAATTTCATCAAGTATTTTATTTTTAATGATTTATTTACTGTCTGCATTGTTTTAATTCTCCATGCATATAGGAAATTCACCATGGCATGAGACCTTAGGGCTTTTGAAGCCTCTGAATTTGGGAACATTCCCTGAATTTTCCAAAGTCAGAGGCCATCCCTATGAAGAATTATTGATTTTTCAATTCTAGGTCACTAGTCTAAGTATTTTAAATCCAATAATTAGCATGTTGTGAAATAAATTCCAAGAAAATTTAGTGATGTTTCTTATGATCAGAGGACCCTAGGAAAAATAGGTTTTGAATTAATTCACTTGGAATAACCCTAATTGGCTTAAACACCCAAAATAGGTCTTTAATTAATTAGAGCTAATCATACATCTAATTGACTTGAAATCAATTCTCCACTGACCTTAAGGATCGAGAGGAACCCACCATAAAAGTTTGAAGTCAATTGCACTTGGTTAGCCCTACTAAATGGGTTGATTAAGCCATTTAGCCAATTTAAACTTTAAAAATTCATAACTTTCAAAATACTTTTCAAAAATTCACCAAATTGGTTTTGGAGCCTCTCTGATATTAGGGGAGTTTAAGAAAATTAAAATTTCAATTTTCTAAAAAGTTGATTTTTTGTATTATTTTAATATTTTAATAATTAAAAAATAATAAAAATCACAAAAATAATAAAATTCACCAAAATGTCACATTTTAAATTTTAATCACTTAGGAACAAACCCCATATTTTTCTTAAGTCTCTATGATGAGATATTAAATTTTAAAGCCCTAAGGTAATTTTAAAAATTAAAAAATGTATATTTCTAGTATTTCCACTAAAATAATTCTAATAAATCAAAGAAAAATCAGAAAATTGTAAAAATTGATTCTCTGATTTCCTTGATATCAGAGAGATTTTTGAAAAATATAAAATTCATTTTTCAATCTTTATTTTATTTTTAAATTAATTAATACTCCAAAACTCAAAATAATTATAATAAAAATAATATAATTCAAAAAAACACCAAAATTGGTCCAAGTGGTTCTCTGGTCATTAGAAATGTCCCATAATTTTCTTAAGGACGGAAACTTTCCTTTGGCCATATTATTAAATTTTCCTTGGAAATCCTTATTTTCTACAAAAAATAATTACATAAATAAATTAAATACGAGAAAAATCACATTTTCTCCTCTAATGTCTTTATTGACATATGAGTGAAGTCACATAAAGATTTCAAATTCATTTAAGCTCAATTTAGTGAGTTATGAAATTATTAAGCTTGAAGGGCAAAATGGTAATTAAAATTTTAACCCTTAATTAAAACTTTAGGCTTAATAAGATGAAATAGTAAAATATTTGATCCTAATCTGATTTGGATGATTGAAATTTAAATAATTAAAGGGTAGAAACCTACTAAGCAATTTAAAAATAATTAAAATAAATCCTTAATCAAATAATTAATTAAATTTAGAAGAATAATGAAAAATTGGAATTATTAAAATAGGGATATTATTAGGAAGAAATTTTGTTCTTTAATTTAAGAATCCCTAAATTAATCATCTCAATAATATTTAATTCCTAATTAAAATGATAATTCAAATTTAAGATTTAAAATGCTAAAAGACTTAATCATTAAATTGAATTAAAATTAAATTATTTAAATTAAACCCTTTTAAAATAAAACATTAAATTAAAATTGAAAAAAAAATTTAAATTAAAATTTAAATTAAATTAAATTAAATTAAAACATATTAAATTAAACTAAATTAAATTAAAATTAAATTAAATTAAATTAAATTAAATTAAATCATATTAAATTTAATTAAATTAAATAAAATAAAATAAATAAATAATAAAATAAAACCAAGTTAAAATTAAAATTAAAGTAAATTAAATAAATTAAATTAAAATTAAACTAAATTAAATCAAATTAAAATTAAATTAAATTAAATTGAATTAAAAATAACATCACCAAAAGACATAAAAGAATTCAAAATAAATCTAAAACAACTTGAACACTATTCCAAACTTAAACCCATTAATTGAAATTAAATTAAATCACAAATCATTTGAACATCAATTTGCCCTCGAAAGCTATTGTTGCCATAACCCCTAAATGGAGTGTTAAGTGAAGTGTTACTTCACTTATAGGATATTCAAGTGTCCTAGTTCACTAAGCAAGATAATAAACTTGAACTCCCGGACGATTAATTCATTTGTATAATTAAATTCTCTTGGACTTAAAATAATCCTAGAAATATTGAAAAGATGTTTAAGGCTCGTCTTAAGCACTTCCTCGATATGATAGGATGCTTATAAGAACAATTGAACTTAATTGTTCTTTGATGAAGAAAATCGTCCTCAAACTGAAATACAAGAACCTATACGTCATAGGAGATGACTAGCTATAGGAGTAGGACCTTGGTAGAAAACCATAACCCTTCCCTTAGCTTTACCTAAGAACTTGCTTTAAATGCTTAAATATTCTAATTGTGTTTTAAGTGCAGCTTGGGATGACGGGAAGACCCTCCAGGTACGCTTTTATTTTATTGCAATTTACCTTATTGCAATTTATTTAATCGCATCGCACTTACTTTTCTTGCATGATAAACAATCTGTTGCATGAAAACCCACACCTTTAGGGTAGCCACTAAAGCTGAAACCAAAACTAAATTAAAAATCATTACAAGATAAAATTCACCGTCACAACATTTCAAAATATAAAACAACTCGAAATTTAATCACAAACGGAACACAAAACTACAACTACAACTAAATTAAAACGTCTTGTTGGATGATCGGGAATACCTCGGATGATGTAACCTACGTGTTGCTAACGGGATTTCCACGGTCTAAATGAAAGTGTGGAACTCATTTAGTTGAGTTTAGCAAATTCATACGGACTAAGTGAATCCGATTAAAATAACGATGCGGAAGGATGGAACCGTGGGATCTTAACAGGTGTTGTTATAATCGATTTTAAGATTTGTTTTAACTAAAACACTAAAAACACTTGGATTTTAAGACTTCTCTAAACCAAAACACCTTTCTCATCTCCTGATTTATGACTTCTAAAACTAAACCTCTGCAACAACAAGGAGCTCGGAGTATGGTGGGCAGCACGGCCATCGTCATCAGCAAAACTTGAGTCTACTTCAGCAAAACTTTCCTTAGAATTAAATAACCAAGCCATAGGACTTCGAGGTAGTTTGCTTAGTGCAACATAAATCCTCGACCTTCGTTAGGCATTTGCATTGCAAATTAAACCCTAACCGGTCTTAGGATTTCCGAGGTAGTTGTACGATACGACATAAACCCTCGTATCTTGAAGGCTATTTGTATGATTTTATCATACGAATATAAGTCCTAATTAATTAAAATTGGCAAGATCAAAACATTAAATAAATATTAGGACTTTCCTAAATTCGAAGCCAAACAATAGGATAGTCGGGAAATTGCGAAGTTCGCTTTGAATCTGTGATTTCTCCTACCTTTCTTCCTTTGAATTCCCAAAACAAAATGCTCCAAATTTGATCTATTCCCTATTGAAATTCCAAAATTCAATCCTTTAAAAACTTAAACTTTGAAATTCTTGAGAGAAGAACTACTGATTATTATCGAGAGTTTTCTTAGGTGATTCCTGTCACTTAAGATGTAATTAACTATAGGGGCTTGCCCTTATAGGGAATTTTAAGAACCCAGGTAATATAAACCCTGCTTAATTCATTTATATTAAGCAGGGGAACTTGTCGGCTTATAAAATTTGTTCGGAGACCAAACGGATGTCACAAATCTCATAGTTTATTTAATCGAGCCCCATCATCAAGCAGTGTGTCTATTCTTCGGGATAGATACACGGTTTGTAGTGCGGTGCTCGTTTATATAAACTATTTGGGATGTGAGATCGGTTTGATTTCATATCTTAAAACTTTTAAACTTAAAATTATTTTCAAAATCAAATGTTATCTTTTAAACTATATATTTAAATTAAATTTAAAATATAAAAAAATTCGCCGATAATTTCTGTAGGCGACCCCCCTTTTCAAAATACAACACTCAACCTAAAAATATGCCGACATGTAGGAAATTCATATGGATGGACCTCAACCCCTAAGCCCCTGGCTAAGAGGGTTATGAACAACATATTAAGTGCCTAAAATGAGTCCTCTCATGGCTCTTGTGAGCTTTACATGGCTTCATGGCTCAACCAAAATGGTTTCATTTTCCTCACATCTAATTAATCTTCATTTTTCCCAAAATTTCAATTTTTGACTCCCAGCCCCTAAACTTTCCCGAAATTACCAAATTGCCCCTGAAAAGGGTCCCGAAACTCAAAACTTCGCAGTCACCCGGGCTCCAAAAAAAATAATTCCAGAGCACTCCTCTCATCAAGCTGAGAAGTTTGACAGTAAACATGTCATACTTTCGAGCTACCTTTGGGCCCCTCGCGGCCAAAATAATCGATACTTAAAAAACGCTCTGGGATTCATAAAACCATCCACATAAATCAAAAATGACCCCGGGCACTTCTGTTTGATTCCAAATTTCTTTCTAAACCACCTCGAGCCTTTAATTCAGCCTTTTGACCACTTACCCCCAAACTCCCAAAAATTACTAAAATGCCCTTCATAGCTAAAAATATCGAAAATTCCAAAAAGTCCCAAAAAATCCCAAAAATTCCAAACTATTCTCCACATCATTTTGTTCAACTACCACATACCCCAATTTTGTCAATTTAACCCAATTTGATCAAAAATTCCAAATTTGCCCTTAAAGCTCAAAATTGACCCTATGTCCAAATCCACCAAATTGATCATTTAATTCAATTCAAAATCACTCCAAATCTTTTCCAAACTCTTCATAACACTTTCCTAAACCAAACTCTACATTCACTTAGCCCAAATTTTGACCAAAACCTAACCCAAACTCAAGCCCATGTTCACCCCAAATTTAAAGGCTCAAAATCAAGCCCATGAGCTAAATCACTTCAATTAGCCCAAATCCACTCAAAAGCCCACCTGCCAATTATCATTTCATCATCCCTTTGATTAAATGATTTGCCTAAGGTTCCAAATTCATCATAATATTATTCCAAATCAAGCATCTTGACAATTTTCACCAAAAGTCCAAAATATTTCAAAATCCCTTATCATGAAAGCTCCTAAACCAAAGGTGAGCCATGGAGGAGCCAAATGTGAGTCATGAAGCTTGTGTCAAGCCATATGTGAGCTATGTAAGCTCTTTGTACATCACTAAACCTTAAATAGCAATGGAGTAAGCCTCTTTCCTAAGCCATGTTTAAGCACTTTTAACCCTTTCCATGACACACCTTAACACAAAATTGACACAAGTACTTGGGATGGGGACTTCTCCATTTCATTTGGCTGACCCTAATCATGCTTTTCAGCCCAAATCAAACCATGGGAGGGTGCACCAAGCCAAATCAATGCTTTAAATTAAATTGACCAAAAAATGGCCCTTGCACCCCTACAACTTAAATCCATGCCTTTACACATGGCATAATCCAATTGATTGCTCCAAGATCAAGTTGAATCAAGTGAGCTTTTCTCAACCAAAAAGCCTTGATGAATGAACCAAGCCAACCCCCATAGTCACCCATAAGCTCCTCTATTTAAACTCACCTCTCATGGTCAAAAGAGAAGAAAGAATACCGTGGGGAGACTATGCCAAATTGTTCCTAAAGCTTTTCAAAATATTCCTAAGCTCAATCAAACCATTTCTAGTTGACGCCACACCTCTTGGACAAAGGTATCAAAATTTTCTCCTACAACCGAGCTTATTTTAAATTTTTGTAAATATTCACATGCTTTAAGTATATAATCAACATATAGATGTATGATACTCGATTAGACAATCATTTAAAAAAAAATTCATTCAATCTCGATGAGAATCGAGGGATATATTAAGGTTTGAAGGTGGACGGTTTTAGGTGAATAGCACTAGGAGAGAGGAGCAGCAGCCGTCCGATCAAGCGTGTATCGGACGAACGGCCCTGATGGAGTCAGACAGAAATTGGTTCATGAATGCACCGCCACAGAAACCACGCCGACGAATAGGAGATCGACACGTGGATTGAGCAAGAAATGGATTTTTTGGATCTATTTTTGACACAAAACTTCAAAAAATCTTAACTTTGCCAAGAAAACTCCAAAAAATAGAATAAAAATACCCTCATGCTCACTGAAACGAGTAGAATAATGTGAAAGTCATTTCATATTTATAGGATGCATATTTTATGTTTAATTAATAAATAGTGTTTTCAATCATTCAATTTTTCATGCATGTAGGAGCTTCACCGTAACTTGAAATTTTGGTATGTTATTCTATGCATAATGGTGAATCTTTCCTGATTTTTCCAAAGTCAGGGAAGATCTCAATGATGAGATATCTATTTTTCAATTTTATGCTTCCATTTTGTTATAATAATTATAAAAATTGTCATGTTGCTTAGAAAAATCTATAAAAATTAGGGTGTGTTCTCTTTGACCAGTGGAACAACATAAAATTATCTTAGGATTTATTTCAATAAAAAAAAACTCGAATTTGGCTAAAACCTCAAAATTTAATTTTAATTAATTAGGAGAAACCACCCATCAAAATCATATGAAATAAAGTCTCCACTGTCACTTAGGATCAGGGAAAATTCACATAAAATTTCAAATCAATTGGAATTAATTTGACCCATCAAATGAATTAATTAAGGGACATGACCATTTTTCACATTAAAAAATTTATAAAACCCAACATACAATTTAAAAATTCACCAAATTAATTTTGGGAGTTCTCTGTAATTAGAGGAGTTCAAGAAAAATAAAATTGTATTTTTCATAAAAATTTGATTTTTAAATATTTTTAAAATACTTAATAATTAAAAATTATAAAAAAAATCAAAAAATGTAAAAATTCACCAAAATACCACATTTGGTCTCCTAATGACTTGGGAACCATCAAATTATTTTTCCTAAGTCTCTAAGTTATAATATTAATTTTTAAAGGCCTAGGATAATTTTTAACATTTAAAAAAATCAATTTTCTTAACCTTCCACTAAATTAATTCTAATAAAACAAGGGAAAATTAAAAAAAATATAAAATTTCTTTTTTTGGATTACTTGACTATAGAGAGATTTTCTAAAAATATAAAATTAAATTTTCCACCTTTAAAATATTTTAAAATGAATTAATACTCCAAAACTAAATAAAATTCTAATAATTAATATAAAACTCAAAAAATCCCCAACTTTAGTCCAAATGTTCCCCTAGTCAAAGGTCACTTCCAGTAAAAATTTCATAGTCATTGGTTTTTCCTTGGTCAAGTTATTTATTTTTCATTGAAAACCCCATTTTTGCATTAAAGTAAATATATAAATTAAATTAAATCCAGAAAAATTACATTTTCTCCTCTGATATTTTAATTAACCCATGAGTAAGGTGACATAAAAATTTCAAAGTAATCTGAGTTATATTTAATGAGTTATGAAGTGAATAAGCCTAAGGGGCAAAATGGTAATTATTGAAATTTAGCCTTAATTAATATTTAGGCTTAATTTTGGGTAGTGGGTAATAAACGATCCTAATTAATCTCCTTAGATGATTTAAACATAAGGGTAGGAACCCATTTTATCAATTTTCTAACATAAACAAAATGATTATAATTTCTTAAATTATTGAAAATTTGAAGTTAATTAAAAGAGAATGTATTAAGTGAAGGGGTTAAATCTTGGAAGATATTAACTTATTAATTTTAACCCCTAATTAATGATAGAAATCAAATACCACTTAATATTAATTTAATAACTCATTAATGAAAACTAAGATAAATTAAATAACCAAATTAAAATAATTTCTAACATAATTTAATAAAAAAATAAATTTAAAATAATATAATTAATTAAATTAAAAAAAATTTAAAGCAACATAATTAATAAAAAACAATTTACATTAAATATAATTAAATTAAAATAATTTTAAAATAATTTTTCAACTTTAAATCAAAATTAAATTAATGCAACTAAATTAAAATCAACTTCAAATCAATGCGATTAAATTAAATATAACTAAAATTAAAGTTAAAACAATTTTAAAATAACTAAGTCAACTTTTGAAATTACACAATCAAATTGAAATAACATAAGACAAATATAATTAAACTAAAATATTATAATTAATTTGAATCATTCTTAAAATACCAATTCAACTTCAAACATTATGGTTAAGTTTCTTAATAACCTAACGTGCCCCTAAAGACTTTCACCCACAACTCTTAAGTGAAATGCCAAGTGAATGTCATCTTTCTCATAAAATAATTAAAACATCTAAATTCACTGAGCAAGATTAAAGACTCAACTAAAGCCCGGATGATCAGTTCATTTGAACGATGAAATTCATTTGGACTAAAAATAATCCCATAAGCATTAAAAAAATGTTCAGGACTCGTCCTAAGAACTTTCTCAATATGATGGGGTATTTTAGAAGAACAATTGAACTTAATTGTTCTTTGATAAAGAAAATCATCCTCAACAAAACACAAGAACCTAGACGTCATAGGAATTGACTAGCAGTAAGATTACGATTTTGGCAGACAACCAGAACCTTCCGTTAGCTTTACCTAGGTACTTGTTGCAAATATTTAAATGCTCTGACATTTGTTTTAAGTGCATCTTTGAATGACGAGAAGATCCACCATGTACGCTTTTATTTGGTTGCCATTTATTTACCTTTACCTGCACTGTACTTTACTTCTCTTGCATGTTAAACAACAATGTTACCCTGCATGAAAACTGAATCTTTTAGGATAGCCACAAAACTGAAACCCAAAACTAAATTAAAATCAAAACAAGATAAATTTCACCGCCACAACATTCAAAAGATAAAACAGCTCAAAATTTAATCACAAACAGAACAACAAAACTATAACTACAACAAAATTAAAACGACTTGTTAGATGATCGGGAATCCCTCGGATGATGTAACCCACGTGTTGCTAATGATATTTCCCACGGTCTAAATGAAATTGTGAAACTCATTTAGTTTAGTTTAGCAAATTCATTTGGACTAAGTGAATCCGATGAAAATAACGGTGCCGGGATGACGGAACCGTGGGATCTTAATTGGTTATGCTTAATCATCTTTAAGATTTGTTTTAATTAAAATACTAATCCATCTCAATTTTCAACTTTTCTAAACCAAAAACTTCTCTCATTTCTTGATTGTCACTTTCTAAAACTAAACATTCTGCAACAACAAGGAGCTTGGAGCACAGTGGACAGCACGACCATCTTCATCAGCAAAACCTTAGTCTACTTCAGCAAAACCTTTCTTAGAATTAAATAACAAAGCCATAGGATTTAGAGGTAGTTTGCCTAGTGCAACATAAATCCTCAGCATTTCATTAGGCATTTCCATAATCATGTTATGCAAATTAAGCCCTAACTGGTCTTAGACTTTGAGGTAGTCGTTTGGTACGACATAAACCCTCGCATCTTCAAGGCTATTTGTATGATCATGTCATACGAATATAAGTCCTAATTAATTAATATTGGCAGGATTGAAACTTTAAATAAATCCTCAAATTGAAGCCAAATCATAGGATAGTTGGGAAGTCACCGAAGTTCACTTCGGGTCCGTGACATCCCCTACTTCTCATCCTTTGGACTCCCAAAATAAACTGTTCCAAATTTGAGCTATTTCCTATTGAAATTTCCAAAATCCAATTTGTTTGAAACCTTAAACTTTGAAATTCTTGAGAGCAAAACCACTGATCATTATCGAGAGTTTTCTTAAGTGTCTTCAAACATTTAAGATGTAATTAACTATAGGGGCTTGCCCTTATAGAGAACTTTAAGAACCCAGGTAATATAAACCCTGCTTAACTCCTTTATTTTAATCAGGGGAACTTGTTGGCTTATAAAATTGGTTCGCAGACCAAACGGATGTCATAAATCTTCTAGTTTATTTAGTCGAGGTCCATCATCAAACAGTGTGTCTATTCCTTGGGATAGATACAAAGTTTGTGATGCGGTGCTCGTTTATATAAACTATTTGGGATGTGAGATCAGTTTGATTTGATATTTTAAAATTTTCAAACTTAAAATTATTTGCAAAAATCAATTGTTACTTTTCAGATTAAATTATATATATTTAAATTAAATTTAAAATTTAAAATTCACAGACAATATCCGTTGGCGACCCCCTTTTCAAAACACATAACCTAAAAATATGCCGACATATTTTTGGCGACTCCGCTGGGGAATAGTTCCTCTCTTCATCGTGATCAGATGGTTTTGCTTTCATAAATTAGTAGTGAGTCCATGTTCCTAGTGGAACAAACTAACATTCTTTCCGTTGAAATACCATGTTCATTTCTGTCTTGAACGGGTATAGTCAACTCTCTTGGATTTTGGAGCCACTGTTTAGACACCCCTAAACAGAGAGGTTCTGAAATCCTCCTTTTGAAACCTCTCCAAAGAGGTGGGGTGGACCCCCAATAGGTGTTAGCTTTGGAGCGGTTCCTCGAATTGAGAAGTCTTGTGAGACTCTCTCTTCCTTTCCGGTTTCTGGATTGGGTCCCTTCTCTTTCCTTTAACCTTTCCCCTTTTAATTTGTTCGTTCTTAATGAACAAACCTTCTAATAAACAAACCCTTTAATAAATGAACTTTCTGTTAAAACACAAATACACAAATAAAAAATGAGAATCTGAAATATTTTATAAAGAAAATGAAAAGATAATTGGAAATGTGTTTGGACTCGTTTGGAGAAATTCCTCTCCTTTTTGTCCCGACGAAAGGAAGTATAATTTGGAAATGACGCTTAGAATCTACCCTACAGAAAATTCATGCACCGAAACTAATTTTCTCCTTCACCAACGGGATAGACTTAGCTGTCTACAAGGACGAGCTGTCTAATGATGCAGTCATTCGCTTTGGACGAGGATTCAACAATACGGACATTAAGTTCGCTGATGTTACTCTTTTCGCGCAGATGAATGATCCCCGATAAATATATGTGCTTACAAATATGAAATGAAAATTGGCAACGACACCAAAAACTTGGTCCCTTCCGGTAGATATATGTATGTGTGCCAAAAACTTGACTCCACACCAAATATATGTGATTTAGATATGAAAATTATAATTTTATAATATGGGATACAACGCAATTATACGTATCGTTTATAAAGTAATATAAGACATTCTGATTGAGCGCCGAGATATCGAACCCATAGGGAAAATGTAAAATCTTTAAAGGAATCAGAGAAATTATCTTTTTACTTTGTTTGATTGTTTTCGAAAAAGTATGTATTGATTTTGAAAAGTTTTGAAGGTTGATATGTCTTTTGAAATTTTCTTAATAAAATGCTAAACAAGAAATTAAAATTTCAATAACTAATAACACTGGATGTAAAATACTATTAACTAGAATATCTCTTTCTTTCCTTTCATGAAGTAGTAATAAATCTTAATAAATCCTAAGAAACTTCCCCAAATTTTTCTTAAATTTTGAGTTGTTTTATGTTTTAGAATGTTGTGGCGGTGAATTTTATCTTGTGGTGACATTTAATTTAGTTTTGGGTTTCAGTTTTGTGACTATCCTAAAGGTTTCAGTTTTCATGCAACAATCTTGTTTAACATGCAAGAAAAAGTAAAGTGCAGTGCATGTAAGTAAATTGCAATAAATTAAATTGCAATAAAATAAAAGCGTACCTAGAGGGTTTTCCCGTCATCTCAAGCTGCACTTAAAACACATTTTAAGGCATTTAAATATTTCAACAAGTACCTAGGTAAAGCTAAGGGAAGGTTCTGGTTGTCTACCAAGATCATAATCCTATAACTAGTCATTTCCTATGACGTCTAGGTTCTTGTGTTTTGTTTATGGATGATTTTCTTCACCAAAGAACAACTAAGTTCAATTGTTCTTCTAAAAAATCTTATCATATTGAGAAAGTGCTTAGGACGAGTCCTAAACATCTTTTCAATACTTCCGAGATTATTTTGAGTCCAAGTAAATTTAGTTGCACAGGTGAATTAATCATCCAGGAGTTTAGTTAAGCTTTGTCTCTTGCTCGATGAACTTGGGCATTTGATTACCTGATGAATGAAGTGACATCTCACTTAATACTCCTTTTAAGAGTTATAATAATTAAAGCCTTTAGGGGCAAGTTGGTTTGTTGAGAATTTTAATCATTCTTAATTTGATGTTTGAGTTAATGGTTTAAAGTGATTTAGTTTAATTATGAGGTTTTAATTATTAATTTTAAGTTTGGAATAGTGTTCAAATTATTTTTGGTTTAAATCTTTATACTTTAAGTGATCTTAATTATTTTAAATTAATCTTTGGTGTTTCAAATTCACTTAGATTATTCATATATCTTAATGATTTGGTTTAGGTTAATTATGATATTTTAGGTTAATCTTGATTAATTTGATTTTTATTTTCTTAATTATGAATTTTCTTAATATTTCAAATTTTTTTTACTTTTATTATTGAGTGATGTTAATTTAAAATAATTTAAATTTAATTTAATTGAATTTAACTTAATTTAATTTAATTTAATTTCAATATTTTAAATTTAATTTAATTTAATTGTTAAAATGTTAATTTAATTTAATTTTTTAATTAATTTAATTTAATTTAATTTTAATTTAATTTAATTTAATTGTTAAACCACTTAATATTTTGAGCTTTCCTTTAATTTGAGGGTTATTTTTTTTAATTTTTAATTTACTTAGTTTGGATTATCATTTTAATCTTAATTAAGAGTTAAATATTATTGAAGTGATTTATTTAGGGATTTCTTTATTAAAGAATTATAATCCTCTCAAGTTATATCACTACTTTTAATAATTCAAATTTCCATTAATCTTCCAAAATTTAAATTGTTTAAATAATTAAAGTTTCATTTTTGGTTTATTAAAAGTGATTAATGGGTTCCTACTCTTTTAATTTCCCAAATTAGCAATCATACAAGAAAAATAAAATCAAATATTTTACCCTCCATTTTAATTAAAACTAAAAATTTAATAAAGGGGTTTAAATTCTTTAATTACCTTTATGCCCTTTTAGACTCATTTATTTCATAACTCACTAAATTGAGTTCAAATGAACTTGAAATTTTTATGTCATCTCACTCACATGTCAATTAGGACATTAGAGGAGAAAATGTGATTTTTCTGAATTTAATTTATTTATATAATTATTTATAGTGAAAAATAAGGGATTTCAAGGAAAATTCAACAACATGAACAAAGTAAGGTTTCTATCCTTAAGAAAATTATGGGATGTTCCTAATGACCAGAGGACCACTTGGACAAATTTTGGTAATTTTTTGAATTATATTTTATTTATTATAATTATTTTGAGTTTTGGAGTGTTAATTTCTTTATAAACCCTGCTTAATTTCTTTATATTAAGTAGGGGAACTTGTCGGCTTATAAAATTGGTTCGCAGACCAAACGGATGTCACAAATCTTCTAGCTTATTTAATTGAGCCCCATCATCAAACAGTGTGTCTATTCTTTGGGATAGATACACGGTTTATGATGCGGTGCTCATTTATATAAACTATTTGTGATGTGAGATCGGTTTGATGTCATATCTTAAAATTTTCAAACTTAGACTTATTTTCAAAATAAAAAACTACTATCTAAATTATATATATATATATATATATATATATATATATATATATATATATATATATATATATATATATATATATATATATATAAATTTAAAATTTAAAATATGCCGACAAGAGTTTGTATTGAGAGTTTGGAAGAGTTGGCGTTTTTGAAGTCTATTTCGCTTTGGAGTCGAAGGAATCGGAGGTTCGAGTAGGACAAACAATTGAGATAAGTCTTTGTAATTTGATTCAAAGTTTTATTTATATGTTTTGTTATTTAAATTCAATGTGTTCTGAGTAGTTACTTTACTTTCTCCTTTTAATTATGAAAATATAATTAAGATAATATAAAATTCGTTGGAGAATTAAAAACTAAATATGTTTAAATATTGTGATGATATTAATACCGAATCTTAATTTACTGATTAAATTGGTCATTTAAGTTGTTAAAATATGTTGAAGAATTTTGAGACCTAGAAGGAGATGAATTCTTAACTAGTAGATATCACATGAATCCTTGGGTAGTCGAAGGCCTTAAGCGGGTTAATCAAGGTGAAGTGCAAATAAATAGGAAAATATTATTCAATGGGCGTAGAATTAATAAGTTTTTAGAGTGACAGACTAAATTCTTTTAATTTGGTTTATAGAAAAGGAAAGGATCACTAGTAGGGCCGACCATGGCCACCCTTGGACATCTAGTAGTGTGAGCCTAGATTAACCCATTCTACTAACAATACATCCAGACCCGATCTATAGATTAGGCAATGTTCTTTAAACTATCGAGCGAAGGTAAAGAATAAGAATGCTTCTGTTTGGCACAATACCATAAATTTATATTCTCCACGAGTAGTCTTGGATTAATTGAAAGGAAGAAAGTTGTTTGCTTATTATTATTTACATCATGTACGGCTTATTTTTGAGTTATGTGTTTTATTTGGAAAAGGGGGACGCCTACAGAAATTATCGGCGAATTTTAATTTAATTTAAATAAATAATTTGAAAAGTAGTATTTGATTTTGAAAATAATTTTAAATTTGAAAATTTTAAGATATGAAATCAAACTAATCTCACATCCCGAATAGTTTATATAAACGAGCGCCACACTACAAACCGTTTATCTATCCCGAAGAATAGACACACTGCTTGATAATGAGGCTCGATTAAATAAACTAGAGAAGTTTGTGACATCCGTTTGGTCTGCGAACCAATTTTATAAGCCGACAAATTCCCCTGTTTAATATGAAAACATTAAACAGGGTTTATATTACCTGGGTTCTTAAAAATCCCCTATAAGGGCAAGCCCCTATAGTTAATTACATCTTAAGTGACGGGATTCACCTAAGAAAACTCTCGATAATAATCAGTAGTTCTGCTCTCAAGAATTTCAAAGTTTAAGGTTTTCAAAGGATTGGATTTTTGAAATTTCAAAAGGGATTAGCTCAAATTTGGAACAATTCGTTTTGGGAATTCAAAGGAAGAAAGGTAGGAGAAATCACAGATTCAAAGCGAACTTCGGTAATTTCCCGACTATCCTATTGTTTGGCTTGAATTTAGGAAAGTCCTAATATTATCTGGTATTTCAATCTTGTCAATTTTAATTAATTTGGACTTATATTTGTATGATAGAATCATACAAATAGCCTTGAAGATGTGAGGGTTTATGTCGTATCGGACGACTACCTCGGAGTCCTAAGACCGGTTAGGGCTTAATTTACATGAAATGATCATGCAAATGCCTAACGAAGAGTTGAGGATTTATGTTGCACTAGGCAAACTACCTCGAAGTCCTATAGCTTGGTTATTTAATTCTAAGAAAGTTTTGCTGAAGTAGACTCAGGTTTTGTGATGACGATGGCCGTGCTGCCCACCATGCTCCGAGCTCCTTGTTGTTGTAGTGGTTTAGTTTTAGAAGTCATAAATCGGGAGATGAGAAAAGTGTTACGGGTTTAGAGAAAATCTTAAAATCCAGGTGTTTTTTATGTTTTAATTAAACAAATCTTAAAGTTGATTATAACAACACCGGTTAAGATCCCACGGTTCCATCCTTCCGGCATCGTTATTTTTATCGGATTCACTTAGTCCAGATGAATTTGCTAAACTCAATTGAATGAGTTCCACACTTTCATTTAGACCGTGGGAAATCCCGTTAGCAACACGTAGGTTACATCATCCGAGGTATTCCCGATCATCCAACAAGACGTTTTAATTTAGTTGTAGTTGTAGTTTTGTTGTTCTGTTTGTGATTAAATTTTGAGTTGTCTTATATTTTGAAATGTTGTGGCGGTGAATTTTATCTCGTAATGACTTTTAATTTATTTTTGGTTTCAGTTTTAGGGACCATCCTAAAGGTGTGGGTTTTCATGCAACAGTTGTTTATCATGCAAGAAAAGTAAGTGCGATGCGATTAAATAAATTGTAGTAAAGTAAATTGCAATAAAATAAAAGCGTACCTGGAGGGTCTTCCCGTCATCCCAAGCTGCACTTAAAACACAGTTAGAATATTTAAGCATTTAAAGTAAATTCCTAGGTAAAGCTAAGGGAAGGGTTATGGTTTTCTACCAAGTTCCTAATCCTATAGCTAGTCATTTCCTATGACGTCTAGGTTCTTGTATTTTGGTTTGAGGACGATTTTCTTCATCGAAAGAACAATTAAGTTCAATTGTTCTTATAAATATCCTATCATATCGAGGAAGTGCTTAAGACGAATCTTAAACATCTTTTCAATATTTCTAGGATTGTTTTAAGTCCAAGAGAGTTTAATTATACAGATGAATTAATCGTCCGAGAGTTCAAATTTGTTGTCTTGCTCAGTGAACTAGGACATTTGAATATCTCATGAATGAAGTAACACTTCATTTAACACTCCTTTTAATAGTTATGACATCACGAGCTTTTGAGGGCAAATGGATGTTCAAGTGGTTTATGATTTAATTTTAGTTAATGGATTTAAGTTTGGAATAGTGTTCGAGTTGTTTTAGATTTATTTTTGAATTCTTCATGTCTTAGGTGATGTTATATTTAATTTAATTTAATTTAATTTAATTTAACTTAATTTAATTTATTGTGGTTTAATTTAATTTAATTTAATTTAAGTTAATTTAATATAATATGATTTAGCTTAATTTAATTTAATTTGATTTAATTTAATTTGATTTAGTTTTAATTTAATTTAATTTAATTTAATTTAATTTAATTTAATTTAATTTAATTTAATCTGATTTAATTTAATGTGTTTTAATTTAATTTAATTTAATTTAATTTAATTTTTTAATTTTAATTTAATATTTTATTTTAAAATGTTTTGCTTTAAATAATTTAACTTTAATTTAATTTAATAATTAAGTCTTTTAGCATTTTAAATCTTAAACTTGGATTATCATTTTAATTAGGAATTAAATATTATTGGGATGATTAATTTAGGGATTCTTAAATTAAAGAACAAATCTCTTCCTAATAATATCCCTATTTTAATAATTCCAATTTTTTCATTATTCTTCCAAATTTAATCATTTATTTTATTAAGATTCATTTTAATTATTTTTTAATTGTTTAATAGGTTTTTACCATTTAATTATTTAAATTTCAATCATCCAAATCAGATTAAGATCAAATATTTTACTCTTTCATTTTATTAAGCCTAAGGTTTTAATTAAAGGTTAAAATTTTAATTACCATTTTGCCCTTCAAGCTTAATAATTTCATAACTCACTAAATTGAGCTAAAATGAATTTGAAATTTTTATGTGACTTCACTCATATGTCAATGAAAATATTAGAGGAGAAAATGTGATTTTTCTGTATTTAATTTATTTATGTAATTATTTTTGGTGGAAAATAGGGATTTCCATGGAAAATTTAATAATATGACCAAGGGAAAGTTTCTGTCCTTAAGAAAATTATGGGACATTCCTAATGACTAGAGGACCACGTGGACCAATTTTGGTGATTTTTTGAATTATATTCTGTTTATTATAATTATTTTGAGTTTTGGAGTATTAATTAATTTAAAAATAAAATACAGGTTGAAAAATGAATTTTATATTTTTCAAAAATCTCTCTGATATCAAGGAAATCAGAGAATCAATTTTTACAATTTTCTGATTTTTCGTTGATTTATTAGAATTATTTTAGTGGAAATGCTAGAAAATACATTTTTTTTAATTTTAAAATTACCTTAGGGCTTTAAAATTTAATATCTCATCATAGAGACTTAAGAAAAATATGGGATTTGTTCCTAAGTGATTAAAATTTAAAATGTGACATTATGGTGAATTTTATTATTTTTGTGATTTTTATTGTTTTTTTATTATTAAAATATTAAAATAATACAAAAAATCAACTTTTTTAGAAAATTGAAATTTTAATTTTCTTAAATTCCCCTAATATCAGAGAGGCTCCAAAACCAATTTGGTGAATTTTTGAAAAGCATTTTGAAAGTTATGAATTTTTAAAGTTTAAATTCGCTAAATGGCTTAATCAACCCATTTGATAGGGCTAACCGAACCCAATTGACTTCAAACTTTTATGGTGGGTTCCTCCGATCCTAAAGGTCGAGTGGAGAATTGATTTCAAGTCAATTTGATGCATGATTAGCTCTAATTAATTAAAGACCTATTTAGGGTGTTTAAGCCGATTAGGGTTATTCAAGTGAATTAATTCAAAACCTATTTTTCCTAGGGTCCTCTGGTCATAAGAAACATCACCAAATTTTCTTAGAATTTATTTCATAACATGCTAATTATTGGATTTAAAATACTCAATACAGTAACATGAATTTGAAAAATCAATAACTTCTCATAGGGATGGCCTCTGACTTTGGAAAATTCAGGGAATGTTCCCAAATTTAGAGGCTTCAAAAGCCCTATGGTCTCATGCCGTGGTGAATTTCCTATATGCATGGAGAATTAAAACAATGCAGACAGTAAATAAATTATTAAAAATAAAATACTTGATGAAATTAAATGATTTCTTTTCCACATTATTCTCATCTATTCACTGAGCAAGTGGGTATTTTTATTTTATTTTTCTGATTTTTCTACACAAAGTTATGAATTTTCAAAGTTCTGGTAATTAAATAAATAGAAAATAGCCCTAATTTCCTACTTATCCACGCGGCGCCACGCCATCCTCGACAGCTCCGAAAGGCCACGCGTCGTCTCCTGATTCGGTGCCGCCATCCGACTCAGCGCTCCAGGGGCCCGCGGTTCATCACCATCGCGCTGTCCGGCTCGATCCAGACCGTCCGCTCGATACACGCTCGATCCGACGGCTCCCAGTCATCGTCTACGACTGGTGTGAACCCGTGACCGTCAACCTTCTAACCCTAATTTCTCACTCGATTCACAAAGGATTTTCGTGTTCTTATGCTCTATGGATTCGTCTTGAGGAGACGAACACATCCATACGGTAAACATGTATTTAAATTGACTCAAATTAAATGGAGAATCTCTGTAAGCTTAGGAAGAAGAGTGAGTCCATACCTTTACTCAGAGAAGTGAAGCTTCGATCTGAGAGTTGTGTTACCTTCGATTGGGTCCAAGTAAGCTCCAGATGAAGTCCCTTGGCCTGGTGAATTGTCTAGCTATGAAAGTGACCACGGCTCGATCACAAAGCTTGGAGGCCGGAACAAGCTGGGTGGCTCGGGGATGGGGCTTTCGATGGGGAAACTTCTCCTCTTGGTCCGGTGAAGGTGTAGGACCAGTCGATTTGAAGATTGATCCATCGTGAAGAAGTGTCCTGGTTTTGGGCTAAAGTTTGAGCTCAAAATTGAGCTCAGCTGGAGGGAATTGGGGCTGGAATCCAGTGGGGATCAAGTGCGCTATGTGTGGAGAGTGATCTGGAATGATTTTGGCAGAGTTTCCTTAAGGTTTGGTTCGGCACCTCCCATGGCCGAGAAGGGGTGGTGTTTAAATATGCATGGTCGGAGGCTCTCCTGGGGAGTTAGGGCTTGGGATCAGCTGCTCTTGGCAAGAGAAGAACGGCCATGGTGGCCATTGGGCATGGGGCGGCTCGGCAGGTGAGAATTCCAAGTTTGGGCTCACATGTGAGCTCTCGGCTCGGTGGTTTCCGGCCATCTGTTGTCATCGGGGAGGTCGTGGCTGGGGCTTAGTGCGGTCGATCGGCATTAGCCATGTGTAAAGGTGTTGAATCAAAGTGGAATGGGGAAGAGGCCATTTTGGCTTGATTTGGGTCAACCCATCCTTTTGGGCTTGGTGCACCTCCCCATGGCTAGTTTGGGTCGAAGAGAAGGTGGTTTAGGTCGGCTTGATTAGTGGGAAAGGTCACCATCCAAGTACAATTAGGCATAAGCATGGATAAGGGGAATCATGGGAGTGGTTAATCACCTTTAGGAATTAAGGAAAGAGTCTCCTCCTTTTGCCCAAAATGGCATGGTGACATGTAAAGAGGCTCTCATGGCTTCCATGTGGCTCATGCATGGCTTCATGGCTCATCTTTGGCTTGCGAAAAGTTAAGTCAATTTCATGGAAATGGATTTAAGAAAATTTTGGTATTTTGATGGGAATTTGGCATATGGCTTGATTTGGAACCATTTGATGATTGATTTGAGCTTAGGGATGATTTTAATTAAGGGTATGATGATAAGAATTTGTCATATGGGCCTTGGCATGAAGTTTGGGCTTTTGAATTTGATGGAAGTGGGCTTTTAGGAAGGTTTAGGGGAAGTGGGCTTTTTGATTTTAGGATGGGCATTTGGGTGAAAATTTTGTGAAGGACCATGTCAAATAAATGTTGGGTTTGATTTATGGATGTGTCATGAGTGATTTGAAGCAAGTTGGGAGTGATTTGGGTTTGAATTGGGTTGGATTTGGGCTTCCTTGGTGAATGGGCCAATATAGGTCAAATTGGGCTAACTTGGGCCAATGTTGGGCTAGGGTTGAAATTGATGTAAAATAAATGTTGGGAAATGTTTATGGGAGTGTTTCAAAGAGGTTTTGGCTTTGGTTGGGTTTTGATTTTGAGGTTTGGGTTTATTTGGGTTAGGTTTGGGTTTAGGTCAAAATTGGGCTTTTTGATTTTAGGTTGAATTTGAGTGGGGTTTTGGTCTAATATTTTGGCAAATCATGTTAGTGTTTTGTTTTTTGGAATGGTAAGGAAGGTTTAGAAAAGATTTGGGGTTAATTGGAGTTGAATTGGGTGAGTTTGGGCTAAGTTTGGGTCATGGGTCCAAATTGGGCTTTAAGGTCCAAAGTGAAATTGGATTCAAATGTCAATCAAATTGGGCTTGGATTTGGTCTAGATTGGTGTTGGGGATATTGAATTGAAGTTTAGAATTGAATTGGACCAGAATTTGGGTCCATTGGGTAGGTTTGGTTTGACATTGGGTTCATTTTGGGTTAAAATGGGTCAAATTGTGGGTTTTGATAAAAGTGGGGTAAATTGACAAAATTGGCCCATGGTGTAGTTGAACAAAATGAAATTTGGAATATTTAGGATTTTCTGGAATTTTCTGGGAATTTTCTGAATTTTTGGATTATTTGGCTAAGAGGGGCATTTTGGGTATTTGGAGGGTATTGGGAGGTATTTTTGGAATTTTTGGTATTTTTGGCTATGAATGATCAATTTGAGTGATGTGGGAATGTTTGGGATTGGTCTTGAGGATTTTTTGGGTGATTTGAAGATTTTAGAAAATTTGGATAATTTCAAGGGTTTTGGGTAGGCTAGGTAGGTGTAGGGTCCCGGGGGTCAAAAATTGAAAATTTGTAAAATTGAAGATTGGGTGAATGTAAGTGGAATGAAATCATCTTGGTTGAGCCATGAAGCCATATCAAGCCCACATGAGCCATGAAGGGACTCATTTGAGGCATCCGACTATGTTGTTCCTAACCCTCTTAGCCCAAGGGCTTAGGGGTTAAGGACCATCCATGTGAATCACCTTCATGAGTCGGGAGGTCAAGTTGGGTGTGGGTGTGGTTTTTAGGAGGTGTGTGAAAGTGTAGTGCATAGGTGTAGTGTGTGTGTAAGTCGACCCTTCACTGGACAAGGCCACCGTGAGGCGATCTAAGGCCGAAAGAGTCCTATAGGAACTCATCCTTTAAACTTCCACATTTGATCTCAACCCTCCAGGTGATTAGGGGTCTACAATCAAGTTTGTGGAGTTTACGGGGAGTTAAGAAGTGGTTTGAATTTCTAAGTGGTGGGTCCCGATTCTAATCCTCTAGGATAGTCGAAAGGAAAAGCCTAAGGCTAGATCCTAAGTACTAAAGAGAAGAAGAGAAGACCTCCTCGAAAATGAGGTCAACAAATGGACCCCCAATAGGTGGGGTGAGCTAACCAAGCACACCGCGTGTATTGGCATTGACCGAAAAGATCAACAAAACCAACACAGATGTCCAAGTGACAAACTTAGGACGAAGTAGAAGAATTTCCGCTGGGGAGTGTCAAGTATATCTCTGAGAATGGAGATTCCTGAACTCTCGCTGGGGAAAGGAAAAGGAGGTGAATCCCAAATCACATGATCTGGGGAATTCAATTTAGATTTCGGTTTGTTTTGGTTTAAGTTTTGATGTGTAAGTTTAGATTTTGAGTTTTCATTTAGATTGAAGTTTTGTTAAGATTAATTTTGAAGGGATTTGATTTGAAATGAAAATTGAAACTTTATGGTTTTGGATGTAACATCCTCAACCTTAAAAGAAAATTGAATTGATTGGATTGAATCATTACAATGAGGAGAGATCTCAGAGCAATCTGGTATTAGATGTAAAATCCTTAACCTCAAGAGTTTGATTTTGATGTACTTCATTGCGATAGGGAAAGAGTCCTAAAGCAATGCAGTCTCGGATGTAAAATCCTCAACCCCAAGAGTTTGATTTTGATGTATTTCATTGTGATAGGGAAAGAATCCTAAAGCAATGCAGTCTTGGATGTAAAATCCTCAACCCCAAAGGTTTAAATTTTTGATGTATTTCATTGCAATAGGGAAAGAATCCTAAAGCAATGCAGTCTTGGATGTAAAATCCTAAACCCAAAGAATTTGATTTTGATGTACTTCATTGCAATAGGGAAAGAACCCTAAAGCAATGCAGTCTCAGATGTAAAATCCTCGACCCCAAGAGTTTGATTTTGATGTATTTCATTGCGATAGGGAAAGAATCCTAAAGCAATGCAGTCTCGGATGTAAAATCCTCAACCCCAAGAATTTGGTTTTGATGTATTTCATTGCAATAGGGAAAGAACCCTAAAGCAATGCAGTCTCGGATGTAAAATCCTCGACCCCAAGAGTTTGATTTTGATGTATTTCATTGCGATAGGGAAAGAATCCTAAAGCGATGCGATCTCGGATGTAAAATCCTCAACCCCAAGAATTTGATTTTGATGTATTTCATTGCAATAGGAAAGAACCCTAAAGCAATGCGGTCTCGGATGTAAAATCCTCGACCCCGAAGGTTTAAATTTTGATGTATTTCATTGCGATAGGGAAAGAATCCTAAAACAATGCGGTCTCGGATGTAAAATCCTCAACCCCAAAGGTTTAAATTTTGATGTATTTCATTGCGATAGGGAAAGAATCCTAAAGCGATACGGTCTCGGATGTAAAATCCTCAACCCCATAGGTTTAAATTTTGATGTATTTCATTGCAATAGGGAAAGAATCCTAAAGCAATGCAGTCTCGGATGTAAAATCCTCAACCCCAAAGGTTTAAATTTTGATGTATTTCATTGCAATAGGGAAAGAATCCTAAAGCAATGCAGTCTCGGATGTAAAATGCTCAACCCCAAAGGTTTAAATTTTGATGTATTTCGTTGCAATAGGGAAAGAATCCTAAAGCAATGCAGTCTCGGATGTAAAATCCTCAACCCCAAAGGTTTAAATTTTGAATTTTGATTTTGCAAGGATTTGTAGTGTCGATTTGAAAAGTGTGGAATTTTGGTGTTTCGAGAATTTCATGAAAGTTGTAAAAGACTTTCATGGAATGAAATAGATTAGGAGGGAATATGTAGATGCTACATATCCCATTCAAAAGAGTTGATCGAAAGTTCGTTGGTTTGGATTGGATATAATTCCTCGCCATCGGATTCGATCTCGTATCAATGGAATCAACCGCTTCCATTCGGACGAGGGAGAGAGTAGAGCGATTGGATTTCGATTTGGAAGGTTGAGTTTGAATTCGATTGAGATTTGATTTGAAATTTGGAAAGTTGAATTTGAAATTTTGATTTAAAATATGTGGTCATTTTGTTTGTCTTTTAACGATTCAAATTTTATTTTATCGTGAATTTGGAGTTTATTATTTTTTTTTTCAAGGAAAGTTTTCTTTTATTCTTTTTGTTTCTTTTCTGTTCTTTGTTCGAAGTTCATTTAACTTTAATGGCGTTTCTCAGTCAACTTGCACAAAAGAGGTGAAGGCCAAAAATGTGACATGGTCACTTTCATTCCAATCATGCTGAAGATACATCATACAACTCGATCTGGAATACATCTCATACAATCCATATAGACTCAAAACGGACTATGTATGATCTTTGTCGATCTATCCAAAAAGGCATTTGTCAAAAATCCATGTCTGAATAGTGAGGTGCACGGTCAATAACATCACCTTCCAAGCCATCCTTGGCAAGGAAGCCGTATGGATGTACGTTGGAGGTGTGATATTTTCCATGCAACTCACAGCTCGTAAGGTCGGAGGCTCTCAAACTCCGGGTCTGGCTGGAAGTGGTAAGGTGCTTTCCTGTCGTTCATCCTTCTGAAAGTAACTGAGATCCGCTTCATTGGTACTCCCGGTATGCAATGTTTAGCGACATCTGCTCCGTTGCCTTTTAGTATCATGACGGAACCTACCGGTAATGGTATCTTTACTCGGCCCTCGGAACTCACTCGGGCACTGCTATCCGGAGGTCGGATCCAAACATGATATTACACTCGTTCGGAAAAGAAGCGTGCGAAAGGTCGACAAAGTCGTGGTGATCTATGTGCGGGGGTATGCGATCACCCTTCCTGTAAATATTAATGATGCAAGCTGTTGGGTATGCAATCTGCCGGCAATACCCTCCATGCTATCATTCTTTTTACCATCCTTTTAATGACTAATGGCATTGGATCCACCCGGCCATGAAGGAGTATCCCGGTGGGTTTCCCTTTCGTCTTCTGCGAAGTTGTAGCGGCATCCACATTGTATTGTAATTCTCCCCTTCCACGACATCCATCTCCGGAGTTCGAGTAAGTGTTTTCTCTTAAGCGACACCGCTCGGCCCATCTTTTCAAATCCGGATGCGGTCCACGATTTGTTGTTGTTCGTATTCGAGAACACGTCTGTATGTAGCTCGAGGCCTTCTAGTATATTGATCCTCCTGCCTCTGATTCTCTCGAAGTATTCAAAAGTTTTCTTCTCGACATTCTGTATTCTTTCTAGCTCGTATTCTGGGATAATTTGCAAATGGCGAGGCCTGGTGACGTACTGTGGGATATATGGCTCGATCCCTTCACATTCTCCTGCATACCTCGGCTCCTCGGGGATGATGTCCGTCGGGACATCCTCCGGGGTTGCTTCTGCAACAAGGTCATGCATTGCGGGTGACTTTATCCGGTGGCGTAGTAGCCTTCTTTCTTCTGTTCTTCTTGAGATTTCCCCGGTTTCTTCGTTATCCTCGGAGCTGGTCTCCTTTCTTCGGGTTCTCGGTGAGCCGGTGTCCTTGAAGTGTATGTGCCGGCGGTAGCAACTGCCTCGTCGTGCTGGTCCGTTGCTAATTTAGTTAACATCTTGCGGATACGGTGATTTTTGTTTCTTCGCCGAGTTCGTCGTGAGAGTAGCTCTTCGTACTTCTCCGAATTTCGTGGGCGCGGCGCCGACAAGCTCGCCCTCTGCTTGTAGCGACAACGAGACTTGATTCTCTTGTCTTCTTCGATGTACGTTTTTCTTTTCCTGTCTGCTGGATTGGTGGCTTGGGCCACCCACTTTCATTCTTGTCTGACTGGGCAGTTCCTCTCGGTCAATCGGGACCCGAGTCACTTTCCTCGTATTGCGGGCCTGCGGTGCGAAGTCCGAGTCAATCTCTATTATCGCTCCATCTTTCACCCTCTTTTCATCGAGTGCAAGGCTTACGCCATTTCTAAAGTTTCGGGACCAACCGCCCGTTCGACATTTCCCTGCGAAAAGACAAGGAAAAGGATCGGGAGTCGTACTTAAGAACAAGAACATTAAGAAATTGTTTATTAAAGACAGTTTTTTTTTATTATTACTTTTGTATTTTTCAATTTAACAGGAATGAAGTGGAATAAGATCAGGAAAGAGATTTTGACATGGAAGAGGAAACAAGGAAAACTTTTTCGTCATGATTTTATTTATTATTTATTTTATTTTTTTATTTTATTTTTATTTTTATTTTATTTTATTTTATTTTATTTTTTTTTGGTTCGGACCCAGTCATAAGTAATTACCTCACCCATGCTTCTAGGGATGAAAAATTCATTCTTTCGAAACATCAGGTAGCGTAATACTTTTTTAAGTATCGTCCATTGATCGGAAGCATATGTCGTTCTCCTTGGCAATTCACTAGTTGGTAGGAGCCTCCTGAGTAGACTGCTTCAACTACAAACGGTCCCTCCCAAGTGGGTTCAAATTTTCTTCCTATCTTGCGGTGTGCAAGAATAGGTCTTTTGAGAACGAGAACTAAGTCACCAACTTTAAAGGTTCTTGGGCGGACCAGTCTGTCATGGGCTTGAACCATCTTAGCTTGATATAGTTCTAAATTCTGCTGCGCTGCAAGTCTTTTCCCTTCCAAGCTTTCCAATTCTTCTAGTCGTAATTTGGCATTCTCTTCTGTCGTGATTTTGTTTGCAACTGCAATCTCGAGTGAAGGAAGCTGGACCTCTAAAGGTAACACTTGCCTCGGACCCATACACCGGAGCGTAAGGTGTAGCTTGAGTAGGAGTTCGAAGGTTGTCCGGTAAGCCCATAAGGCTTCTAACAATTTCTCGTGCCAATTTCTCTTATTATCGTCCAAAGTCTTCTTTAAAATTTGAACGAGAGTTTTGTTAAAAGCCTCGACTGAGCCGTTCTGCTATTGGGTAGTAAATTGTTGAATACCTCCGGTCGATTCCATGTCTCCGACAAAATTGTTGATTTGCGTGCTTCGAATGCGACCCATTATCCGAGATGATCTGCGCGGCACTCCGAAACGGTAGACAACTTGGTTCTTGAAAAATTGTAGCACGTGATGTGCTTTCGCGTTCTACGAGTGGAGCCGCCTCGCCCACTTGGAAAAGTAATCCGTAGCCGCAAGAATGAAGCGATGTCCTTTTGAAGATGGTGGTTCTATTGGACCCACTATATCCGTGCTCCCAACATTCGAATGGCCACGACGCGATTGTCGGATGTAGCACATTTGGAGGTTGGTGTAGAACCACTCCGTGCACTTGGCATTGGTGACGGCTCTTGGCGATTTTCATGCGATCGGTCATCATCGAGGGCCGGTAGTATCCTAGTCTTTTAATTTTCATTTTCATCTTCGGACCCGATCGGTGAGCGCCACGAGTCCCGAGTGCACCTCTTTAACGATTTCACGAGCCTCGGACCCGCTTAGGCATCTTAGCCACATCGATCAAAAGACCTTCGTATAATGTATTGTTTATTAATGCGTAGGACGGAGTTCTTTTCTTGATCCGATGAGGCTAACGACCTATCGTCCGGTAGTTTTCCTGTTTGCGGGTAGTCTATTAATGGTTGTCGCCAGATCTTCTGTGTTTTACATCCGTCATGTTGCAGTCGATTCTTCTCTTTTTTCGATTTGTGTGTTGTGTCTATGTCGAGTTGTGATAGGACTCGACGTCCGTGAACTGACACTTCCACTGATTCATCTTGCAAGCAGGCAAAATTCTTTTGCGAGGCGGGCTAACGCATCTGCTAAAGCATTTTCTTTTCTGGAAATTTTGTATATCGTCACATTCAGAATTTGTTCCAACAGTTTCATGGCATACTGAAAATATTGCTCGAGTCTTGGTTTTAAAATTCTGTACCGTCCGGCGATCTGTTGAATGATTAACTGCGAATCCCGTAGATGTTGATGTACTGTTATCCCCATTTGAATAGTTAATTGCAATCCTGTTATGAGGGCTTCGTATTCGCTTCGTTGTTTGTACACGGCTACGTCAAGTGGTAGGAGTATCTTAACATCCCCCGCTCCGGTGTTATAAAGATTAGTCCGATTCTGCCTTACCGGACACTATCACTTACGATTCTTCGCCTTTGTGTGCTGAAGATGCTCCGTCGAAATATAATTCCCAACGTCGATCATCAGGGTCTTCTACGTTCATTATTTGTTCATCTGGCAAGTCGTCATTGAGAGGCAATTTTGCCGGCAAAGGGTGTGCTGTGAGGAAGTCTGCTAAGACTTGTCCCTTTACGACACGAAGAGGCACGAAAGTTATATCGAATTGCAATAATATCATTGACCATCTGGCAAGTCTGCCGGAAAGCGTTGGACGGGTCATCAAGTATTGCAATGGATTAAATTTCGAAATCAAGTTGACCTTATGAGAAAGCATGTAATGCCTGAGCTTTTGAGCGGCGAAGATCAGGGCTAAACAGTGCTTTTCGATTGCGGGATACCTTACTTCCGTCGGAAGTAAACGACGGCTTAGGTAGTAAAGAGCATTTTCTTTACCCCCATCATTGAACCTGAGCTAACGAGGCTCCGAGAGAGTCGTCTAAAGCCGCGGTATAAAGTATCGACGGTCTACCCGAGACTCAGGGGCTGCTAAGACGGGAGGTGTCATTAAATATTGTTTAATGTCCTCGAAGGCCCTCACGACATTTCTCTTTCCAAATAAATTTGGCGTCCTTTTTAACTAGTGCCGAGAAAGGCTGACACACTACGACAAGTTCGAGATAAAGCGTCGAAGATATGCCAACTTTCCTTGAAAAGATCGTAGTTGTTTTAAGGTTTTGGGAGGCGGCATTTCTAAGATGGCTTTTATCTTTTCCGGATCGATTTCAATTCCACGATGTCGGACAACGAATCCTAAGAATTTCCGGAGGTGACGCCGAAGGCGCATTATAAGGGATTCATCTTAAGGTTAAATTGTCTTAATCGTTCGAAAACAATTCTCAAATCATACGAGTGGTTGTCCTTTACTTTGCTTTTGATGACCACATCGTCCACGTAGCATTCGACTTGATTGTGGATGAGATCATCAAAAATTCTTGTCATCACTCTACGGTAGGTTGCTCCTGCATTCTTCGATCCAAATGGCATCACCGTGTAGCAATATACTCCGATCGGCGTTCGAATGCTGTAAGTTTTTCATCTTCTGGAGCCATTTTTATCCGGTTGTATCACGAAGATCCATCCATGAATGAGAATATTTCATGTGTTGAAGCGATGTCGATCATTAATTCGGCATCGGTAGAGGAAATTCATCTTTTGGACATGCCTTGTTTAAATCTCTCGAAATCCACACAAATTTCGATCCGACCATTCTTCTTCCCGATCGGTACCACATTGGCTAACCAAGTCGGGTATTGTTCTTCACGGACAAATTTAGCGTACTATTAGCTTTTTAACTTCGGCTATGACTTGTTGTTCGATTTCTAGACGCATTCTTCTGGGACCTTGTCGGCCGGGAAGAAGCAGGATCCACCCCTAGCTTATGGACTGCGACCTCTGGAGCTAAACCTGGCATCTCATCGTAGCTCCAAGCAAAACAGTCTTTAAATTCCATTAATAACTTGATTATTTCTTCGGAGTCTTCTTTATTGAGTAAGGAGCTAACAAAGGTAGGTCTAGGTTCTTCGCTAGTACCTAAGTTAACTTCCTTTAACTCATCTATTGTAGATTTGATCTCTTCTTCGAATTCTGGTGGAGCGTCTCCAATTTGTAAATCTTCGAGTTCTTCTCGTAGTTTTCATGCGATCTTCATTAGACTCGCAAGTGACAACCATGCAAAATTCAGTATCGTCGACCGATCCTATCGTGCCGAATCCGAGACCATGCTTTGAATTGGGTGGACGACCGGAGTTATTCCATAAATTTTCAAAATGTTGTGATCGACCTTTTGTCCATTATCGAGGTAAGAAACCACGCCGAATTAAATTTTGAACACGGGGAGAGTACCACTCAAAAGGCAATTCCATTAATTCGATGAAGTAGCATCTTCAAGTTGTACATTATTTTCGGCTTTGGAGGAAGGAGCACCACGGTAGAATTTGATGGGCTTTGCACCGCCGCTACGTACCTCTTTGACCACCATACCCTCGATCTTATTAGAATGGATCGGGGTCAGGGTCATAGTATGTCCATAGTGGTTAATCTTCTCGTACATCGATTTATATTCTTCGTTTCTTTCATCTTCGAGAGGGATTCGAATTGCGGCTTCTTCCGACTTATTGTCGTCGCTTCTTGTTTGATTTCTTTTTCTTCTTCGAACTATCTTCCCAATCAACATTGATGGCTGGTTTCCTCTGTCCAATCGTCCTAACGTCTCCGCCACGACCTCGTCCCCGGCCTCGACCTCGGATGCGAGTTGTGGAGAAACCTTCACCATCTCGCCGTAAGGGAGTGATGAGTGGCTCGTTGGACTAGAACTTCGGGTTCTTCGTCGTCCCAAATTTCCTTTGCTTCATTTGTTATGGTATCTCCGGAGAAGATTGTTTTCTTCGGAGGTGCATAATAAGCTGCATCTTCATGGATTCCAATTTCATGTACGGAGAACGGTTGTAAGTCACCTTTGATGCACTTGTTCCCCTCCATCGTAGTATTTGATGCATTGATGTAGAGATGATGGTACCATCCGGTTTTCATGTATCCATGGTCGGCCCGATGAGGGCGTTGAATGACGTTTCGAATCAATTATGTGAAATTTTGCGGTTGTCTTTGCTAAGTCACCGGTCTTCATTAGCAGTGTTATTGATCCGAGGGCTCTTTCTCCTTTACGGTTGAATCCTCTTAATAACATTTTGTACGCTTCGAGCTCACGAGCATCAATTTCCAAGTATGCTAGCATTCGAAGATTCATTATATTGATTGATGCTCCTGGATCCACCAATACTCGGAGAGTGTAAACTTCCCAATTGTAACTGAAATGTACAACGGTCGGTTGTGGTCTGTTGTCCCAAGTAGTAGGTCATTGTCCGTGAAGGTAACACCTCGCTGTTCCTTTAACGAGCAAACCTCATCTAAGGAATCTCCAGCCATTTGAGCTAAGAAAATTTCTGGATCAAGTAAGGCCTTGATCAGAGCTTCTCTCATCTCCTTTGATAAGATGAGAGCGTCGTAGATGCTCAGTTTGGCTGGTAGTTTCCTAAGATGGGCTAGCATGTTGTAGTCCACTTTGTTTTCATGTGTCTCAGTTTCTTCCCGAATGGGCACTTCCTCTGCCGGGGTTGGTTCTTCCTGAACAACCACCTGCTTTCATTTGTCCTTTGGACCCATTCTCGGAGGTAGAACTCTTCCACTTCTTAAGTTGACTTCTGTGATTTCTTCTGAATTTAGCATTGAGTTTGCTGATGTCTCCTCTTGAATTGGAATGACAAGTTCTTCAGGATTGGCTTCGGAGTCTGAAGGCTCTAACTCTATTGTGACTGGAGCTCCTCGAAACTCGCAAATAGATTCGTTGCTTGTTGAACTCTCGTAGCCTCCCTGGTGGATGTCTTCTTTGTCGTTGTGATCGTCGAGATTGTGTATGATTTGAGAATTGTTATTTGTATCGGAATCGACGTCCGGATTAGGTTGATTGTCGCTAGTTACGTAATCGTTAGAAACAGTCAAAACGTAGCCAACGCCATAACCCTTATCATTATAAGATCCCACCGGGGTGAGCGGATAATCATACGGAGTCGGAGGTTCGAGGGATTTCTCCCCGAATCGGAAACAACTATCCTAGGATAAGCAGCCCCTAGTCTAGCCTTAGGAGCCTCGGTCTTCTCTTCTTCATCAATTTTCTTCTTTTCTTTAATTGTCTCTTGTTGAGGTTGTTCTTCTATCGCAAGTGATAGCGCCGACTTGACAGTTTTCGAACTCTGAATTGAGGCTCGCACTGAAGCGGTTTGGATGTGATCCAAAACCTTCTTCGAAGACTTTGTCCAAGCCGTAGTCCATCCATCATCAGTCGCATAGGGATCTATCGGAACAATGAAATCCGTCGAGATAACATTGACGGAACCTCCTTTCTGGGGTTCCTTCATGTATTCTTTCGGGATCGTTATATTCCCTTTTCGAAGATTGTCGTTGAGCCAACTTTTGAAGGTAATACAATCTTCTATCTTGTGCCCAAGCATCCGGTGGTAAGGGCAAAAGTTGGGATCACCTTTCTTGTCGACTTCTTCTGGTCTTTTAGGCTGCGGCGATTGGAAATCTGGAGTCTTCATCGAGTCACGGAACATTTTCGGCTTCGCCTCATTCTTGAACGGATACTCCTCGCTCGGGAACTCCCTAAACGTACGTTGTGGATGAGGCGGTTGTTCATACTTGTTGAGATGAGCGATAGCTGGGTCGGGGTTGCCGGTAATTCGTTGAGGTTGTCTGCGGCCGTTTTGACGATATTTGTATCGGTTGCTTGCCTTTATCGACTGCTGCGACGATCCCGGACTTCTTTTCAAAAGTTTTCATGGGCTTCGTTTGTCTGTTTTATCGGTGAAACTTAGTTGCTTTGCCTCCTCTTGCAAGCTTCCGGCCTTGCTTAACAACTTCTCGAAAGTCTTAATAGTAAATCCATTGAGGAGAAGTGCTATCGGGCCATGGATGCTTTTAAGTAAAATGCCGACTGCATGCTGTTCTTGTAACTGTGGCTCACACTTCATACTTAGGTTCCTCCATCGAAGTATGTAGTCTACCAAAGTTTCCTTCGGCTTCTGCTTCTCTACCACTAAATCACCTATAGTGATGTGGTGCTGAGCTCCGGTAAATCGCTTGATGAAGAGGTTCTCTAATTCTGAAAATGTCTTTACCGATCCATTCGGTAATTCCGCGTACCAATCAATGGCAATCCCTGACAGGCTGCTGACAAATTGTCGGAAGAGTAAAGCATCACTTCCGCCGGCATTGCAAAAACTGGCACAAAAATGTGCAACATGCCGCCGAGGGTTTCCGGTTCCATCAAAGGTCTTGAACAGAGGTGGTACAAAGCCTTTCGGATATTGGACAGTGTCGAATTCTTCCGGGTAAGGTCTACCAGTCCGAATGGATGTCTCGCTCTTTAATTGTGCCAAGGCTTCTCGCACCTGCTGTTCCACCATGTTCTTGATATCCTTTTTCGGAATCACGCTTTATGTTATATCCTTCTTTAATTGATCATCCCCGTTGACGGATGTAATCTCCTTTCCTCCGTCTACAATGTGAATAACTTCCGGGGGTGTTTTCCTTTGGGGTTGAACTTGACTCTGGAGAGTGGCTAGGGCTACAGCCATTTCTTCCATCCTTTTTGCCATTTGGGCGATCGTATCATCTTTCTCTTGAAGCTGTCTCCTCATTACTTCTGGTTCTTCTCTTTCTGCGGCTGCAGGAGCACCTTGTGAAGCCGACGAATCTCGTGTTTCAACCATGTTAATTTCTGCATATTCATCATCCATGAACTCTGACGAGTCAACTTCATCTCCGAATTTCTATTCTCTTTCCCTTGCTAGTCGCCGAATATCAGTTCTTAGCTTTTCCATAGCATCTTCCAGGTGGTCTTTTCCGTACATCCTTGCGGTTGTCATGTGATAATTGTCGGGTTTTTTTCTCATGAGTCCCCTTTACTGCGGTAGCACTTTCTTCGGACTCAAGCCTCCTGACGAGACTTTCCTTTTTTGGTCGTTGTTTCGGTCTTAACTGGCCGGTAGTGGGACGCCATACCATCCTTCTAGCAGCAGAAGGCCTAGGACCGGATGGTCTGTCGACTGAAAGCTAGAAGGTGGTATCCTCCCTGATCTGTAAACCTGAAACAACAACAGGTGGACTAGCCTTCATCTTCTTTTTGGCCCTTCGCGGCGATAACGGGTTCTACTCGTGGCCCAAGACGGGATTTGGCCGGCACCCGCCCTATCCTTCTTAAAATCTCCGATACGGGGCATTTTTCTTTCTTCGCTAACTTCTCGATCACGGTACCGTAGTCGGGCAAATGGTGTAATCCTTGCCCTTTTCTTTCTTGTTGTCGCTATAGTATGCGGGCCGAGGTAATGTAGAAGCAATCCTGCGGACATTTTCCTCGTCAGCTGCGGCGGAAAGGGGATGGAATCTACTTCCTTCCAAAAGGGGTGTATACTCAGACAATGGTATGTATTCAGGTAGTGGTGTGTACTCAGGAATTTCTTCTAAGAAAGCGACTTCAGCAGCTGCGGCGCTTCCGGCAATCTTCCTACCTCTCGTTTCTTCTCCGAGTCCATGTTAGGGGTGGAACCCTTGAGCTGGACCCAATTTCAAAACGAAGGTTTCGCACGGAAATCTGTACCCTCCACGGTAACATGCTCGTTACAAATTTGAACTTCCTTCCCCTTCAGTTTGGCGGGAGCCGGGGTAGGTGCAGAGACGACTAGACTAGTGGGGGTAGAGATAACAGTCCTCCTTTGGACAGCGGTATTCCTCTCAGCTGGAACCCTTTGCAGGGGAGGAAACTCTTGAGTTGACTTAAGGTTGAACTCGATCATGGGTTTCTCAGTTTCTGGCACTTTGTCCATTAGTGCGAAGAGAGTAACGTCAGCGAACTTGACATTTGTGTTCTCGAATCCTTGTCCAAACCGGATGATCCCATTGTCGGGCAGTTCATCCTTGTAAACGAGTGAAGTCCGATCCGTTGGTGAAGGAGAAAATCGGCTTTGGGGCTTCCATTTCGCATGGTAGATTCGATTGTCGGTCCCGAGTTATGCTTCTTCTCATCGGGACGAAAAGAAAGGAATCGAAAAGAGTCCGAACACATTCTTGTTCATGTATTTATAAGAAGGAGTTATTTGTTAAAAGAGTCATTCATTAGAGGGTTTGTTTATTTAGAACGGAATGTTCAAAGGTGTAGAGAAGGTAATGAATTTGATTCAGAGTTGGAAAGGAAAAGAAAGTCTTATGCAAGACTTCTCAACTCGAAGGATCACTCCTAAACTAACACCTATTGAGGGTCCACCCCACCTCGGAAATGAGGTAAAAGGATCTCGGAACCTCTCCGTTTAGGGGTGTCTAAACAGTGGCTCCTAAATCCGAGAGAATGTTGGCTATACTCGTTCAAGGTAGAAATGAACATAATATTCCAACGGAAAGAAGGGTAGTTTGATCCACTAGGGACATGGATACACTACCGATTTTTGAAAGTAGAACTATCTGATTAAAAATGTAGAGAGGAATTTTCCCCAGCGGAGTCGCCAGAAGTTGTACGGCTTATTTTTGAGTTATGTGTTTTATTTGGAAAAGGGGGTCGCCTACAGAAATTGTCGGCGAATTTTAATTTAATTTAAATAAATAATTTGAAAAGTAGTATTTGATTTTGAAAATAATTTTAAATTTGAAAATTTTAAGATATGAAATCAAACTAATCTCACATCCCGAATAGTTTATATAAACGAGCGCCGCACTTCTGAGCCGTGTATCTATCTCGAAGAATAGACACCTTGCTTGATAATGAGGCTCGATTAAATAAACTAGAGAAGTTGGTGACATCCGTTTGGTCTCGCGAACCAATTTTATAAGCCGACAAATTCCCCGTTTAATATGAAAACATTAAACGGGGTTTATATTACTCAGGTTCTTAAAATTCCCTATAAGGGCAAGCCCCTATAGTTAATTACATCTTAAGTGACGGGAATCACCTAAGAAAACTCTCGATAATAATCAGTAGTTCTGCTCTCAAGAATTTCAAAGTTTAAGGTTTTCAAAGGATTGGATTTTTGAAATTTCAAAAGGGATTAGCTCAAATTTGGAACATTTCGTTTTGGGAATTCAAAGGAAGAAAGGTAGGAGAAATCACATATTCAAAGCGAACTTCGGTAATTTCCCGACTATCCTATTGTTTGGCTTGAATTTAGGAAAGTCCTAATATTATCTGGTATTTCAATCTTGTCAATTTTAATTAATTTGGACTTATATTTGTATGATAGAATCATACAAATAGCCTTGAAGATGTGAGGGTTTATGTCGTATCGGACGACTACCTCGAGTCCTAAGACCGGTTAGGGCTTAATTTACATGACATGATCATGCAAATGCCTAACGAAGAGTTGAGGATTTATGTTGCACTAGGCAAACTACCTCGAAGTCCTATAGCTTGGTTATTTAATTCTAAGAAAGTTTCGTTGAGTAGACTCGGGTTTCATTGATGACGATGGCCGTGCTGCCCACCATGCTCCGAGCTCCTTGTTGTTGTAGTGGTTTAGTTTTAGAAGTCATAAATCAGGAGATGAGAAAAGTGTTCTGGTTTAGAGAAAATCTTAAAATCCAGGTGTTTTTTATGTTTTAATTAAACAAATCTTAAAGTTGATTATAACAACACCGGTTAAGATCCCACGGTTCCATCCTTCCGGCATCGTTATTTTTATCGGATTCACTTAGTCCAGATGAATTTGCTAAACTCAACTGAATGAGTTCCACACTTTCATTTAGACCGTGGTAAATCCCGTTAGCAACACGTAGGTTACATCATCCGAGGTATTCCCGATCATCCAACAAGACGTTTTAATTTAGTTGTAGTTGTAGTTTTGTTGTTCGTTTTGTGATTAAATTTTGAGTTGTCTTATATTTTGAAATGTTGTGGCGGTGAATTTTATCTCGTAATGACTTTTAATTTAGTTTTGGTTTCAGTTTTAGGGACTATCCTAAAGGTGTGGGTTTTCATGCAACAGTTGTTTATCATGCAAGAAAAGTAAGTGCGATGCGATTAAATAAATTGCAATAAAGTAAATTGCAATAAAATAAATACGTACCTGGAGGGTCTTCCCGTCATCCCAAGCTGCACTTAAAACACAGTTAGAATATTTAAGCATTTAAAGTAAATTCCTAGGTAAAGCTAAGGGAAGGGTTATGGTTTTCTACCAAGTTCCAAATCCTATAGCTCGTCATTTCCTATGACGTCTAGGTTCTTGTATTTTGGTTTGAGGACGATTTTCTTCATCAAAGAACAATTAAGTTCAATTGTTCTTATAAATATCCTATCATATCGAGGAAGTGCTTAAGACGAATCTTAAACATCTTTTCAATATTTCTAGGATTGTTTTAAGTCCAAGAGAGTTTAATTATACAAATGAATTAATCGTCCGGGAGTTCAAATTTGTTGTCTTGCTCAGTGAACTAGGACATTTGAATATCTCATGAATGAAGTAACACTTCATTTAACACTCCTTTTAAGAGTTATGACATCACGAGCTTTTGAGGGCAAATGGATGTTCAAGTGGTTTATGATTTAATTTTAGTTAATGGATTTAAGTTTGGAATAGTGTTCAAGTTGTTTTAGATTTATTTTTGAATTCTTCATGTCTTAGGTGATGTTATATTTAATTTAATTTAATTTAATTTAATTTAACTTAATTTAATTTAATGTGGTTTAATTTAATTTAATTTAATTTAAGTTAATTTAATATAATATGATTTAGCTTAATTTAATTTAATTTGATTTAATTTAATTTGATTTAGTTTTAATTTAATTTAATTTAATTTAATTTAATTTAATTTAATTTAATTTAATTTAATTTAATTTAATTTAATTTAATTTAATTTGATTTAATTTAATTTAATTTAATTTTATTTAATTTTTTAATTTTAATTTAATATTTTATTTTAAAAGGGTTTGCTTTAAATAATTTAACTTTAATTTAATTTAATGATTAAGTCTTTTAGCATTTTAAATCTTAAACTTGGATTATCATTTTAATTAGGAATTAAATATTATTGGGATGATTAATTTAGGGATTCTTAAATTAAAGAACAAATCTCTTCCTAATAATATCCCTATTTTAATAATTCCAATTTTTTCATTATTCTTCCAAATTTAATCAATTATTTTATTAAGGTTCATTTTAATTATTTTTGAATTGTTTAATAGGTTTCTACCCTTTAATTATTTAAATTTCAATCATCCAAATCAGATTAAGATCAAATATTTTACTCTTTCATTTTATTAAGCCTAAGGTTTTAATTAAAGGTTAAAATTTTAATTACCATTTTGCCCTTCAAGCTTAATAATTTCATAACTCACTAAATTGAGCTCAAATGAATTTGAAATTTTTATGTGACTTCACTCATATGTCAATGAAGACATTAGAGGAGAAAATGTGATTTTTCTGTATTTAATTTATTTATGTAATTATTTTTGGTGGAAAATAGGGATTTCCAAGGAAAATTTAATAATATGACCAAGGGAAAGTTTCTGTCCTTAAGAAAATTATGGAACATTCCTAATGACCAGAGGACCACTTGGACCAATTTTGGTGATTTTTTGAATTATATTCTTTTTATTATAATTATTTTGACTTTTGGAGTATTAATTAATTTAAAAATAAAATACAGGTTGAAAAATGAATTTTATATTTTTCAAAAATCTATCTGATATCAAGGAAATCAGAGAATCAATTTTTACAATTTTTTGATTTTTCTTTGATTTATTAGAATTATTTTAGTGGAAATGCTAGAAAATACATTTTTTTTAATTTTGAAATTACCTTAGGGCTTTAAAATTTAATATCTCATCATAGAGACTTAAGAAAAATATGGGATTTGTTCCTAAGCGATTAAAATTTAAAATGTGACATTATGGTGAATTTTATTATTTTTGTGATTATTATTATTTTTTTATTATTAAAATATTAAAATAATACAAAAAATCAACTTTTTAGAAATTGAAATTTTAATTTTCTTAAATTCCCCTAATATCGAGAGGCTCCACAACCAATTTGGTGAATTTTTGAAAAGCATTTTGAAAGTTATGAATTTTTAAAGTTTAAATTGGCTAAATGGCTTAATCAACCCATTTGATAGGGCTAACCAAACCCAATTGACTTCAAAATTTTATGGTGGGTTCCTCTGATCCTAAAGGTCAGTGGAGAATTGATTTCAAGTCAATTTAATGCATGATTAGCTCTAATTAATTAAAGACCTATTTAGGGTGTTTAAGCCAATTAGGGTTATTCCAAGTGAATTAATTCAAAACCTATTTTTCCTAGGGTCCTCTGGTCATAAGAAACATCACCAAATTTTTCTAGAATTTATTTCACAACATGCTAATTATTGGATTTAAAATACTCAAAACAGTAACATGAATTTGAAAAATCAATAACTTCTCATAGGGATGGCTTCTGACTTTGGAAAATTCAGGGAATGTTCCCAAATTCAGAGGCTTCAAAAGCCCTATGGTCTCATGCCATGGTGAATTTCCTATATGCATGGAGAATTAAAACAATGCAGACAATAAATAAATTATTAAAAATAAAATACTTGATGAAATTAAATGATTTATTTCCACATTATTCTCCTCTGTTCACTGAGCAAGAGGGTATTTTTATTTTATTTTTTTGATTTTTCTACACAAAGTTATGAATTTTTAAAGTTCTGGTAATTAAATAAATAGAAAATAGCCCTAATTTCCTACTTATCCACGCGGCGCCACGCCATCCTCGGCAGCTCCGAAAGGCCACGCGTCGTCTCCTAATTCGGCACCGCCATCCGACTCAGTGCTCCAGGGGCCCGCGGTTCATGCACCATCGCGCTGTCCGGCTCGATCCAGACCGTCCGCTCGATACACGCTCGATCCGACGGCTCCCGGTCATCGTCTACGACTGGTGTGCACCCGTGACCGTCAACCTTCTAACCCTAATTTCACACTCGATTCACAAAGGATTTTCGTGTTCTTATGCTCTATGGATTCATCTTGAGGAGACGAACACATCCATACGGTAAACATGTATTTAAATTGACTCAAATTAAATGGGGAATCTCTGTAAGCTCGGGAAGAAGAGTGAGTCCATACCTTTGCTCAGAGAAGTGAAGCTTCGATCTGAGAGTTGTGTCACCTTCGATTGGGTCCAAGTAAGCTCCAGATGAAGTCCCTTGGCCTGGTGAATTGTCTAGCTATGAAAGTGACCACGGCCGATCACAAAGCTTAGAGGCTGGAACAAGCTGGGTGGCTCGGGGATGGGGCTTTCGGTGGGAAACTTCTCCTCTTGGTCCGGTGAAGGTGTAGGACCGATCAATTTGAAGATTGATCCACTGTGAAGAAGTGTCCTGGTTTTGGGCTAATGTTTGAGCTCGAAATTGAGCTCAGCTGGAGGAATTGGCTGGAATCCAGTGGGGATCAAGTGCTCTATGTGTGGAGAGTGATCTGGAATGATTTTGGCAGAGTTTCCTTAAGGTTTGGTTCAGCACCTCTCATGGCCGAGAAGGGGTGGTGTTTAAATAGGCATGGCTGGAGGCTCTCCCAGGGGGAGTTAGGGCTTGGGATCAGCTGCTCTTGGCAAGAGAAGAACAGCCATGGTGGCCATTGGGCATGGGGCAGCTCAGCAGGTGAGAATTCCAAGTTTGGGCTCACATGTGAGCTCTCGGCCTGGTAGTTTCCGGCGGCTGTGGTGGCTGGCCGGCCAGGGTCAGGTCACTGTTGTCATCAGGGAGGTCAGGGCTGGGGCTTAGTGCAGTCAATTGGCATTAGCCATGTGTAAAGGTGTTGAATCAAAGTGGAATGGGGAAGAGGCCATTTTGGCTTGATTTGGGTCAACCCATCCTTTTGGGCTTGGTGCACCTCCCCATGGCTAGTTTGGGCTGAAGAGAAGGTGGTTTAGGTCGGCTTGATTAGTGGGGAAAGGTCACCATCCAAGTACGATTAGGCATAAGCATGGTTAAGGGGAATCATGGGAGTGGTTAATCACCTTTAGGAATTAAGGAAAGAGTCTCCTCCTTTTGCCCAAAATGGCATGGTGACTTGTAAAGAGGCTCTCATGGCTTCCATGTGGCTCATGCATGGCTTCATGGCTCATCTTTGGCTTGGGAAAAGTTAAGTCAATTTCATGGAAATGGATTTAAGAAAATTTTGGTATTTTGATGGGAATTTGGCATATGGCTTGATTTGGAACCATTTGATGATTGATTTGAACTTAGGGATGATTTTAATTAAGGGTATGATGATAAGAATTTGTCATATGGGCCTTGGCATGAAGTTTGGGCTTTTGAATTTGATGGAAGTGGGCTTTTAGGAAGGTTTAAGGGAAGTGGGCTTTTTGATTTTAGGATGGGCATTTGGGTGAAAATTTTGTGAAGGACCATGTCAAATAAATGTTGGGTTTGATTTATGGATGTGTCATGAGTGATTTGAAGCAAGTTGGGAGTGATTTGGGTTTGAATTGGGTTGGATTTGGGCTTCCTTGGTGAATGGGCCAATATAGATCAAATTGGGCTAACTTGGGCCAATGTTGGGCTAGGGTTGAAATTTATGTAAAATAAATGTTGGGAAATGTTTATGGGAGTGTTTCAAAGAGGTTTTGGCTTTGGTTGGGTTTTGATTTTGAGGTTTGGGTTTATTTGGGTTAGGTTTGGGTTTAGGTCAAAATTGGGCTTTTTGATTTTAGGTTGAATTGGAGTGTGGTTTGGGTCTAAATTTTGGGCAAATCATGTTAGTGTTTTGTTTGTGGGAATGTTAAGGAAGGTTTAGAAAAGATTTGAGGTTAATTGGAGTTGAATTGGGTGAGTTTGGGCTAAGTTTGGGTCATGGGTCTAAATTGGGCTTTAAGGTCCAAAGTGAAATTGGATTCAAATGTCAATCAAATTGGGCTTATATTTGGTCTAGATTGGTGTTGGGGATATTGAATTGAAGTTTAGAATTGAATTGGACCATAATTTGGGTCCATTGGGTAGGTTTGGTTTGACATTGGGTTCATTTTGGGTTAAAATGGGTCAAATTGGGGGTTTTGATAAAAGTGGGGTAAATTGATAAAATTGGCCCATGGTGTAGTTGAACAAAATGAAATTTAGAATATTTGAGATTTTCTGAAATTTTCTGGGAATTTTCTGAATTTTTGGATTATTTGGCTAAGAGGGGCATTTTGGGTATTTGGAGGGTATTGGGAGGTATTTTTGGATTTTTTGGTATTTTTGGCTATGAATGATCAATTTGAGAGATGTGGGAATGTTTGGGATTGGTCTTGAGGATTTTTTGGGTGATTTAGAGATTTTAGAAAATTTGGATAATTTCAAGGGTTTTGGGTAGGCTAGGTAGGTGTAGGGTCCCGGGGGTCAAAAATTGAAAATTTGTAAAATTGAAGATTTGGTGAATGTAAGTGGAATGAAATCATCTTGGTTGAGCCATGAAGTCATATCAAGCCCACATGAGCCATGAAGGGACTCATTTGAGGCATCCACTATGTTGTTCACTAACCCTCTTAGCCAAGGGCTTAGGGGTTAAGGACCATCCATGTGAATCACCTTCATGAGTCAGAAGGTCAAGTTGGGTGTGGGTGTGGTTTTTTAGGAGGTGTGTGAAAGTGTAGTGCATAGGTTTAGTGTGTGTGTAAGTCAACCCTTCACCAGACCAGGCCACCCAGGGAAGTCCTAAGGCCAAAGAGTCCTATAGGAACTCATCCTTTAAACTCCACATTTGATCTCAACCCTCTAGGTGATTAGGGGTCTACAATCAAGTTTGTGGAGTTTGCAGGGAGTTAAGAAGTTGTTTGAATTTCTAAGTGGTGGGTCCCAATTCTAATCCTCTAGGATAGTCAAAGGAAAAGCCTAAGGCTAGATCCTAAGTACTAAAGAGAAGAAGAGAAGACCTCATCAAAAATGAGGTCAACACATCACTCATTATCTTAGTAATGCTTTATTTCTGAATTTCGTAAATTAAATATTAAATTTGTAACTATAAAAGAAATACATAAAAATAAAATTATAATATTTAAAAATCTATAAACCTCCTCGTGGGATCGATACTGGGGTCTTTATTTAAAGCCCTATATTACTTGAAACGATACGTATACTTGCGTAGCACCTCTAGTGTGTAAAGTATTTTCCATAAAATTATATTTTTATACACTAGCCACTATTATTATTTGGGTCAAAGTATTGGTTATAACATATTTTTGGAAGCATAAACTACTGTGTTATTTGCAGTCGGGTCATGTTTCTGGTGCCGTTGCCGGGGAGGCAAATTTTTAGATTTTAAATATTTTATTTTATTTATTTCTTTTATTATCAGAACACAAAAATATAAAATATAAAAACATTTATAAAAACAAAAAGATAAAGTAGGTAAGTAGAGATTTTATTTCTTACTATTTTACTTTTTATTTACTTTTTATGCGTAGTTCAGGATCTGAAGGATTATTACATTTCGATTCTGAATTAGAAAGAACTCTTAGAAGAATTGAAAAAGGAAAAGAAATTCAAAAATATCAAGAGATGACTAATTTACATAACAGTTTACAGAATCTAATTGAAATTAATGAACAAAAAGTTTATAAACCATTAAGGGATTATGCTAACCCTACAGTTGATGAACTTCATAATAGTATTCAAATACCTGTTGTAGATGCTAATTCTTTTGAGCTTAAACAATCTATTATTCAAATGGTTCAAAATAATCAATTTGGGGGAACACCAATGAGGATCCAAATTTAAACCTTGTTAGTTTTTTAGAACTTTGTGCTACCTTTAAATATAACAATGTTTCTGATGATGCTGTTAGACTTAGACTCTTTCCTTTCTCTTTAAGAGATAAAGCAAAGATGTGGTTGAACTCATTAGCAACAGGTTCTATTAAAAAATGGGCTGAAATGACACAAAAATTTCTTTTTAAATATTTTCCTCCTTCTAAAAATGCTAAATTAAGAAATGATATTACTTCATTTAGTCAATTTGATGGGGAGACAATTTATGAAATTTGGGAAAGATTTAAAGAACTATTAAGAAAGTGTCCTCATCATGCTTTACCTAATTAGTTAATTATTCAAACATTTATAACAGACTTATTAGATCATAGAAATCAATTATAGATGCTACTGCTGGAGGTTCTTTAATTGCTAAATAATTTGAAGAAGCTTATACTATAATTGAAGAAATGTCTAACAATAATTTTCAATGGCCTTCTGAAAGGGTTAATCCTAAAAGAATGGCAAGTATTCATGATAACGAACCCTTTTCTATCTTAGCTTCACAAGTGGCTGCAATATCTAAGAAATTAGATAATTTTGCTATCAATATATCACATAAAAACTCTGCTAATATTTAAGATTCTCAAACTATTGAAACATTACAAGATATTTCTAGTAAAAATAACCCTTATTCAAATTATTATAATCTTGGATGGAAAAATCACCTTAATTTTAACTGGAATAATTCACAAACAACAATGGGGTAATAATCAATCTCATCCAACTGGAAATTGGAACAATCAAGTAAATTTAAACTATAAAACTCCAGGATTTAATGATCAACAGAAAAAGTTATCTATAGAAGAATTAATTTTACAACTGAGTAATCAATTACAAAATCAAAACACTGCTATTCGTAATATTGAGAATCAAATGGGACAAATTGCTAATTTAATTAATTACAGACCTCCAGGAGTACTTCCTAATAATTTTAAAATCAAGCCAAAAGAAACTGGAAAAGAACATGAACATGCTAAAGCTGTACAACTTAGAAGTGGAAAGGAATTAAAAGAAAGAATTCAGGATGAAATTGAAAATGAGATTGAGGTTGAAGAGATTGAAAAACCTAACGAAACTCCTACTCCCAATAAAGATCAAACTGTTATTCCTATTAATGTGGAAGTTGAAAAACCACCACCACATTTTCCTCAAATACTAAAACAGTAGAAGCTTGATCATCAATTTTCTAAGTTCTTTAAAAATTTTAAGAAACTTACCATTAACATACCTTTTGTTGAAGCTTTGGAACAGATGCCAACTTATGCAAAATTTTTGAAGGATATTTTAAGTAAGAAATGAAAATTTGTAGCTTTTGAAACTGTTGCATTAAGTGAAGAATGTAATGCAATAATTCAAAAGAAATTACCTCAGAAACTTAAAGATTCTGGAAGTTTCACTATACATTGTGCTATTGGAGAATAATTTTGTGGAAAAGCATTATGTGATTTAGGAGCAAGTATTAATCTCATGCCATTTTCTATTTTTTGAAGGTTAAATTTCGGAGAGATTTCTCTCACCACTGTAACCCTTTAGTTAGCTGAGAGATCTATCACTTACCCTAAAGGAGTTATAGAGGATGTTCTTGTTAAAGTGGATAAATTTATTTTCCTTGTGGATTTCATTATACTTGATATGGAAGAAGATAATGAAATACCTATTGTTTTAGGGAGACCATTTCTAGCTATCGGACAGACTATGATTGATGTGCAAAAAGGAGAATTAACTATGTGAGTTAATGATCAAGAGATTAAATTCATTGTCCTTAAATCAATGAAGTACCCTGACAAAGAAAAATGCTATCGAATGGATATTATTAATTATATAATTGAAAAACATTATCAAGAAAAATGTAAAGTCATTTCTGATGAAAAAATTGAATTATTAACTAACGAAAATGTAAAGTCATTATAAAGAAACTCATTATATTAAAGATAACTGGGAAATTTTTGACATAACTCAAAATGATATACTTTTACCCTCGATTTAAAAAGCCCTTGAACTGGAAATATAAATGTTACCTGCATATTTAAAGTATGCTTTTCTTGAAAATTCATTAACTTTGTATGTTATTATTTCTTCTAAACTAAGCTTAGATCAAGAAGAAAAATTAATAGGAGTGTTAAAGAATTATAAGAAAGCTTTTGGTTGGACTATTGCTGATATAAGAGGAATAAGCCCTTCCATCTGTATGCATAGGATTTTAATGGAAGAAGATTTTAGACCTACTATTGAACCTCAAAGAAGATTAAATCCTATCATGAAAGAGGTTATTAAAAAATAAATTTTAAAATGGTTAGATGCTGGAATTATTTATTCTTTTTCGGATAGTCAATTGGTGAGTCCTAGTCATTGTGTTCCGAAGAAAGGAGGAGTGACTATCATTGTCAATGATAAAAATGAACTAATTCCTACAAGACAAGTTACTGGAAGGCGAATTTGCATTAATTATCAGAAATTAAATAACGCCACTAGAAATAATCATTTTCCTTTACCTTTCTTGGATCAAATGCTTGATAAATTAACTAGACACTCATATTTTTGTTTCCTGGATAGATATTCTGGTTATCATCAATTACCTGTCGCTCCTGAGGACCAAGAGAAAACTACATTTACATGTCCTTATGGAACATTTGTGTTTAGAAGAATGCCTTTCGGTTTATGTAATGCACTTGCAACTTTTCAAAGATGTATGATGTCAATATTTTGTGATTTGATTGAGAAAGGAATTGAAATATTTATGGACGATTTTTCAGTTTTTGGAACTTCTTTTGAATCCTGTTTAGAAAATATTTCTAAAGTTTTGAAAAGATGTGAAGAAAAAAACTTAGTTCTTAACTAGGAAAAATGTCAATTTATGGTCACAGAAGGCATTGTACTTTGTCCCAAAATTTCACAAAAAGGGATGGAAGTTGATCAAGCAAAAGTGAAAATTATTGCTGAACTGCAACCACCTACTATTGTTACTGATGTGAGAAGTTTTCTGGGACATGCTGGATTCTATAGAAGATATATAAAGGATTTTTCTAAAATTGCTAAACCTCTTTGTCATTTATTAGAAAAAGAAGCTAAATTTGAATTTAATGAAGAATGTGTTAATGCTTTCAATATTTTAAAAGAAAAATTAATAATTGCACCTATAATTATTGCACCTAATTGGAATAAACCTTTTGAATTAATGTGCGATGCAAGTGATTTTGCAATTGGAGCTGTATTGGGACAAAAATATGAGAAAATTTTCAAAGTTATATATTATGATAGTAAAACTCTTACTGAAACTCAAAGAAATTATACCACTACTGAGAAAGAGCATTTAGCTATAGTCTATGCATTTGATAAATTTAGACCTTATCTTCTTGGTGCCAAATGCATAGTTCATACTGATCATTCTGCTATTAAATATTTAATGTCAAAAAAAGATGCTAAACCTAGACTGATAAGATGGGTTTTACTTCTACAAGAATTTGATTTTCAAATAGTGGATAGAAAAGGAACTGATAACAAAAATGCTGATCATTTATCTAGAATCATAAATGATATTATTATTGAAGAAAAGATAACTGAAAAATTTTCTGATGAACATTTATATGTTATTCAAGGATGTCAAACACCTTGGTATGCAGATATAGTTAACTATTTAGTTAGCAATATTCTACCTTATGGATTAAATAACAAATATATTAAGAAATTTAAAAATGATGCTAAATCTTATATTTGTGAAGAACCTCATTTATTTAAATTGGAAAGAGATTCTATAATTTGAAGATGTGTACCTTTTGAAGATACTTTTTCTATTATTCAAAAATGTCATGATTCCGAATTTGGAGGACACTTTGGAGTAGATAAAACTGCATTTAAAATTTTAAATTCAGGATTTTATTAGCCTACCTTGTTCAAAGATGTGAGACAATATGTGAAAACATGTGATTGATGTCAAAGGATGGGAAATATATCTAGGAAAGATGAAATGCCTTTAAACTATATATTGGAAGTTGAAATTTTTGATATATGGGGTTTAGACTTTATGGGACCATTTGTACCATCATCTAGAAAGATTTATATTTTATTAGCAGTTGATTATGTTTCAAAGTGGATTGAAGCTGTAGCTTTACCTAACTGTGATTCCAAAAGTGTTTTGAAATTTTTATAGAAAATGATTTTTACCAGATTTGGAATGCCTAAGGTAATTATCACAGATGGTGGAAGTCATTTCGTAAATATAAGAATTCAATCATTACTCGGAAAAATTTGGAATCAAACACGAATTAGTAATCGCTTATCACCCACAAACAAGTGGAATGGTCAAGTATCAAACAGAGAAATTAAAAGAATTTTAGAGAAAACTGTTAATCCTAAAAGAACTGATTAGGTTGATAGACTTGATTCTGCATTATGGGCTTATAGAACAGCTTATAAGACACCAATCGGAATGTCACCTTACCGGCTAGTTTATGGTAAACATTGTCACTTACCTATTGAACTTGAACATAAAGCTTATTGGGCTATAAAGGAGTTTAATTTTGATTATAATACTGCAGGAGAAAAACAATTTTTATAATTAAATGAGATGGATCAAATAAGAAATGAGTCATATGAAAATGTAAAGATATATAAAGAGAAAATGAAGATATTACATTATAAAATGATTTCAGAAAAATTTTCTAGCCTGGACAAGAAGTATTATTATTTAATACTCGTTTGAGACTTTTTCCTGGAAAATTAAGATCTAAATGGATGGGAACATATATAATTGAGAAAGTATACCATTATGGAGCTGTGGATATTAAAGACCCCAAAACGGGAAAAATATTTAAAGTTAACTGATTAAGACTGAAGCCTTATTTGGGAGACATAAAAATGATTTACAAAGAGGCTTACGAGTTAAGTCAACCTGATTAAGGACTTAATTAGGTCGGGTTGACGACGTTAAACCAAGTGATTCGTAGGAGGCAACCCATAGTTATTTTTGTGTGTTTTTACATTTTTAATGTAAGGTTATGCTTCGGTCTTAACTAATTTTATATAACTTTAGAAAATTGGATGCTAACAACTCTTTATTGACTTAAGCTAAAGATTATCTCGAAGTATATAAAGTTTGGACTTTGAATCACTCCATTTTATATGTGAGTAAAAAGGAGATCAAGTTAACCTTCATTATGATTGTTTATAATTTGAGTTAATTTTAATTACTGAGTCTATATTGATCTTACCATTCTAATTTACCTATTTTAACGATCGAAACTTTGAAGTTTGATGTTAGGCGAAACAGAGTCGAACATGGTTCCGACGCATAGACGCCAAAATCTGGCGCCTAAGCGCCAGAGTAGACTGTGTATCGATGGATCCGGAGCCTAGGCGCCAGATTTGGCGCCTAAGAGCCACAGTTACTGGGTCGTGTAAAAATTGAAAATTTTTATTTTTTCACGATTTTCTCCTATAAACTACCCCATCTTCGTTCCCAATCCCTAAGCAACCAAAGATACAACCTTTAAACTTCATTCTGAAGAAGATAAGAGAAGATTTTGAAGAAATGGTGAGAAGAAATCATGGAGAACAGGCTAGAGATAAAAGTTCAAAGGATCGTCAACCTTTCTTCAATGGTTTTATTGCTGTAAGTTCAGAGAAGTTTTCGAGTCACCTAGATAAGTTTGAAGCGGAATTCAAAAGTATTGGAGATCGCCTCCATGAGATGTATCATCAAATCGAGCATCTGTAATGGCAGACAAAGCTTCAATTCAATCATCTAGCAGCCTATCAAGATGCTCAAGTAGAGATGTATGCGAAGAACAAATGGATGGACGAGAAAACGACTACGGATTTTCTAAGGGCGTTAGTGTTCTTCCTAAGTAGGCTAAGTAATCTTCATTGCGATGAGAATGGAAATTTCAAATTTGAAGATTAGATAGTAAATGTGGTTAGATCAAGACTTTATCCAGTGTGTCGTTGCATCGATTTGGTAAATGGAATGTGTTATTTATGTGTTTGTTTTATTGTTCAATGTGTGTTGTATTTGCTTTGAAATTGTGTTGTTTGATTGTCTGTTAGGCCTTAAATCTTATTATTATACTTATCTGTAATGTATTGAGCCCGAAATTGAAGATTATGAATGGAATTAGAAGAGTTTGACTTAAACTAATGTTGGATTGGTGGATATAATTTATAATTTTTTAAAAAAATTTTTGAAAAATATTTTGGAAGTTGGAAACTGAAGCAATACTCTTATATGAGTAATTTAATGTTGAAGTTGTAAGTTTTGGTGGAAAATTAAATTTTTAAAATGATTTTTGTGAAAGGTGAGTCTGGCACATAGGCGCCAGAGGTCGGTGCCTAGGCGCCGGTCGGCCTGATAATCGAAATTCTGGATTTAAACACCCATTAATGCCTAAGCTTCATCCCCTTCCTCTTTTTCGCGAAAACCTACCCTTTAGATCCATCTAGAGGCCAAATCTTCACGTTTTTAGCCTGAAATCACTCGATTTCTTCATCTTGAGGTCAGATCTACCTTCTAATCCATTAATTTTTTATTTCTACTATGGATTTTCCTATTTTTGCTAAAAACCAAAATTTTGGAAAAAAAATTTTGATATTTAGAAATTTTTCCATGGATTTTTAAACTCATTTTAAGTTTCTCAAGCTTAAAATAGTTTAGTTTATTTAACGCCTTAATTTATCTGTGTTTCCTTTCACGTTTATATGACACCTAAATCTAAGCATGGAAAAGAACGAGAAAATTGTAATCGCAGCAAATTCGCTACTGCGGCAGTACACTTTTGTTACCACGAATTTGCGTCATCGAGGAAATTTATCTAAAAATGCAGTTTTTACAATCCTGGAGAGATGATCGAGAACATGATCGTTGCACACAACTGGCAGCGATTCAGTTAATTCACTACCGATGCTGTTAATCCTGTTGTACAAGAGTTTTATTCCAATTTTATGGATGCGGAATACTATGAAGTCTTCGTTAGAGGTGTCGGAGTGGGATTCACTCCAGAATGGATCAACATTTTCTACGGCCGACCACCTACCATCGAGTGATACTATTCTGGTTTATCTCCATCTGAACGTGATCTGGAGATGATCATTGCATATCTGACTGACGACACTGAAGCTTGGAAGATCCCGAACAACAAAAGGGTAAACTTTAAATCTTCTAAGTTGAATGGTATTTCAAAGGCCTGGCAATATTTTATTTCTGCTAGATTACTTCCTTCCAACCACCTGAGTGAAGTTACCAGAGATAGAACTATCCTGAACTACTATATTCAGGAAAGGAAGCCGATAGATTTTGGCAGCATTATCTATGATTCTATGGAGTCGATTGCACGATCCAGTACTTCTGTGGGATTAGGATTCCCATCTTTGATATATTCTTTATGTGTGAGGGATGGAGTTATTGCTGATATTTCTGAGGAGAAGCTGAAGACTACAAAGCCTATTGGGCAGGAGAGTGTTAGTATTTATGATCGTCTTCGCGGGAAGAGATCTACTGCTCCTTCTACTTCTGTACCTGCTCCAGGTAGAGCTTCTACTTCTAGACCTTCTACTTCTGCTACACCACCACCTAGTTTTTGGGAGACTATGGATGAGATGTATTCAGAGCAGCAGAATACGTTACTCTTAGCTAATTTTCGCATAGATGAGATGAATGTGAAATTTGATCATCTTGCTGATTTTACCCTTAGGAAGAGCAATTATGATGTTGAGTATGATGAAGCTCTTGTTAGATTCCTAAAGGGAGAACAGTCTGTTCAGTTCCCTACTTGTCCTAGATTTACACCTTATGATCCGAAGAAGATTGAGGATTTTTCCTTTGGTGTCGATGATGATGATGATGAGGAGACTACGAGTGATGATTAGATTGTCGAGATTATGTTCTTGTTTTATTTATCTGTGTGTTAAACTTATTAGTATGATTGGTTTATGATTGTTTGATGTTTTGTTAATGTTAGTTGTATTGATGATTGTCGTACTATTTAGTTATTGATGATGTTCTATTTCTGTTATTGTGATAGTATAGTTGTTTAATTTAGCAACTGATATCAAAATTCAACCTGTTTACTTTTATATATGCTTCATTATTTCAGTGATACTCATAAAAAGGCTGTGTAGAAGTAAATTTTTCTTTGAAGAATATTTTTACATACTTATAAATTCCTTTTTAAATTATGCCTTTCTTTCTATCCTACTTTAGAATTTTTCATGATATACCAAAACTTAAGTTTGGGGGAAGGGAAAATACATGCTAATATTTTCTTTATATATATATATATATATATATATATATATATATATATATATATATATATATAAGATATATATATATATGGCGGCTTGGTATGCTCTGCTAGGGTTTGGGGGTCTGGGATGACCCCCCTGGCGACACCACCCTCCCTTCTTCAGTTCTGGTAAGTTATTCTTCTGGTTGGTGGCTGGTTTCTGTTTGTTTGACTGAGGTGCTTTGGTGTTCTGGGAGTTTGGGATTTGCTCTGCCCTTTCCCGGGCTCCCTTCCATTTGAATTTTCTACTATTACATTGAAGAAGTGTTGTGGAGCTGTTGTTCTGGTTTTTGGTTTCATCTTGCTCAGTTGGTTTTCTGGATCCTTTACTGGTCTCCTCCCAGTTTCCTGGTTGTTACTTCTATTTCAACTACTATCAGCTGCTTTGGGTCTTTTTGCTATTTTTTTGTTTCTGGCTATGTGGGGTTATGTCAGTTTGAAGAATGGCTAGCTCCAGTACTATTACAACCCCCTCAACTTATGCTTCTATTGTTAGTAGAGGCACCTCTTTTAATGCTGTTGAGCACCTGACATTCCCATAATTCCTGCATGATGCGGCTGCAGGCAAATCTGAATGCCCCTTTGTCAGACCTTTGGGTTCAAAGGAGGGCAGACCTACTGTCTTATTTACCTCCCAGGAGATGAGTTCAATGGCTGATGCAATTAAGTTCTCTATTGTGGGCCAATTCCAATTTGGACATCCCAAAATGGAATTGGTTATGAGGCATTTTGAAAATTTTCAATTTTTGGGTCAATGGAAGCTAGGTGTTTTGGATGGAAGGCATTTGCTCATAAGGTTAACCAGAGAGGAAGATTATGCTAAAGTATTAGGCATGGAAGTAATGACCATTGCTAACTCCAAGATGAAGTTGATGAAGTGGTACCCAGGTTTTGATCCAGCAAAAGAGCCCACACTAAAACAATTATGGTTTACTTTGCCTAATCTCCTTATTCAGCTGTATCATACACATGCTTTATTTCAGATAAGTAGGGCTCTGGGAACACCACTAAGGGTGGATCCACATACTTATGAATTGGGAAATCCAGCTGTTGCTAAAGTTTTAGTAGAGAGGGATGTTTCACTCCCAGAGCTAGAAAAAATTTGGATTACTATCTTAGATGAAGGAGAGGGTTTTTGGCAAGAAGTAGTTTTAGAAACAAACCAATTTTCTGCACTCACTGCAGGATGTTTGGACATCAAAAAGAAAAATGCTTCAGATTAAAACCTCCCACAAAGAGAGTGGAAAAAAGGAGAACGGTGGAGAATCCAGCTCCAGAAAACCCCTTAAGGGAAGAGCCACTTACACAGGACAAACTCTGTGAAAAGGCCCCTCTGACTGCAGAACCTGCTGTAAGGGGGCAACCCCCAGGGGCACAAGTGATACAAATGGGAACATTGGAACAATTGGAAACTTTGGAACAACTAGAACCTACTGAGGAGTTTGCACAGCAATTTTCTGCTGTCCCTTGCCCTCCTCACTCTCTTCTGGATGAGGAACAAAAGAAACATGAAGCCAATTGGCAAATCCAGAAGACCAGGAAAAAGAAGAAAATTTCCACTGAGCTGCAGAAACTGGCAACTCAAATTCAGGAAATTCCAGAAATAACAAAAGCTCTGGGATCTCCTCTGGACTCCTCTAGGGGCAGAACCAGATCCAGATCTAGGACCATGTCAACTCATTCCTCTCCCATCTCAAGACCCCCAGATGATCAATTGTCTTTGTTGGAACATTAGAGGGGTGGCTCACCCCTTATCACTCAAAAGGCTTAAACATCTCTACAAAAAACACCAGCTTTGGTGTATTATCATTTTGGAGCCCATGGTTTATAAAAATCAGAATAAGATCCTTAATAAATTTCCTGGTTGTACCTTTTTTGCCAACTCATCCAACAAAATTTGGTTAATCTGTAGAAAAGAATTGCACTGGAATATCCAGGTTGATCACCCTCAACTTGTCCATTTCCATTTCACTTTGAATGGTAAAAAATTTGCTGCTTCTTTTGTTTATGCCGGTTGTACTAAAGCCGACAGGAGGGAGCCGTGGAATGTGATTACCGCTATCAAGCAAAATGGAGCTCCTCGAGCTCGGATTGTGGGGGGGGATTTTAACTGCATTGTCTCAGCTGATGAAAAGAGGGGGCAGACTTCCAAAAATACATAAAATGGCTAATTTCAATGATAGTATCCTTCAAGCTGGGTTGTATGACCTTGAATATCAGGGAAACAAATTTACTTGGAGAAGAAGTAACATCTGGGAGAGACTAGATCATTTTTTGGCCAATGACTCCTGACACCATCACTTTCAGTACACCACCATCACTCACCTTAATTTTGCTGGCTCTGATCATAAACCCCTCCTCCTTACCATTTCCTCCCCCCAACCAACCTGTCCACCTCCCCTTTTAGATTTCTTAATTTCTGGTCTTCCCATCCAAATTTTAACAATGTCTTTGCTGAAAACTGGTCTGGTTGTTCCAGTAACAACCCTTTTACCAAACTCCAATTCCTTCAGGTCAAACTATCCAGAGCTTTGAGGAGATGGAGCTGGGAATCCATTGGGAATGTTTTCCAAGGAGTCATTAACACTGAGATGGAAGTTGCTAGTTTGGAAGTTGAGGCTCAGGAAGATGGAAATAAATATAAAGATTTTGTGACTGCACAAGAAAAACTTCTAACCTACTTCAATTGGCAGGACATTATCCTAAGCCAAAAAACTTCTTGTATCAAATTTACGGATGGGGACAGAAACCCTAAATACTACCATACTTGTATTAATTTTATGAGAAAGTACAATACCATTCTATCTATAGTGACTGATTAGGATGTGATTCTCAGGGATACTGCAGAAATTGCACACAGTGCTGTAAACTTCTTCCAAGATCTTCTTACCTTCAAACAGTTCTCCAGCCCTCAAATTGAAAGCAGTTTGTTTGCTGATGTTCAACCGTACACTAATTCTCTCAAGCACACTGATATCCCCACTCAGGAAGAAATCTGGGTGGCACTGAATTCCATAGACAGCTCCAAAACTGCAGAACCAGATGGTTATAACTCTGAATTTTATAAGAGGACTTGAGACCTATGCAAAAATGATGTCAGTTCAGCAATCCAAAGGTTTTTCCAAGGTGTGAATCTCCCTCAGTATTTCCATGCTTCCACTATTGTTCTAGTGCCCAAAATCACTGTACCCAAAACATGGAACCATTATAGACCAATCAGCATCACCACCGTAATCGCAAGATCATTAGCAAAGTTATTGTTGGCGAGCTCCAGCCCCCACCTCAACGTAATTATCAGCTCACCTCAGGCAGCTTTTGTCCAAGCCAGAACCATCTCTGACAATGTGCTTCTTGCTCAAGAGTTGCTCATTGACCTTGATAGTCCCTGCAGGGGGGTAATCTTATTTATAAACTTGATGTGAAAAAAGCTTATGACACATTGGATTGGAATTTCATCCTCCAGGTTCTACACACTAGGGGCTTTTCAGTGGAGTTCTGTTTACTTATCAAGAGATGGCTGAAGTTCAACCACCACTCCATTCTAATCAATGGTCAGTGTTGGGGAGGTTTTCAAGCCACTAGGGGGCTTAAACAAGGTGATCCCCTACCCCCTTCCATATTCATCTTAGTGATGAATTATTTATCCAGGCTAATTGAAAATTGGGTTTCTCCTCTACACTATACTAGATACCATCACAAATCAAATGTAGTTATCTCCCATCTACTATATGCTGATGACATCATGATCTTTTCAAGGGCCTCCAAGATTGCTGTTAAGAAAGTTATTCACTTCCTCAACCATTTTCAGAAAGTTTCTGGCCTCCAGTTAAACAAAGCAAAATGTGAATTATTGTTCCCTAAGCACACTACTGCTACTGTCTCACACTGGATTCTCCAATTTACTGGTTTCACTAAAGCCACTCTCCCTATGAAATACTTAGGGGTGCAACTCATCAAAGGGAGAGTCAAAAAAACTCAGTTTGAGGAAATTATAGGGAAAGTGCACAATCAGCTATCCAACTGGACCACTTCTTATCTATCTTCTGGGGACAGAATTACCCTTCTTCATAGCATCCTTACAACTATCCCTAACTATGTTCTTCAAATGACCTGTATGAAGAAGAGTTCAGGAACCCAACTTGAGAGAATTTTCATTCGATTTTATGGGCTGGCAATAGGAGGCAGATCCATTGGGTGTCTTAGCAAAAGCTTACCAAGCCTATTGAAGCCGGAGGGCCGGGTTTCAAAGGTCTTCTTCGACTGCAGAAAGTGAATTTCTGTAAACTCTGGGTACAGTTTAGACAACAAAGCTCTTTATGGGTTGTTTACATGAAAGGGAAATATTGCAAGGATAGTCACCCCACTATGGCTCAACTTAAACCAGGTATTTCAAGGATTTGGAAACACATGCTTCTCAATAGAGAATTAGCTGAATCTTTATATTACTGGGAGTTGGGTAATGGCCAGGTCCAGTTCTGGTATGATAACTGTTGTCCCCCACACATGAAACAAGCTCTCCCCACCATTGAAAAATAGTATTTATCTGTGGCCAGTTGCTGGGACAATATGCAATGGTCTACTATTAAACTGCAGGAGTTGGTAACTGCTGATTCAGCTCAACAAATTTCTACCCTCCCATTTAACAGAACCAATGTAGATAAAATTGTTTGGTGCAGTGGTGGTTTGCATAGCCTCACCAAACATATCTATCTAAAGATCAATGATTGGCCTCAATGCAGACGGGGCAGAAAAATTTGGAATAAGTACCTTACTCCATCTATGTCTTTCTTTTCCTGGAGACTGTTCCATATGCTGCTAACTACTGATGATATTCTTAAGCTCAAGGGGCTTGGGGGGCCTTCTAAGTGTTATCTCTGTGGGACCAATGAAGAATCATTGCGACAGACTCTTTTTACTCGCAGCTTCTCCGGGAGGTGTGGCAGGAGTCATAAATCTCTTTAACATTAATACACTACTCCTGGAATGGTATGAGTTTCACAACTGCTGGATGTCCTGACAAAAGACTAAAGTGGGTGATGTTCCTTTGATCATTGCATGGTTTATATGCATGCACAGAAACAATGTTAAGTATGATGATAAGACCAGCATAGTCTCAACTGTTGTGGGGAACTGCCACTCCTACCTCACAAAACTAATACAACTGAAAAAGTTCCCCACCATTCTTAACAGTCCTGTAACTATTCTCCCCAAAGGATATAAATTCCTGACTGTCTACTGGAAAGCCCCCACCTCACCCTTTCATCAAAGTTAACACTGATGGATCTTTCTCTGATTGGGGAGCTGGTTGTGGGGGTGTCTTCAGAAATCACAATGGAAATTGCCTTTGTTACTTTCAAACTCCTATTGTGGCACAAGATGCTCTTGAAACTGAACTTCGTCGAGCTTGCTGTGGCTCTACTGCCTTGCTCATTCTTTCCAATGGCACTCTCTTATCATGGAAAGTGGTTCGGATCTTCTATTAAAATCCATGCAGAACAATCATCACCCAAATTGGCACCATGCTTATTGGATCAACAACATTAAAGCTATCTTTCAACATTCTGATATCAGGTATGAATTCATTTGCAAGGAAGGAAACAGGCCTGCCAACTGGCTTGCCAGAAATGTTAACTCAACTCTGCAAATTGTTGTCTCAGCTGACCCCCTCCCCAACTGCAACTGTTTATGGAAACTGATAGGATTCAAGCTCCTTACTTCAGAATGGTTGGCATCTAGGCTTTCAGTTTTCTCCTGGAAGCAGATATGTATCAGGCTAGATGTTTGTAATTTCTGCAGTACCTACAATCAGCTCCTTAGCTTCTTTGGGAGTGTCTTAGCAGTATGCAGTTTTGGTGTCTATTCTTTTTTTGGATTAAGTTTTTATTGGGCACACTTTGGGATAGGTTTATTTACACTTAGTTAGTTACTTTTTCTTTTGGTGTGGAGTTGTATTGGGTTGAGTTGTTCCCATTGGGAAATTTCTGTAACTTCACTCTTTTGAATCAACATGTAGGGAGCCAAAAGTAGCTCCTTCCCAAATATATATATATATATATATATATATATATATATATATATATATATATATAATAATGGCGTCTGTGAGGGTAGAGAGAGAAGCTCTGCTAGGGTTCCCATGGCGGCTGTGAGGGTAAGTGCTTCCTCTGGTGTTTCTTAAGGTTGGTTCTTCCTGGTTTTCTTTGGTTTGGTGTTGCTTGGCCTTTTTGGTGCTTTTGGAGTTTCCCGGGTTACCTGCTTTTCAAATTTTTTGAAGTGTTCTACTGTTCCATTGGTTCACTACTTGGCTGGTTCTTGGCTGAGCTTCTGTTTTGAGTTTTCTTCCTGGTTCTTTGTGTCTTTTGCTGGTGTTTACTAGCCGTCTACTCTCTTTCTGGGTTTTCCTGACTGTTTCTTCCGTCGGAAGGACTTTCTCGGTTCTCGGTCCGAAGTTTGTTTTGGTGGCTTGCCGTTTTAGTTATGGTCGATACTCCCGCCAGCCGTTTCCCCATTGATTTCAACACTAATGTAAGTTGGACAAAGGCCACTTATGCTGGAGTGGTGGGGGAAGGGGCAGGCTCCTCATAGGAATTTTGATCATCTGGTTTTTCCCCAGTCAATGCATGACACTGCAGCTGGTTTGGGTCAGTCCCCCTTCATCAGACCTGTTGGTAGTAAGGATGGCCTTCCTGCAGTGTTGTTTTCTAAACAGGATATGAAGTGTCTTAATGATGCTATTAAATATTGCCTCATTGGAAAATTCCAACTTGGCCATCCTAAAATGGAGTTTGTGAGAAAATACTTTGATGACCTTGGCTTGGTTGGAAGCTGGAAATTGGGCTTATTAGATGGAAGGCATTTGCTCATCAGGCTGTCTAATGAGGAAGACTATGCCAAAATATTTAGAAAACAATCTATTATCATTGCTGGGGTTACTATGAAGGTCCTAAAGTGGACACCGACTTTGATCCACTTAAAGAACCTCCCATCATACCCATGTGGTTTAAATTCCCCAATCTACCTATACAACTCTATAATCACAATGCACTCTATAATATCGCCCAAGCCTTGGGCCTCCCTTTAAAAACTGATACTCACACCTTTGATATGGCTAGACCAGCAGCTGCAAGGGTTCTTGTGGAAAGAGATATCACCTTGCATGAGATAAAGAAAATTTGGGTTAGAACAAATGAAGATGTTACAGAAGAAGGTTTTTGGCAAGAGGTGGAAGTGGAATTCAAACCCCACTATTGTAATCACTGTAGGATGTTTTGTCATATGAGGGAGCAAAGGTTACAGACTCCATCCCCCTTCAAAGAAAAGAAATGCTGGCCCAAAGATAGGCAACAATGCTACCATACAGCAGATGCAGGATGTGGAGCCTGTTGTAGCTAGTCAAGTAGCACTTACAAGGGAGGATGATTTTCTGGACATACCAGATGAAGGAGAGGTCAACACTGAAAAAATAGATACAGGTTTAAACACACTCCAAGTAGAATAGGTCACTGAACCAGTTACTAAGCTGGCTGTCAACAGTCCTAAGAAGGTTAAAGTGCTTGGAAATACACTTGACAATAAACACAAGATCACTGATGATATAATCAATGGGACAGCTAAAAAAATGACAAATGAATGGCAGTCACAAAAGGGGAACAAGAAAAAGAAAGGGAAATCAGAGTTGTAAGGGTTACTTGAGGCTCAATCTCCAAGTGCCCTTCCTGTCAGCCCTCCTTCTCGTTCTCACCCCAAGACTAGAGGGAAGGGAAAAATCACTTTACATGATTAATTTCATGTGTTGGAACATAAGGGGGGTTGCTCATCCAACCTCCCATAGTAGAATAAAGCATTTTGTTAAGTTACACAAGTTATGGTGCTTTGCACTTTTGGAACCTTTGGTTCACAAGAATTCCAGGCAGATTGTTAAATCTTTCTCTGGTTTTAACTATTTTGCTAATTTAAATAATAAAGTTTGGGTGTTTGCAAGGAAAGAGCTTGATGGGCAGGTACTTGCAGACAATACCCAGTTTATACATATTCAGTTCTCTATTGCTGATAAGTTGGGGTATGCCACCTTTATTTATGCCAGCTACAATCTTGTCCAGCAGCAGCTTCTTTGGAGTGAGCTGCTCAGCATTGCAAAGGACATGGATTCCATATGGCTTTTGAGTGGTGATTTTAACTGCATTACTTCCATTTCTGAGAAGAAAGGTGGTAGTCCACCCAATAAATATATTATGGAAAAATTCAATCAATTCATTCTTGATGCCAATATTTTTGACTTGGGATTCACTGATCCTGCCTTTACTTGGAGGAGAGGAAACACTTGGGAGAGATTAGATAGAGTGTTAGTAAACTCTTTTTGGCTTCAATCTTTCCCATACACTTTTGTAAGGCACCTATCTATGGTCTGCTCTGATCACATACCACTTTTAATCTCTATTACAAATTCAGTTGGCAATGCTGGAGGAGCTTTTAGATTCCAAAACATGTGGACATTGCATCCTGACTTTCTAAATCAGATTAAGAAGGTGTGGACTGCTGTCAAGGGTCATACTCCTTGGGGCTGTTTATGGACACTCCAAAAAACTACTGCCAAGCATTTGAAGAATTGGAACTGGGAAACCTTTGGGCACCTACATAATAATATACAACAAGCTGAAAAGACCCTTGAATGTGTTGAGGCTGGCTATATGCAAGGTGAAAGAACGGAGGCTGAATTATTTTCAACCTAAGATTATTTATTAGCCCAAGTTAAATATCAGGAGGACTTTTATAAGCAAAAGGCTGGTACAGTAAAGTTTAAGGATGGAGACAGAAATACAAGGTACTATCATGCCCACATCAACTTCAGGAGGAAATGTAATATGATCCTAAGTATCACAAGAGCTGATGGGGGGATCATCAATGATGCTAAAGAGATTGCCAAAGATGTAGTGTCACATTATCAAGGTTTATTTAATGCAGTTCAACCCAGCAATACTACCATTAAATAGGAATTATTCCAAGACATGTATCAATATGTGGAAAACTTAAATATTTCTAATATACCTGATGAAAATGAGATCAAATTAGCACTGGATTCTATTGATGGGAGCAAAGCTGCAGGCCCAGATGGTTTTACCTCCACCTTCTACAAAAGCTGTTGGGATATTATCAAGCCTGATGTTATTCGAGCCGTACAATCTTTTTTTGAAGGAATGGATCCTCCCGTATACTTCACTCGCCTCAAACATTGTATCTCGCCAAAGAACAAAACCAGGAGGAATCGGGGGGACTACGGGCCCATCGGCTTAACCACCGTGATGTCAAAAGTGCCGAGTAAGGTCATAGTCTCCGTGCTTCAACCCCACCTAAGCCGTCTAATTGAAGGCAATCAAGCTGCTTTTGTCAAAGGCAGGAACATATCTGATAATATCCTTCTAGCACAGGAGTTACTACTGGATTTGGACAATAAGTGTAGAGGTTATAACATCATTTTCAAATTGGATATCAAAAAGGCTTATGATACTATTAACTGGGATTTCATCATCAAGGTCTTACATGCTAGGGGTTTTCTGCCCAACTTTATCCACATCATTCATAGATGGAATAAAAACAATGCTCATTCTGTTCTTGTCAATGGTAAAGCTCATGGGTTGTTTAGTGCTGCTAGGGGTATCAAACAAGGTGACCCACTCGTCCCCTACTATTTTCATCTTAGCTTTGGATTATTTATCTAAAGTTCCGAATCGGAGTTCAACTTTGCTCCCCACATAGCTTATCATCACAAATCTAACATCAGAATTAGTCACCTTGCTTATGCTGATGACATTATCATTTTTTCTAGAGCCTCTAAGACTGCTGTTAAAACAGTTCACACCATTTTGAAACATTTTAGTCAGGTCTCTGGAATGGAATTTAATTTACAAAAATATAATTTCTTCCCCAGCAAACATATCAGTCTTAATCTGAAGCACTGGATTACTGGCTATTCAAGTTTCCATTCAGCTTCTCTTCCAATTAATTACCTTGGTGTCAAACTCCTTAAAGGCAGCTCCAAGCAGATTCAAATCCATGATGTGATTGATAAGATCCAAAATCAGATTTCTAGCCAGGCAAACTCCTTCTTATCTAACAGGGGCGATTGACTCTGCTCGAAGAGTATTATCACAAAGACTTCCTTCCTATGCCCTCCAAATGTTCATTATGAAACAAAGCACCAAAAAGAAGATTGGTAATTTGTTTAACAGATTTTTATGGTCTGGACAGCATAAGCAAATACATTGGCTCTCTTGGCAGCAACTTTGTAAGCCACTACATGCTGGAGGCTTGGGCTTCAAGAGCTTTGATCAGTTAGGCATAATAAATCTTTGCAAACTCTGGATTAGGTTCAGGGCCAATGACACTCTTTGGGCAAACTTTCTTCATGGCAAATATTGCAAGACTGTTCATCCCACAATGGTGCAACCAAAGCTGGGAGATTCCAGGTTATGGAAAGCTATGATAAAAATTAAGGATAAAGCTGAGAACCTTTTTGTGTGGGAGCTTGGTGAGGGTAATATCAACTTCTGGCTTGACAGCTGGATCTGGGAAGGTACTAAGTTGGGACCATCACCACAAATGAATAATTATTGTGTTAATGATTATTGGGTGGACAATCACTGGAATCTGAGTCTACTCAGGACAATGCTATCTCCTAATCAGATACAACAAGTCTCAACTGTTAAGGTGCAACCTGGTATCAAAGATAAGCTGAAGATTAAGAACAATTGTTCTCAAAAAGTTTCTTCTTTCATCCACCAAAGCTTTTTCTCGTTGGGATAGAATCCAGTGGGGCAGTGAGTTGTGGGGTAATCTGCTTTCACCATCTATGTCCTTCTTCTGCTGGAGGGATAGACACCATCTCATCCCTACTGATGATATACTAAAATTAAAGGGTTTGAAAGGACAATCCTGTTGCTTATTGTGCAGAATGTCTGATGAATCCATCCCTCACTTGTTTTACGACCGTCCTTTCTCCCAAGTCGTTTGGAATGAACTTCTCTGTAGGTGTAATTTGGATACTTTGAATCTCGACTGGTTTCACTTGTTCGATTCTGTCGGAGGGATTGGGAGAATGCTAAGCTGTTGGTTGTTCCATGTTTGGTTACCCGGTTCATCCGGATGAACGAAATAAGGCTAAACATGAGGGACAATTTTCTTCACCCTTACAGTTCGTCGTTCATTGCTCGACTTATCTTAGCAAGCTATTAAACATCGAATTTTAGAGACATATGCAATGTGGGACGATTCCTCCGAGCTGATTTTTCTCTATGGTAAAATGGAACCCTCCTCCCAACAGGTGGCTAAAAGTGAATACTGATGAAAGTTTTCAGCCCTCAATTGCTGGGATTGGTGGAATCTTCAGAGACAGTCATGGGGATTGCCTATTCCTTTTCCAGTCTCCAACCTACGCTCCTGATGCCATGGAAGCTGAAATAATTGCTATATTTTGGGTCGTCAAGCTTGCCTTTAAATGCCAATTCAAGCACTTGGTGGTTGAGTCGATTCTATCAACTCGTATTAATTTTCTTGAAAATACCGAGCCGCCCCATGGTACATTAACAGATGGCTGAGAAGGATGACCAACCTCATGGAAGACATGACAGTGCAGTGGAGTCATATTGCTAGAGAAGGAAATGCACCAGCTCACTGGCTTGCATCACTTGGTTGCAATGATAGGATTTTTGTTAGTTCTATTCCCCCTTCACCTCTTTTACTTTTTATTCATAGTGACAATCTGAATCTTCCTTATGTAAGAAGATAGTGTACTCATATTTTAATATGAAATGAAATTTGTGCTTGCCTTTGGTAGGCATTTACGGTAATATATATATATATATATATATATATATATATATATATATATATATATATATATATATATATATATAACATAAGGATTGAAGAATCTATTTAAGATCACTTAAATTTTTGAAATTATAAAAAATTTAGTAGACTTAACTAAAATTTTAATAACTTTGATTGATTTTAAGAAAAGAATTATTCAACTTTAAGAAGAGTAAGATTAAGAATTGTTTATATTCATGGTAGAGATAATTAAATTTTAGAAGTATTAAGAAATCAAGAATTATAACTTGAAAAAGAAAAGATTGAAAGTCTCTTTGAAAACTATTCAAGTTATAGTGATTAAGTGAAGATGTATATGTTTGTAAATATAAGTTAAGGATAGTGAAGTTCAAAATCATTAACAGGCTATTCAGATACAGTAATCCTCACTGAAAAAAAGAGAGAGGAGAAGCTTGCGGAGATGCCTAATCAAAAATTGGTTTCACTTGAATTATCTTATAAGAAGAGAACTAATTACATATTTTACTTAATTTTTATACATGCATCTTTATTAGATAAGATTTTTATGAAGATCTTTTTCTTGTAAATACTTTATGTGAACTTAATATAATAAACTACAATTATTTTCGAAATGAATGAAAAATTTTTGATGTCTTACGATTTGGTAGTTAATATTCTTTAAATTCTTAAAATTAAACTTAGTTAATGAAATTTGGTTAATGATTTACTAAAGCCTTTATAAAATAAAAAAATACAAGGAATCTTAAATATTTACCTTTTATTCAAATTGTTATACATTTTTTATAGTAAAAAGTGTTACTTGAGGACAAGTGATCATAGAAAAATATATTAAGAAATTCATATCTATTTTTGATGAAATTGCACTTTAAAGAAATGTATTTTCTTTATTTTACTGCAGGAACGAAGATTTATAAGTGATAGAATCAAAAAACATGAAATGGAGCGAATTTGGATCAAAAAGGAAGAAATTCATGCAAAATGAACTAAGTCACCGACGGCGATATCGAGGCCGCCGACGGCGAGATCATGATGAGAATTTCTGAAGTAATTATAACTACCTCGCCGACAGCGAGCCCGAGCCCGCCGACAGCGAAATCACGCGGTTTGAAGACCTTCTAGAAGCTCCGCTGACGGCGAGGTCGTTTCTCGCCTACGGTGAGACAATTCAAAATGCAAATACATTGAACCTGGACGCTTTTTGAAGAGGTGTTTAAGCATTCCTTGGACCTTTGCCTACCTCTATAAATAGAGGCCGAATTCTAGTGTCTGTGTGTTTCTCTGGAGTCTTTAGTGTGTCTATTTAGAGAGTCTTAGTGTATCTTTAGTGAGTTAGAAGTGTGTTGTACTAGAAGGAAAAGTCAAAGGAACTTTAAGTAGTCTGCTTGGGGAGGAAATTAAGATAAGTATCTTTGTTTATTGTTGTTAACTTTAAATGAAATCCATGCTTTGTTTTATTCCCATGCATTCTGAGTAGTTTTCTTAGTCTTTCTCCTTGTTTATGAAAATTATGCAAATTGATGAAATTAAATAGAAGTACCTAATATATTAAAATGAGTTGTGATAATTTTTACTTAAAACTTAATTTACTTTCAATCTGGCCAATTGATTTGTTAAAATATGTTGAATTATCAACTATAGTAAAAATTACATCTAATATTCAGGGAAGTCAAAAGGCTTGGAAGGAGGGTACACATAAATAGGGAAATATTATTTATCGGACGTAGAATTGAACATTTTAGTGTGACGGGCTAAAATATTCAATTTGGTCCAATTGTTATAGAGCTGAAATGTAGATGTTAGCCCTCAGGTGAGGGGAACGTGGGAGCTCTGAAGTGGCAGCCAGTATCCTCCCAACTTAGCCACAGATTCAGTAATCAAACATAGGATTAGTCAAAGTTCTTTGCACCTGGACCAAAGGGTAAAGAATAGGAATGCTCCTATTTGTCACAATACAATTCAAAAATTCTATTTAAATTCATCATTCACTTAAGTTTCTAGAAACAAGGAGAAGGATACTTTTTCTGAATTATTTAAATCAACTTTATTTCAAGCATTAGTTTAGTTTAGTTGCTGTAGTTACATAAAATTTTCGATTACTATATTAGTAAGTAATTCCTTTAAATTTTAGCTGATACAAATTTGTTAAAAACTTTCCTGTGGGATCGATAACCAAGCCTCCACTAGAGCCCTGTATTACTTGATACGATACGTATACTTGCGTAGAATCCACATTAAACATTCCATCATAAAATCAAATATACATATATATATTAAAGCGGGATCAAGTTTTTGGTGCAGTTGCTATTAACATAATTTGCAAACATATAAAAAGTGGGTCATGTTTTTGGTGTCGTTGCCAGGGAAGTAAAGAAATTATTTACTAGAGTAAGGGACTATTTTTTTTAATAAAATTGTATGCGAAAATTTGGAAACGGAAATTTAATACCTTACGATTTAGAATTAGAGCGTAGGATTAAAAGAATTAGAAAACAAAAAAGAGAAATTATAAATTTAACACAAATGGCAAATATTTCTGAAAATGAAAATATCAATCATCAGAGACCATTAAGAGATTATGCCAACCCTACATTAGATGAAATTCATTTAACTATTCAAAACCCTGATGTAGCTGCTAATTCATTTGAACTTAAACCTGCAATTATCCAAATGGTACAAAACAATCAATTTAGTGGTTCACCTACTGCATATCCTAATTTACATCTTGCTAGTTTTTTAGAACTATGTGCTACTTTCAAATATGAAGGAGTATGTAACGATGCTATTAGACTTAGACTTTTTCCTTTTTATTTGAGGGATAAGGCTAAAATGTGGTTAAATTCGTTAGCACCTGGATCTATTAAAACTTGGGGAGAGTTATCACAAAAATTTCTATCCAAATATTTTCCACCATCTAAAACTCGCTAAGCTTAGAAATGATATAACTTCTTTTAGTCGATTTGATGGAGAATCAATATATGATGCTTGGGAGAGATTTAAAGAACTTCTTAGGAAATGCCTACATCATGTGTTACCAGATTGGTTAATTATTCAAACTTTCTATAATGGATTAGTAGGATCTTTAAGATCAATCATCGATGCTGATCATCGGAGGATCATTAATTCCAAAACCATTTGATGAAACCTATGCACTAATCGAAGAAATGGCAACCAATAATTTTCAATGGCCTGCTGATAGAATGAATCTGAAAAAGATAGCTAGTATTCATGAAAATGATGCAATATCTATGTTAGCTTCGCAAATCGCTGCTGTATCTAAAAAATTAGATCATTTTGGAATGAATTATTCTCCAACTATATTAGAAGAAAATTCATCTGGACAACTTATACAATCCCAATCTCAATATGAAACTATAAATGCAATTAATAACAGACCCAATAATCCTTATGCGAATTATTATAATCCTGGATGGAAAAATCATCCTAATTTTAATTGGAATAAAAACACAACTAGTCAACCATGGATGAATAACATAACACAACCATTAGGAAATCCATCTAATCAAGGAAATTCTAATTATAAACCTAATTATCCACCTGGATTTAATAATAATAAAACACAATTTAAAGATAAGAAATTATCTATAGAAGAATTAATATTAAATATGGGTCAACATTTACAAAATCAAGGAAATCAATTACAAATACAAGGTAATCAATTACAAAATCAAGGAACAACTATTAAAAATATTGAAACTCAACTTGGACATATCGCTGCCGCACTTAATAAAAGAATACCTGGAACATTTCCTAGTAATGTGGAAATAAATCCCAAAGACAAAGGAAATGAACAAATTAAAGCGATACAATTACGAAGTGGAAAAGAATTAGAACCTCGAATTCAGAAAGAACTTGAAAGTCAAAAAGAGGAAGTGGAAATTGAAAAGGAAAAGAATCAACAAGATCTAAACTTAGAAAATCCTTTAATACCAATGAAAATTTCGTTGAAAAACCTCCACCACCATTTCCTCAACGACTAATTCAACATAAAAAAGATAAAAAATTTGCTAAATTCCTTGAAATTCTAAAGAAATTAACAATAAATATTCCTTTCGTAGAAGCTTTAGAACAGATGCCAAACTATGTAAAATTCATGAAAGATATTCTAAATAAAAAAAGAAAATTTACCGATAATGAAATGGTCGCACTTAGTGAAGAGTGTAGTGCTATTATTCAGAAAAAGCTTCTTGAAAAATTAAAAGATCCTGGTAGTTTCACTATACCCTGCGCTATTGGAGAAAAATTCTATGGAAAAGCTTTGTGTGACTTAGGAGCAAGCATCAATCTAATGCCTCTATCAATTTTTAAAAGATTAGGATTGGGAGAAATTTCACCTACTTCAGTAACTCTTCAGTTAGCTGATTGTTCTGTTACATATCCTAAGGGAGTTATTGAAGATGTATTAGTAAAAGTGGATAAATTTATCTTCCCTGTAGATTTTATTGTTTTAGATATGGAAGAAGATAAATAAATTCCTATCATTTTAGGAAGACCATTTTTAGCCACTGGAAAAGCTATGATTGATGTTCAGAAAGGAGAACTAACTATGAGAGTAAATGACTAAAAAGTAACTTTTAATATTGCTAAATCAATGAAGTATCCTGCGCTAGAAAAAGATGATGAGTGTTTTCGAATGTAAGTACTCGATCATTTACAAAAAGAACATTTTAAGGAATATTATGAAGAAAAATTAGAAAAAGAAAATACTGAATTAATTGAAAAAGCCGATAAAAATGAAGAACTAGATTATATTCAAGAGAAATTTGAATTTTTGGATAACACTGAAAACTCTGAAAAAAATATAGTTCCATCTATTATTAAACCTCCTGAACTTGAGTTAAAAATATTACCTAATCATTTGAAATATGCTTACTTAGGTAATTCTGCAACTCTACCAGTTATTATTTCATCTGAATTAAATGAATCTCAAGAACAAAAACTTTTAGATACATTAAAAAAATATAAGAAAATTTTTGGTTGGACTTTAACAGATATTAAGGGAATTAGTTCTTCAATTTGTATGCATAGAATTATTTTAGATAATGAACATAAGCCTAAAGCAGATCCCCAAAGGAGATTAAATCCGATAATGAAAGAAGTAGTTAAAAAGGAAATTTTAAAATGGTTAGATAATGATATTATATGTCATATTTCTGACAGTGCTTGGGTAAGCCCATATTACTATGTACCTAAGAAAGGAGGAGTGACCGTAAAAGCTAATGAAAATAATGATCTTATCCCTATAAGACAAGTTACTGGATGGTGAATATGTATTGATTATAGAAAATTTAACACAGCCACCAGGAAAGATCACTTCCCTTTACCATTTCTAGACCAGATGTTAGATAGATTAGCCGGACATAAATATTTTCATTTCTTAGATGGATATACCGGTTATCATCAAATACAAATTGCTCCTGAGGATCAAGAGAAAACTACATTTACTAGTCCTTATGGAACTTTCGCTTGTCGAAGGATGCCTTTTGGATTATGTAATGCACCTGCAACATTCCAGAGATGTATGATGTCTATATTTAGTAAACTAATTGATAATGGAATAGAAGTATTTATGGATGATTTCTCTGTATTTGGAACAACATTTGACACATGCTTAAATAATCTTGAAAAAATATTTGAACTATGTGAGAAAACTAATTTAGTTCTTAATTGGGAGAAATATCAATTTATGGTTACAAGCGGCATTGTATTAGGGCATAAAATTTTGGAAAAGGGCATGGAAGTAGACCCTGCAAAAATTCAAGTTATAGCTAAATTACCACCCTCCAACTACGGGGAAAGGGGTAAGAAGTTTTCTTGGACATGCTGGATTCTACAGACGTTATATTAAAGATTTTTCAAAAATTACTAAACCTCTATGCCAACTTTTTGAAAAGGACAAGAAATTTGAATTTACAATCGAATGCTCGAATGCTTTCGAATTATTAAAAGAGAAATTAATTACGAGCACCTATAATAGTTTCACCTAATTGAGAGAAACCATTTGAGCTTATGTGTGATGCTAGTGATTATGCTATAGGAGCAGTTCTTGGGCAAAGATACGATAAGATTTTCAAAGTTATATACTATGCTAGTAAAACTCTAAATGATGCTAAATAAATTATACAGTTACTGAAAGAGAATTATTAGCAGTAGTATATGCTTTTAATAAATTTCGGCATTATCTAATAAGAACTAAATGTATTGTACATACTGATCACTCTGCTATAAAGTATTTAATGCAAAAGAAAGATTCTAAACCAAGATTAATTAGATGGATATTATTAATGCAAGAATTTGACTTTGAGATCATTAACAAAAAGGGAACTGATAATCAAATTGCAGATCATTTATCAAGATTAGAAAATCATGAATTATCTGATACTGATAATGAAATTTTAGACAGTTTTCCTGATGAACAACTTTATAATATAAATGAGTGGAAATTACCTTGGTATGCTGATATAGTAAATTATATTGTAAGTGACATTTTACCACCTATGTTAACTTTACAACAACAGAAAAAATTCATTCATGATACTAAAACATACTTTTGGGATGAACCATACTTATATAAGCAATGTAAGGATTTAATTATTAGAAGATGCGTGCCTTATGAAGAAACTGAACCAATCATTCAAAAATGTCATGATTCTGATTTTGGAGGACATTTTGGAACAGATAAAACTACGTATAAATTTCTACAATCTGGATTCTACTGGCCTACTCTATTTAGAGATGTATATAGATATATAAAAACCTGCGATAAATGCCAAAGAGTAGGAAACATATCAAGAAAAAATGAAATGAATCTGAATTTTATATTAGAAGTTGAAATTTTTGATGTTTGGGGATTAGATTTCATGGGACCTTTTATTCCTTCATTTGGAAACTCATATATATTAGTAGCTATTGATTTGTTTCCAAATGGATCGAAGCACAAGCTTTACCTAGGTGTGATGCTAAAAGTGTTTCAAAATTTTTAATGAAAAATATTTTTACTAGATTTGGAATGCAGAGAGTGATTATCACTGACGGAGGAACTCATTTTAAAAACAAATATATTCATAAACTAGTTGAAAAATATAATATTATGCATAAGATATCAACTGCTTATCATCCACAAACTAGTGGATTAGCTGAAGTTTCTAATCGAGAGATTAAACGTATATTAGAGAAGTCTGTAAACCCTAATAGATTATACTAGTCTATAAGACTAGACACTGCATTATGGGCATACAGGACTGCTTATAAAACTCTGATTGGAATGACTCCTTATAGGCTTATATATGGAAAAACTTGCCACTTACTAGTTGAATTAGAACATAAAGCATATTGGGCGATTAAAGAATTTAATTATAATATGAAAGAAGCTGGTGAAAAGAGATTGCTGCAATTAAATGAATTGAAAGAATTAAGGAATGAATCATATGATAATGATAGGATTTAAAAAGAAAGGATGAAATTATGGCATGATCGGAAAATTAATCAGAGAAATTTTGAACCAGGACAAGAAGTTCTACTATATAATACTAGATTGAAATTATTTCTTGGGAAATTGAAAACTCGATGGTTAGGACCTTTCACCATAACTCAAATATTTTCATATGGAACTATAGAAATTGAAGATCCAAAAATAGGACATAGATTTAAGGTAAACAAACATAGATTAAAATCATATTTCGAAGGTAGAAGACCAAATTTTAAAGAGGTTTTAATGCTTAGTCAACCTGATTTGTAACTGAAATTAGGTCGAGCTGACGCGTTAAACCAAGCGCTTTATGGGAGGCAACCCATAGTAGTCTTCTATTTTAATTATCTACAAATTAGTGAGTCTATATTATTAAAACTAATCTTACTACTCAATTTTTTAATTAGAATCATCACAAATTCGAACCTATATGATGAGATCAGAAAATATTTGGACTAGAGCAAAAAATGGGCGATTTTTACGAATCTCACCGACAGCGAGCCCGAGCCCGCTGACAGTGAGATCGTGTGCCATGATTTAATTGATTTTATAACTAGCTCGCATACTGCGAGAAACTTCTCGCTGACGGTGAGGCATTTGAAATTTTGGTTTCTTAAGAATTTTCGTGCGATTTTGGACGATTCTAAGCCATTTCATTCTAGGAAATTATCCTAAATCTTATTTTACACTGTTTTCTTCCTTAGAAACGACTATAGACCAATCCTTTCAATTCGAAATGGCCACCAAACTCTTAGAAACCACAAAAACTGAAGTTTTCAACAGAAGAAAATTCGTCAGTTCTGAGGCGCAACGTATCCTCAACAAAGGCTTGATGAAGAAAAGACTTATTAAAGAAAGGGGATTTGTCAACAGAGGAATAGAGAATTCCACCACAAAAATCGAAGAAATGATCGCACAGCGGCATTGGGAGGTATTTTGTTATATGACATCCGCTGTAGTTATTCCAGTAGTTAAAGAGTTTTACTCTAATCTACATGCGATCAACAATGGAAATGTCTACGTCAGATGAAGATGGGTAACATTTACTCCTTCAAGGCTAAATGAATTATTTTCTATAGAGAATACCTCTGTTTGTCATTATTCCAACTTTGTGCCTTCAAGATACAATATGAATGAGATCTATAAATACCTGACCGATGAACCTGATGATTGGGAGTTACGCGAAGACGGGTATGTCAGTTTTTCTGCATCACTTCTTAACCCTGTCTCGAAGCATTGGAATTTATTTATCTCATCAAAATTATTACCTACTGTGAGGGTAAATAAAGTTTCAAAGGAATGAGCTATATTAAACTACTGTATTCAAATTGGACTACCTATCGATGTTGGATCAATAATAGTAAAGTCTGCATTGGGATTGATTGTGCATTGGTCAGTTCATGGACTTGGACACCCATCGACTATATTTGTTTTATGCAGTCAATACCAAGTTTCTTATGAGGCTTGGGGAAAAGTACTTTTGCCATGGAAACCACTTGATCCTACGGATATGTTTCCAACTTTGGATAACAATGATGAGATTACCATTATTTCTGACAAAGCATCACAGAACAATCCTTTAGCAAGGCCCCTTACTGACAAAATTCTGAAGAAGATTAAAGGATTGGAGAAAGAATTGCAAAATGTGATGAGTTCCATCGACAATATCTCTGATATGTTTGATCACATTGACTGGAGGATGAAGGAGCACTTTGATCATACTGGACATCTAGAGGCCAGTTTTATTTATTTACTGAGACAGAAAGGGTGGATTAATGAAGAATCTTCTGCAGAATTCCCTTTCAAACCTTTCTATAATTTATTTGTGCACCTGCGTCGCATCAGGAATATCAGAGAGGATGATAGTTCAGACACTGACGAGTAGGAAAGATTTCTATTTTATGTCATATATTTGTATATATGTGTTGATTTAGATTTAGGTTTTATTATGATTTGAATTTTAATTTGATCATCTCAGATTTGATGAGATTATTTGTAATTGTTATGTTTCAGAATTTAGAGTATTGTGGTGTGGATTGCGATGCTGAGTATTATGGATTTGAGCATTTAAGTTAAGTATGTTGTTAAGTTGTTAGTGTGAAGTTTGTAAGTCTCATGGATTTCATATATAAAGTTATATTGTTTGTGTTGTGTGAACTTTTTGTGAGTATAAGTATCTAATCTTCATACTATTATTAAATTAAGTGATCGGAAGATTGATTAAGGGCAAATCGAGGTTGAAAATGATTGACGAATTTCAAAAATTTAAAAATTTTGGGATCTCGCCAACAGCGAGAAAACCCGCTGACAGCGAGACCCAGCTCACCGACGGTGGATTTTTCCCGAAACTTTTGCCTTATCAAATTAATTAGCTCGCTGACGGTGAGAAAAATCTTGCCGACAGTGAGATCGCGAAAAGACCTATATTTGACCAGTCAACCGACACTATTCATCATCCCCTTCCTCAAAACTTCGAAAAAACCGACCTAGGGCTTGAGAGATCTTGGATTTGAGGCGATGTCAACACTTTTTGACACCGGATTTCATCTTCCCTTGGTAAGAGCTTCACTCCTATGCAAAAATTTTTGATTTTCACCATGGATTTCTTCTACATTGGGAAATTTTGAAAAATTTCGAAATGAGGGGAAAATACTTGGAAGAATTTCATGGAAATTGATTTAAATGGATTTTAGATGTTGTAGGAAGCCTTCTTAGTAATATTTGGGAGTTTAGTTAAAATTTTTGCAAATTTCACAGATCAAAAATGTCTCCACGACAAAAGCGACGGGTGGATTACGACGAAACTCGTTTTGTGAATGCAAGGGCACAATCAAGATATTTTCACAATATACAAGCCAGAACATGCATTCAAGATCGAGTTTTCAAAAGTCCTGGAGGAGAAGTTGAGCGAATCATTAAGGAACGAGGATGGGAAAATTTTTGTTTCGTGACCAATAGAGCCGTTGTAGAAGTGGTAAAGGAATTTTATGCGAATTTAACACAGGCTGAAGATGCACCGGTTAAAGTTTGAGGATTTTTTGTGGAATTCGACGCTGCAAGAATAAACGCTTATTATGAGGTAAGAGATACCTACACCAGCGAGTATGAAACTTTTGGAACTATGGAAGGACCACTGGAAGAGGTGATCGACTTTCTCACCGATGGGAAAGGCATCCGGAAGATAAAGCAGATGGAACGGGTAAACTTCCCTCTTTCTATGTTAAATGCAACATCAAAAGCCCAGCACTATTTTATTTGCTCTACTTTGTTACCTACCTACCACCATAGTGAGGTAACAAGAGATAGAGCAGTTCTGAATTTCTGTATTCATAACCAAAAGAGTATTAATGCGGGAAGTGTAATTTATAAGAATATATTAGTCACCTTAAGAAATGAAAGTGTAGGAGGACTAGGACATCCTGGTCTTATCTATGCACTCTGCCAATTATCTGGGGTAGAGGCAAGAGATGATGAGGAATGGGTTGAACCTATGAAACCCATTACTCAGGCTAATATAAAAAAATATGATCCCACGAAGGATGGAGATCTGGGACAAGGGATTATGTACCTATTTCAAGTAGAGATATACCCTCTACTAGTTATGAACTCCCTCAGTACACCACTCCTACCCTTCAAGATCTGATGAATGAGCTAACCCTGAGTAGAAAGAGTTTTGAGCAATTTGGAGAAAATGTGGAAAGAAGATTTGAGCATATAGACGAAAGGGTTGGAGGCTTGGAAAGAAGACACGATTATGATAGCGAATATCTCCTGCGACATTCAGAGTACGAAATTGCATATTATGAGGCTAAACGTCGATATAGGAGTGGTGATTTAGATGTTGTCTTTCTTGAGTACCCCCGCTATACACAGTACCAGCCTGCTCAGCCTTCTCAGCCTGGAGATCAGGGAGATGATATAGCCTGGGATTTTGATGCAGAAGATTAGAGCATTTGTTTAGTTTGTTTAGATTTGTTGTTCTTTTGGAAACTTTATTATTCTGTATGTAATTTTTCTGTACTTTCTGTGGATTGTGGATGCTGGTATGTTTGCTTATGCTGTGGTATTAAACTTCTTATGTGTGTTAAATTAGTTTGCAATTTTTTTTTTTAGATAGGATGTTAGTTTTTTTCTTTAATGTGTTGTTTAAGTTATGAAATTTTAATATTGTTTAGATTTTTTTAATATGTTTTAAAGTAGGTTAGTTGATTGTATGTGTAGTAATAGATTAAGTTTTCATTTGATACTTATTTTTAAAATTTCATCCCTGCACTTTCTTTTAAATACTATATGTGGAAGAATACTAACAGTACAGGTTCTGTAAATAATGAAAAAGCCTGCAAAAATTTCAAAGAAAAGAAATACCTAAAGCTCAAAGGTATGATGAACTTTACTATATACTTTCCCTTTTCACTATTTAGTATAGATAGAAAAATTTAAGTTTGGGGAAGGTAAAAATACAAATTTAATTATTAAATTGTTCTCAATTTCTATTTTCAAAAATTATTATAAAATGATTTTCTATAGTAGTTTTTCAATTCAATAAACATGAATTACTTTATTTAATTATTATAGAAAGTTAAATAAAATGTTTCTAGTAATTCAATTAATTAATGAAATAAGATATTTGGTTAAAAGGAATAAGAATGTAGTAAACTATTTAAAGTAAGGGAAACTATATTTTAAAAATGAAATTCTTACGTATTTAAGTGAAAAAGAAAGGATTGAAACTCAATGAAGTAAAGACTATGAAATACATATAAGCAAACAAATATTTTAAGTTTCAAATTTAGGAAGAGAAAGTTGAAGTTCAAAATTATTAACAGTTTATCCAGATACAGTAATCCTCACTTGAAAAGAAGAAAAAGAAAAGAAAAGAAAAGAAAAGAAAAGAAAAAAAGAAAAGAAAAGAAAAATATAAGTGAGGAGAAGCTTGAGGAGATGCCTTATCAAAAATTGGCTTCAATGGATTCAACCTAAAGGGTAAAACTTAATTATATTTCTAAACTTATATATATGGATTAGTATTTTACTAAATAGTGTTTTCTTGAACTTCCTATCATCTAAATATCTTAAGTAATTTACTCTTTTAAATATAGTCATTCCCGAAATAAATAGAAAGCTAGAAATCTTAGACTCGATAACTAGATAATCTTATATCTGTAAAGTTAATTTAATTACTTAGAAATATTTCTATTCAACTTTACTATAATGTTATTTAAATTTAATTCATAGTATATATAAATTGAAAAATTCTATTACAAAAATCATTATTTTTATTTAGTATTAAAATTACTTGAGGACAAGTAATAATTAAGTTTGGGGGATTTTGATCACTGAAAAATATATTAAGAAATTCATATCTATTTTTGAAGAAATTGCACTTTAAAGAAAGTTATTTTCTTTATTTTACTGCAGGAACGAAGATTTATACGTGATAGAAGCAAAAAGCATGAAATAGAGCGAAATTGGATCAAAAAGGAAGAAATTCATGCAAAATGAAGTAAGTCGCCGACGGCGAGATCGAGGCCGCCGACGGCGAGATCATGAGGAGAATTTCTGAAGGAATTATAACTACCTCGCCGACAGCGAGCCCGAGCCCGTCGACAGCGAGATCGCCCAGTTTGAAGACCTTCTAGAAGCCCCGCTGACGGCGAGGTTGTTTCCCGCCGACGGCGAGACAGTTTAAAATGCAAATACATTGAACCTGGACGCTTTTTGAGGAGGTGTTTAAGCATCTCATGGACCTTTGCCTACCACTATAAATAGAGGCCGAATTCTAGTGTCTGTGTGTGTCTCTGGAGTCTTCAGTGTGTCTATTTAGAGAGTCTTACTGTATCTTTAGTGAGTTAGAAGTGTGCTGTACTAGAAGGAAAAGTCAAAGGAACTTCAAGAAGTCTGCTTGGGGAGGAAATTAAGATAAGTAACTTTGTTTATTGTTGTTAACTTTAAATGAAATCCATGCTTTGTTTCATTCCCATGCATTCTGAGTAGTTTTCTTAGTCTTTCTCTTTGTTTATGAAAATTATGCGAATTGATGAAATTAAATAGAAGTACCTAATATATTAAAATACGTTGTGATAATTTTTACTTAAAACTTAATTTACTTTCAATCTGGACAATTGATTTGTTATAATATGTTGAATTATCAACTATAGTAAAAATTACATCCAATATTTAGGAAAGTCAAAAGCCTTGGAAGGAGGGTGCAAATAAATAGGGAAATATTATTTATCAGACATAGAATTGAACATTTTAGTGTGACAGACTAAAATATTCAATTTGGTCCAAATGTTATAGAGCTGAAGTGTAGATGTTAGCCCTCGGGTGAGGAGAACGTGGGAGCTCTAAAGTGGCAGCCAGTATCCTCCCAGCCTAGCCACAGATTTAGTAATAAAACATAGGATTAGTCAATGTTCTTTGCACCTGGACCAAAGGGTAAAGAATAGGAATGCTCCTATTTGTCATAATACAATTCAAAAATTCTATTTAAATTCATTATTCACTTAATTTTCTAAAAATAAGGAGAAGGATACTTTTTCTGAATTATTTAAATCAACTTTATTTCAAGCATTAGTTTACTTTAGTTGTTGTAGTTACTTAAAATTTCCGATTACTATATTAGTAAGTAATTCCTTTAAATTTTAGCTGATACAAATCTGTTAAAAACTTCCTTGTGGGATCGATAACAAAGACTCCACTAGAGCCCTGTATTACTTGATACGATACGTATACTTGCGTAGAATCCACATTAAACATTCCATCATAAAATCAAATATATATATATTAAAGCGGGATCAAGTTTTTGGTGCCGTTGCTATTAACATAATTTGCAAACATATAAAAAGTGGGTCAACAAGTAACATTTAAGTTTGGGGGATTTTGATCCATGAAAAAAATACCTATTTTTATGCCTTAATCTTTATTAAATTTTTAAGGATATTATGCTTTAATGAAAGATATTTTTGTGTTTTTGGATATATGTGATGCAAAAATGTTCAAGAAGGAAAAAGGAGCAAAAAGGAGCAAAAATGGAGCCAAAATGCAAAAATGCCAAAATAATGGGTCTGGCGCCTAGGCACCAGAATCCTGCTCCTAGCCGCCAGAATCCGGTGCCTAAGCGCCATGCTTGATACCAAAACAGTTACGATTTTGAAACTACTTTGGGAAGTTATTTTGACGGTTAGAGCTGTTATTGGACTTTCTAGAAGATTGGCAGTTATTCCTGGACTGTAGGACATGTGATACATTGTATCTAGACGCTTGGAAACGGTTTGGATCGTGAAGAGGTGTGATCCAAAGTGAAGAGGTGCGAAGAACTTGACGCTGTGTCCGGCGCCTAGGCACTAGAATCTGGCGCCTAGGCGCCAGACACGGTTTCTAGAAGATTCATTGAACTTGGACACATTTTGAAGAGATGCTTTAGGCAACCCTTGAAGCCTATAAATAGGAGGCCCCCAATCAGAAAAAGCCGCCCCTTAATTAGAGAGATAATTTTAAATATAGGGCCACACTTTTAGTTTACTTTCTTTCATAAATTAGTGAGTTTATTTTATTTAGAGTTTGTATTGAGAGTTTGGAAGAGTTCGTGTTTTTGAAGTCTATTTCGCTTTGGAGTCAGAAGGAATCAGAGGTTCAGTTGGAGAAACACTTGAGATAAGTATTTGTAATTTGATTCAAAGTTTTATTTATATGTTTTGTTATTTAAATTCAATGTGATCTGAGTAGTTACTTTTCTTTCTCCTTTCAATTATGAAAAGATAAATAAGATAATATAAAATTCGTTGGAGAATTAAAAACTAAATATGTTTAAATATTGTGATGATATTAATACCGAATCTTAATTTACTAATTAAATTGGCCATTTAAGTTTTTAAAATCTGTTGAAGAATTTTGAGACCTAGAATGAGACGAATTCTTAACTAGTAGATATCACATGAATCCTTGGGTAGTCGAAGGTCTTGTAGGGGTTATTCTAGGTGAAGAGCAAATAAATAGGAAAATATTATTCAATGGCGTAGAATTAATAAGTTTTTAGAGTGACAGACTAAATTCTTTTAATTAAGTTTATAGAAAAGGAAAGGGTCACTAGTACGGCCAACCATAACCACCCTTGGACATCTAGTAGTGTGAGCCTAGATTAACCAATTCTACTAACAATACATCCAGACCTGATCTATAGATTAACCAATGTTCTTTATACTATCGAGCGAAGGTAAAGAATAGGAATGCTTCTCTTTGGCACAATACCATAAATTTATGTTCTCCACGAATATTACATTATCTAAAAAGTCATGGATTAGTTGAATGGAAGAAAGTTGTTTGCTTATTATTATTTACATCACTCATTATTTTAGTACTGCTTTATTTCTGCATTTAGTAGATTAAATATTAAATTTGTTACTTTAAAAGAAAAACATAAAAATAAAATTAAAATATTTAAAAATCTATAAACCTCCTCGTGGGATCGATACTGGGGTCTTTATTTAAAGCCCTATATTACTTCAAACGATACGTATACTTGCGTAGTACCTATAGCGTGTAAAATTTTTCCATAAAATTATATTTACATACACTAGCCGCTATTATTATTTGGGTCAAAGTATTGGCTATAACATATTTTTGGAAGCATAAATTATTGCGTTATTTGCGGTCAGGTTACACATCTATCATGGCTCTGCCTGTAGCTAGAAAAGGTCTCCCCAAAATTATGGGTATCTCTTTATCTTCCTCCATATATAACACAAAGAAATGCACAGGAAAAATAAATTGATCCACTTTTACCAAAACATCTTCTATAACTCCTTTATAATATGAAATCAAACAATCTGCTAATTGCAGAGTTACAGTAGTCGATGTTATTTCTCCTAGTCCCAGTCTTTTGAATATTGATAGAGGCATAAAGTTAATGCTTGCTCTTAAATCACATAAAGCTTTTCCATAGAATCTTTCTCCGATTGCACATGGAATTGTGAAACTACCAGGATCCTTAAGTTTTTCAGGAAGCTTTTTCTGAATTGTCGCACTACACTCCTCACTAAGTGCAACAGTCTCATTTTCTTCAAACTTCCTCTTTTTATTAAGAATATCCTTCATAAATTTTGCATAGCTTGACATTTGTTCTAGGGCTTCGGCAAATGAAATATTAATGGTAAGCTTCTTTAATATCTCCAAGAATTTGGAAAATTGCTTATCCAACTTTTGTTGACGAAGTCTCTGAGGAAAAGGAGGTGGTGGTTTTTTTTAATCAACTTTAGGTGGATAATTAGGTCTTTCAAAACCTTTTGGAGCGTCCTCTTTAGGTCGTTCAATCTCTTCTTTCTCTACTTGAGTCTCTTTTTGAACTCTACCTTCTAATTCTTTTCCACTTCTCAGTTGAATTGCTTTGACTTGTTCTTTATTCTTTTCTCTTGGATTCACTTCAGTATTACTTGGAAGAATTCCTTGGGATCTATTACTTAAGGCATTTGCAATTTGTCCCAATTGATTTTCAATATTTCTGATGGTTGCTCCTTGAATTTGTAATTGATTTCCCATATGTAATACTACTTCTTCCATAGACAACTTCTTCTCCTTATTTTGTAAAGCGTTATTATAACCTGAAGGATAAGTTAATCTATTATTATTACCTTGGTTGTTTCAATTCCCCAATGGGTTTACTTGGGTGTTCCCCCATTGTTGATTAACACCACCCTGATTATTGTTATTCTAGTTAAAAATTGGATGATTCTTCCAACCTGGAATATGGGTTGTTAGGTTTGATTATAGCATTCACAGTTTCTGGTGAAGAATAAGAATCAACCATTTGGCCTAATTAATTTCTTTCAATCATGAGATGTGGCTGAGAAAAATTCATCCTAAATAGGTCTATCTTCCTTGATACAGCAACAACTTGATTTTCTAACATTGTAAAAGCATCATTTTCATAAACTTTGGATACCTTTTTAGGATTTAACCTTTCAGAAGTCCATTGAAAATTATTAGTAGTTATTTCTTCAATTGAAGCATAACCATCAGAAAATGGTTTAGACAATAATGGTCCACCAGCAGCAGCATCGATGATTGATCTAAGAGATCCAACTAATCAATAATAAAAAGTTTGAATTATTAACCAATATGGTATCGCATGATGTGGACATTTCTTGAGGAGATCTTTAAATCTTTCCAATGCTTCATATATTGATTCTCCTTCAAACTGACAAAAAGGTGTTATATCATTTCTCAACTTAGCAGTCTTAGATGGTGGAAAATATTTAGCAAGGAATTTTTGTGACAGTTCACCCCAAGTTCTAATTGATCCAGGTGCTAACGAATGTAACCACCATTTAGCTTTATCCCTTAGTGAGAAAGGAAAAAGTCTAAGTCTAATAGCATCATCTAAAACACCGTCATATTTAAAAGTAGCACACAACTCTAGAAAATTAGCAAGATGCAAATTAGGATCTTCAGTTATTGCTCCCCCAAACTGATTATTTGACACAATTTGGATAATAGCAGGTTCAAGCTCAAAAGAATTAGCAGTTACTGCAGGGTTTTGAATACTTAGACGAAGTTCATCTACTGTAGGGTTAACATAATCTCTTAAAGGGCTAAATTCTTGATGGATGCCAACATTATGATCTTGATGATTTACCATTTCTTGAATATTTTTTTCATTTTCTGTATTTTTAATTTTTTTTATTTTTCTGATAGTTCTTTCTAATTCAGAATCGTAAGGCACAAATCCTTCAGAACCTGAACTATGCATACAATAATAAAACAAAACAAAATACAACACACTAACAAAAATAAAGAAAAGTAAAAAATTTATAATTTCTTAATTCTCTTCAAAATGCAATCTAATTAATTTTCCCCGGCAACGGCTGCCAAAAACTTGATCCCCGATAAATATATGTGCTTACAAATATAATATGAAAATTGGCAACGGTGCCAAAAAATTGGTCCCTTCCGGTAGATATATGTATGTGTGCCAAAAGCTTGACTCCACACCAAATATATGTGATTTAGATATGAAAATTATGATTTTGAAATATGGGATACTACGCAATTATACATATCTGTTGACCTCATTTTTGATGTGGTCTTCTCTTCTTCTCTTTAGTACTTAGAATCTAGCCTTAGGCTTTTCCTTTGACTATCCTAGAGGATTAGAATTGGGACCCACCACTTAGAAATTCAAACCACCTCTTAAATCCCTGCAAACTCCATAAACTTGACTGTAGACCCCTAATCACCTAGAGGGTTGAAATCAAATGTGGAAGTTTAAAGGATGAGTTCCTATAGGACTCTTTGGCCTTAGAATCGCCTACAGGTGGCTTGGTCTGGTGAAGGGCTGACTTACACATACACTACATTTATACACTACACTTTCACACACCTCCTAAAAAACCACACCCATACCCAACTTGATCTCCTGACTCATGAAGGTGATTCACATGGATGGTCCTTAACCCCTAAGCCCTTGGCTAAGAGGGTTAGGAACAACATAGTGGGTGCCTCAAATGAGTCCCTTCATGACTCATGTGGGCTTGATATGGCTTCATGGCTCAACCAAAATGATTTCATTCCACTTACATTCACCTAATCTTCAATTTTGCAAATTTTTAATTTTTGACCCCCGGGACCCTACACCCGCTTAGCCTACCCAAAACCCTTGAAATTATCCAAATTTCTCAAAATTTCCAAATTACCCAAAATTCCTCAAAATCAATCCCAAACATTCCCACATTACTCAAATTGATCATTCATAGTAAAAAGTACCAAAAATTCCAAAAATACCTCTCAATACCCTCCAAATACCCAAAATGCCCCTCTTAGCCAAAAAATCCAAAAATTCAGAAAATTCCCAGAAAATTCCAGAAAATCCCAAATATTCCCAATTTCATTTTGTTCAACTACACCATGGGCCAATTTTGTCAATTTACCCCACTTTTGTCAAAATCCCTAATTTGACCCATTTTAACCCAAAGTGAACCCAATGTCAAACCAAACCTACCCAATTGACTCAAATTCTGGTCCAATTCAATTCTAGACTTCAATTCAACATCCCCAACACCAATCTAGACCAAATCCAAACCCAATTTGATTGGCATTGGGATCCAATTTCACTTTTGGCCTTAAAGCCCAATTTGGACCCATGACCCAAACCTAACCCAAACTAACCCAATTCAACTCCAATTAACTCCAAATATTTTCTAAACCTTCCTTAACATTCCCACAAACAAAACACTAACTTTATTTGCCCAAAATTTGGACCCAAACCCCACTCAAATTCAACCCAAAGCTAAAAGGCCCAATTTTGACCTAAACCTAAACCTAGCCCAAATAAGCCCAAATCCCAAGCCAAAACCCAACCAAAGCCAAAACCTCTTTGAAACATTCCCATAAACATTTCCCAACATTAATTTTACATCAATTTCAACTCTAACCCAACATTGGCCCAAGTTAGCCCAATTTGACCTACATTGGCCCATTTACCAAAGAGGCCCAAATCCAAACCAATTCAATTCCAAATCACACCAAATTGACTTCAAACTATTCATGAAACATCCCTAAACCAATTGCAACATTTATTTGACATGGTCCTTCACAAAATTTTCACCCAAATGCCCATCCTAAAATCAAAAAAAAAACCCACTTCCCTAAACCATTTTAAAAGCCCACCTTTACCAAATTTTAAAAGCCCAAACCCATCCTAAAGCCCACACTACAATCTCATCTCATCCTCACTCAATTAATATCACTCCCTAAGTGCTAAATCCATCATGAAAATCAAACCAAAATGGTGTTATGCCAAATCCCATCAAATAACTCCAAAATATCCAAAATCCTTAAAAATCCATTTTTATGAAATTGACCAAACTTTTCCAAGCCATAGGCAAGCCATGAAGCCATGCATGAGCCACATGGAAGCCATGAAAGCCCTTTACATGTCACCATGCTATCTTGGGCAAATGGAGGGGGTCCTTTCCATATTCCCTTAAGGTGATTAACCATGTTCATGTCTCCTTTAAACCATGTTTAACCTTAATTGTACTTGGATGGTGACACTTCCCCACTAATCAAGCTGACCTAAACCACTTTCTCTTCAACCCAAACTAGCCATGGGGTGGTGCACCTAGCCCAAAAGGATGGGTTGACCCAAACCAAGCCAAAATGGCCTCTTCCCCATTCCATTCCAAGACATCCCCTTTACACACGACAAGGCCCAATTGACTGCACTAAACCCCAGCCCTGACCCACCTGGACTCGAGGGTGACCCATGCTGCCCGGCCGGCCGCACAGGTCACCGGAAAACACCATGACTGTTCTTCCCATGCCCAGAGCAGCTGATCCCAACCCTTGGCCATCCCTGTGAGGCTCTCCAGCCACCTCTATTTAAACACCACCCCTTCTCGGCCATTGGAGGTGCTGAACAAAACCTTAAGGAAACTCTGCCAAAATCATTCCAGATCACTCTCCACACATAGAGCACTTGATCCCCACTGAATTCCAGCCCAATTCCCTCCGAGTTGAGCTCGATTTTGAGCTCGAACTTCAGCATAAAAACCAGGACACTTCTCCACGATGGATCAATCCCCAAATTGGTAGTCCTACACCTTCACCGGACCGAGAGGAGAAGTTTCCCCTTGAAAGCCCCATCTCCAGGCCACCCGATTGTCCCGGCCTCCAAGTTTTGTGATCGAGCTGTGGTCACTTTCATAGCTAGACAATTCACCAGGCCAAGGGACTTCATTTGGAGCTTGCTTGGACCCAATTGAAGGTGACACAACTCTCAGATCGAAGCTTCACTTCTCTGAGCAAAGGTATGGACTCACTCTTCTTCCCGAGCTTACAGAGATTCTCCATTTAATTTGAGTCAACTTAAATACATGTTTACCGTATGGATGTGTTCGTCTCCTCAAGACGAATCCATAGAGCATAAGAACATGAAAATCCGTTGAGAATCGAGTGAGAAATTAGGGTTAGAAGGTTGACGGTCACGGGTGCACACCAGTCGTAGACGATGACCATGAGCCATCGGATCAAGCGTGTATCGAGTGGGCGGTCTGGATTGAGTCGGACAGCGCGTTGGTACGTGACCCGCGGGGCCCTGGATCGCTGAGTCAGATGGCGGCGCCGAATCAGAAGACGCCGCGTGGAGCTTCGGAGATGCCTAGGTTGACGCGGCGCCGCGTGGATAAGTAGAAAATTAGGGTATTTTTCTATTTATTTAATTCCCTAAACTTCAAAAATGCATAACTTTGTGTAGAAAAATCAGAAAAATAAAATAAAAATACTCTCTTGCTCAGTGAACAGAGGAGAATAATGTGGAAAAGAAATCATTTAATTTCATCAAGTATTTTATTTTTAATGATTTATTTACTTGTCTGCATTGTTTTAATTCTCCATGCATATAGGAAATTCACCATGGCATGAGACCATAGGGCTTTTGAATCCTCCGAATTTGGGAACATTCCCTGAATTTTCCAAAGTCGGAGGCCATCCCTATGAGAAGTTATTGATTTTTCAAATTCATGTTACTGTTTTGAGTATTTTAAATCCAATAATTAACATGTTGTGAAATAAATTCTAGGAAAATTTGGTGATGTTTCTTTTGACCAGAGGACCCTAGGAAAAATAGGTTTTGAATTAATCCACTTGAAATAACCCTAATTGGCTTAAACACCCAAAATAGCTCCTTAATTAATTAGAGCTAATCATACATCAAATTGACTTGAAATCAATTCTCCACTGACCTTTAGGATCAGAGGAACCCACCATAAAATTTTGAAGTCAATTGGACTTGGTTAGCCCTAATAAATGGGTTGATTAAGCCATTTAGCCAATTTAAACTTTAAAAATTCATAACTTTCAAAATACTTTTCAAAAATTCACCAAATTGGTTTTGGAGTCTCTCTGATATTAGGGGAATTTAGGAAAATTAAAATTTCAATTTTCTAAAAAAGTTGATTTTTTCTATTATTTTAATATTTTAATAATTAAAAAAATAATAAAAATCACAAAAATAATAAAATTCACCAAAATGTCACATTTTGAATTTTAGTCACTTAGGAACAAACCCCATATTTTTCTTAGGTCTCTATGATGAGTTATTAAATTTTAAAGCCCTAGGGTAATTTTAAAATTAAAAAATGTATTTTCTAGGATTTCCACTAAAATAATTCTAATAAAACAAAGAAAAATCAGAAAATTATAAAAATTGATTCTCTGATTTCCTTGATATCAGAGAGATTTTTGAAAAATATAAAATTCATTTTTCAACCTTTATTTTATTTTTAAATTAATTAATACTCCAAAACTCAAAATAATTATAATAAAAATAATATAATTCAAAAAATCACCAAAATTGGTCCAAGTGGTCCTCTAGTCATTAGGAATGTCCCATAATTTTCTTAAGGACAGAAACTTTTCCTTGGTCATAATATTAAATTTTCCTTGGAAATCCTTATTTTCCACCAAAATTAATTACATAAATAAATTAAATACAGAAAAATCACATTTTCTCCTCTCATGTCTTTATTGACATATGAGTGAAGTCACATAAAAATTTCAAATTCATTTGAGCTCAATTTAGTGAGTTATGAAATTATTAAGCTTGAAGGGCAAAATGGTAATTAAAATTTTAACCCTTAATTAAAACTTTAGGCTTAATAAAATGAAAGAGTAAAATATTTGATCTTAATCTGATTTGGATGATTGAAATTTAAATAATTAAAGGGTAGGAACCTATTAAACAATTCAAAAATAATTGAAATGAACTTTAATTAAAATAATTAATTAAACTTGGAAGAATAATAAATTTGGAATTATTAAAATAGGGATGTCATTAGGAAGAGATTTATTCTTTAATTTAAGAATCCCTAAATTAATCATCTCAATAATATTTAATTCCTAATCAAAATGATAATCCAAGTTTAAGATTTAAAATGCTAAAAGACTTAATCATTAAATTAAATTAAAGTTAAATTATTTAAATTAAATCTTTTTAAAATTTCAATTAAATTAATACTTTAACAATTAAAATTAAGTCATCTTTAAAACATAAAAAATAAAATATTAAATTAAAATTAAAAATAAAATTAAATTAAAATTTAAATTAAATTAAATAAAATAAAATTAAAACATATTAAATTAAATCAAATTAAATCAAATTAAATTAAATTAAATTAAATTAAATTAAATTAAATTAAATCAAATTAAATCAAATTAAATTAAATTAAATTAAATTAAATCATATTAAATTAAATTAAATTAAATTAAATTAAATTAAATTAAATTAAATTAAAAAATAAAATCAAGTTAAAATTAAAATTAGATTAAAATTAAATAAATTAAATTAAAATTAAAACTAAACCAAATTAAATTAAATTAAAGTTAAATCAAATTAAATTAAATTAAGTATAACATCACCTAAGACATAAAGAATTCAAAAATAAATCTAAAACAACTTGAACACTATTCCAAACTTAAATCCATTAACTGAAATTAAATCATAAGTCACTTGAACATCCATTTGCCCTCGAAAGCTTTTGTTGTCACAACTCCTAAATGGAGTATTAAGTGAAGTGTTACTTCACTTATAGGATATTCAAATGTCCTAGTTCACTGAGCAAAATAACAAAATTGAACTTCCGAACGATTAATTCATTTGTATAATTAAATTCTCTTGGACTTAAAATAATCCTAGAAATATTGAAAAGATGTTTAAGATTCGTCTTAAGCACTTCCTCGATATGATAGGATGTTTATAAGAACAATTGAACTTAATTGTTCTTTGATGAAGGAAATCGTCCTCAAACCAAAATACCGAGCACCTAGACGTCATAGGAGATGACTAGCTATAGGAGTAGGACCTTGGTAGAAAACCATAACCCTTCCCTTAGCTTTACCTAGGAACTTGCTTTAAATGCTTAAATATTCTAATTGTGTTTTAAGTGCGGCTTGGGATGACGGGAAGACCCTCCAGGTACGCTTTTATTTTATTGCAATTTACCTTATTGTAATTTATTTAATCGCATCGCACTTACTTTTCTTGCATGATAAACAACTGTTGCATGAAAACCCACACCTTTAGGATAGTCCCTAAAACTGAAACCAAAACTAAAGTAAAAGTTATTGCAAGATAAAATTCACCGCCACAACATTTCAAAATATAAAACAACTCGAAAATTTAATCACAAACAGAACAACAAAACTACAACTACAACTAAATTAAAACGTCTTGTTGGATGATCGGGAATACCTCGGATGATGTAACCTACGTGTTGCTAACGTGATTTCCCACGGTCTAAATGAAAGTGTGGAACTCATTCAGTTGAGTTTAGCAAATTCATATGGACTAAGTGAATCCGATAAAAATAACGATGCCGGAACGATGGAACCGTGGGATCTTAACCGGTGTTGTTATAATCAACTTTAAGATTTTTTTAATTAAAATATTAAAAACACCTGGATTTTAAGATATTCTCTAAACCAGAACACTTCTCTCATCTCCTGATTTATGACTTCTAAAACTAAACCTCTGCAACAACAAGGAGCTCGGAGCATGGTGGGCGAGCACGGCCATCGTCACGACAAAACTCGAGTCTACTTCGAGCAAAACTTTCCTTAGAACTAAATAACCAATCCATAGGACTTCGAGGTAGTTTGCCTAGTGCAACATAAATCCTCAACTCTTCGTTAGGCATTTGCATGATCATGTCATTTAAATTAAGCCCTAACCGGTCTTAGGATTTCCGAGGTAGTTGTCTGATACGACATAAACTCTCATATCTTCAAGGCTATTCGTATGATTTTATCATACAAATATAAGTCCTAATTAATTGAAATTGGCAAGATCAAAACACTAAATAAACATTAGGACTTTCCTAAATTCAAGCCAAACAATAGGATAGTCGGGAAATTACCGAAGTTCGCTTTGAATCTATGATTTCTCCTACCTTTCTTCCTTTGAATTCCCAAAACAAAATGTTCCAAATTTGATCCATTCCCTATTGAAATTCCAATATTCAATCCCTTGAAAACTTAAACTTTGAAATTCTTGAGAACAAAACTACTGATTATTATTGAGAGTTTTCTTAGGTGATTCCCATCACTTAAGATGTAATTAACTATAGGGGCTTGCCCTTATAGGGAATTTTAAGAACCCAGGTAATATAAACCCTGTTTAATGTTTTCATGTTAAGCAGGGGAACTTGTCGGCTTATAAAATTGGTTCGCAGACCAAACGGACGTCACAAATCTTCTAGTTTATTTAATCGAGCCCCATCATCAAGCAGTGTGTCTATTCTTCGGGATAGATACACGGTTTGTGATGCGATGTTCGTTTATATAAACTATTTGGGATGCGAGATCGGTTTGATTTCATATCTTAAAATTTTCAAATTTAAAATTATTTTCAAAATCAAATTCTACTTTCTAAATTATATATATATTTAAATTAAATTTAAAATTCGCCGACAACTTCTGTAGGCGACCCCTTTTAAAAAATACAACACTCAACATAAAAATATGCCGACAACTTCTGGCGACTCCGCTGGGGAAAATTCCTCTCTCCATTTTTAATAAGATAGTTTTGCTTTAAAAAATCGGTAGTGTATCCATGTCCCTAATGGATCAAACTACCCTTCTTTCCATTGGAATACTATGTTCATTTCTATCTTGAACGAGTATAGCCAACATTCTCTCGGATTTAGGAGCCACTGTTTAGACACCCCTAAACAGAGAGGTTCCGAGATCCTTTTACCTCATTTCTGAGGCGGGGTGGACCCCAAATAGGTGTTAGTTTAGGAGTGATCCTTCGAGTCGAGAAGTCTTGCATAAGACTTTCTTTTCCTTTCCAATTCTGAATCAGATTCATTACCTTCTCTACACCTTTGAACATTCCGTTCTAAATAAACAAACCCTCTAATGAATGACTCTTTTAACAAATATACATGAACAAGAATGTGTTCGGACTCTTTTCGATTCCTTTCTTTTCGTCCTGATGAGAAGAAGCATAACTTGGGACTGACAATCAGAATCTACCCTGCAGAAATGGAAGCCCCAAAGCTGATTTTCTCCTTCACCAATGGACTGGACTTCGCTGTTTACAAGGATGAGCTGCCCGACAATGGGATCATCCGGTTTGGACAAGGATTCGAGAACACAAATGTCAAGATCACTTACGTTACCCTCTTCGCGCTGACAAACAAAGTATCTGAAATTGAGAGACCTTTGTTCGAGTTCAACCTTAAGTCAACTCAAGAGTTTCCTCCCCTGCAAAGGGTTCCAGCTGAGTGGAATGCTACTGTCTAAAGGAGGACTGTTATCTCTACCCCCACTGGTCTAGTCGTCTCTGCACCTAACCCGGCTTCCGCCAAACTGAAGGGGAAGGAAGTTCAAATTTGTAACGAGCATGTTACGTGGAGGGTACAGGTTTCCGTGCAAGACCTTCTGTTTTTGAAATTGGGTCCAGCTCAAGGGTTCCACCCCTAACACGGACTTAGAGGAGAAACGGAGGCAGGAAGATTGCCAGGAAGGCCGTAGCCGCTCGAAGTCGCTTTCTTAGAAGAAATCCCCGAGTACACACCATTACCTGAATACATACCATTGCCTGAATATACACCCCATTTGGAAGGAAGTAGATTCCATCCCCTTTCCGTCGCAGCTGACGAGGAAAATGTCCGCAGGATTGCCTCCACATTACCTCGACCTGCATACTATAGCGACAACAGAAGGAAAAGGGCAAGGATTACACCATTTGCCCGACTACAGACTGTGATTGAGAAGTTAGTAAAGAAAGAAAAATGCCCTGTATCGGAGATTTTAAGAAGGATAGGGCGGGTGCCGGCCAAATCCCGTCTTGGGCTACGAGTAGAACTTGCTATCGCTACGAGAAGAGCCGAATAAGAAGATGAAGGCTAGTCCACTCGTTGTTGTTTCGGGTTTACGGATCGGGGAGGATACCACCTTCCGTATTCGGCGACTGAGACCATCCGGTCCTAGGCCTTCTGCTGCTAGAAGGATGGTATGGCGTCCCACTACCAGCCAATTAAGACCGAAACAACAACCTGAGAAGGAAAGTCTTGTCAGGAGACTCGATTCCGAAGAAAGTGCTACTGCAGTAAAGGGGACTCATGAGAAGGAAACCCGACAGTTATCACATGACAACTGCAAGGATGTACAGAAAAGACCACTAGAAGATGCTATGGAAAAGCTAAGAACTGATATTCGATGATTACAAGAGAAAGAGAAGAGAAGTTTGGAGATGAAGTTGACTCGTCAGAGTTCATGGATGATGAATATGCAGAAATTAACATGGTTGAAACACGAGCTTCGTCGGCTTCACAAGGTGCTCCTGCAGCCGCAGAAAGAGAAGAACCGGAAGTAATGAGGAGGCAGCTTCAAGAGAAAGATTATACGATCGCCCAAATGGCAAAAAGGATGGAAGAAATGGCTGTAGCCCTAGCCACCCTCCAGAGTCAAGTTCAACCCCAAAGGGAAACACCCCCAGAGGTCATTCACATTGTAGACGGAGGAAAGGAGATTACATCCGTCAACGGGGATGATCAATTAAAGAAGGATGCAACACAAAGTATGATTCCGGAAAAGGATATCAAGAGCTTGGTGGAACAGCAGGTGCGAGAAGCCTTGGCACAATTAAAGAGCGGGACATCCATTCGGACGTGTAGACCTTACCTCGAAGAATTCGACGACGTCCAATATCCGAAATGCTTTGTACCACCTCTGTTCAAGACCTTTGATGGAACCGGAAACCCTCGGCAGCATGTTGCACATTTTCGTGTCAGTTGTTGCAATGCCGACGGAAGTGATGCTTTACTCTTCCGACAATTTGTCAGCAGCCTGTCAGGAATCGCCTTTGATTGGTATGCAGAATTACCAAACGGTTCGGTGAAGACATTTTCGGAACTAGAGAACCTCTTCATCAAGCGATTTTCCGGAGCTCAGCACCACATCACTATAGGTGATTTAGTGGTAGAGAAGCAGAAACCGAACGAAACATTGGTGGACTACATACTTCGATGGAGGAACCTAAGTATGAAGTGTGAGTCGCAGCTACAAGATCAACATGCGGTCGGCATTTTACTAAAAAGCATCCATGGCCCGATAGCACTTCTCCTCGAGGATTTACTATTAAGACTTTCGAGAAGTTGTTAAGCAAGGTCGGAAGCTTGCAAGAGGAGGCGAAACAATTAAGTTTCACCGACAAAACGGACAAACGAAGCCCGTGAAAACTTTTGAAAAGAAGTCCGAGATCGTTGCGGCGAGTCGACAAAGGCAAGCAACCAATACAAATATCGTCGAACGGCCGCGGCAACCTCAACGGAATTACCGACAACCCCGACCCAGCTATCGGTCATCTCAACGGTATGAACAACCGCCTCGTCCGCAACGTATGTTAAGGGAACTTCGAGCGAGGAGTATCCGTTCAAGAATGAGGCGATGCCGAAAATGTTCCGCGGCTCGATGAAGACTCCAGATTTCCAACTGCCAGAGCCTAAAAGACCAGAAGAAGTCGACAAGAAAGGTGATCCCAACTTTTGCCCTTACCACCGGATGCTTGGACACAAGATAGAAGATTGTATTACCTTCAAGAGTTGGCTCAACGACAATCTTCGAAAAGGGAACATAACGATCCCGAAGGAATACATGAAGGAACCCCAGAAAGGAGGTTCCGTCAATGTTATCTCGACGGATCTCATTGTTTCGATAGATCCTTATACGACTGACGATGGATGGACTACCACTTGGACAAAGTCTTCAAAGAAGGTTTTGGATCACATCCAAACCGCTTCAGTGCAAGCTTCAATTCAGAGTTCGAAAACTGTCAAGTCGGGACTAACACTTACGATAGAAGAACCACCTCAACAAGAGACGACTGAAGAAAAGAAGAAAATTGACGAAGAAGAGAAGACCGAGGCTCCTAAGGCTAGACTAGGGGCTGCTTATCCTAGGATTGTTGTTTCCGATTCGGGGGAGAAATCCCTCGAACCTCTGACTCTGTATGATTATCTGCTCACCCCGGTGGGATCTTATAATGATAAGGGTTATGGCGTTGGCTACGTTTTGATCGTTTCTAACGATTACGTAACTAGCGACAATCAACCTAATCCGGACGTCGATCCTGATACAAATGACAATTCTCAAATCATACACAAGCTCGACGAACACAATGACAAAGAAGACATCCACCAAGGAGGATACGAAAGTTCAATAAGCAACGAATCTATTTGCGAGTTTCGAGGAGCTCCAGTCACAATAGAGTTAGAGCCTTCAGACTCCGAAGCTAATCCTGAAGAATCTGTCATTCCAATTCAGAAGGACGCATCAGCAAACTCAATACTAGATTCAGAAGAAATCACAGAAGTCAACTTAAGAAGTGGAAGAGTTCTACCTCCGAGAATGGGTCCAAAAGACAAAGGAAAACAGGTGGTTGTTCAGGAAGAACCAACCCCAGCAGAAGAAATACCCATTCGGGAAGAAAACGAGACACATGAAAACAAAGTGGACTACAACGTGCAAGCCCATCTTAGGAAACTACCAGCCAAACTGAGCATCTACGACGCTCTCATCTTATCAAAGGAGATGAGAGAAACTCTGATTAAGGCCTTACTTGATCCAGAAATTTGCTTAGCTCAAATGGCTGGAGATTCCTTAGATGAGGTTTGCTCGTTAAAGGAACAGCGAGGTGTCACCTTCACGGACAATGACCTACTACTTGGGACGGCGAGACCACAACCGAGCCGTTGTACATTTCGATTACAATTGGGAAGTTTACACTCTCCGGAGTATTGGTGGATCCGGGAGCATCAATCAATACAATGAATCTTCGAACGCTAGCATACATGGAAATTGATGCTCGCGAACTCGAAGCGGACAAAATGTTATTAAGAGGATTCAACCAGAAAGGAGAAAGAGCCCTCGGATCAATAACACTGCTAATGAAGACCGGTGACTTAGCAAAGACAACTGCGAAATTTCACATAATTGATTCAGAAACGTCGTTCAACGCTCTACTGGGCCGACCATGGATACATGAAAACCGGATGGTACCATCATCCCTACATTAGTGCATCAAATACTACGATGGAGGGGAACAGTGCATCAAAGTTGACTTGCAACCATTCTCCGTGCATGAAATTGGAATCCATGAAGGTGCAGCTTATTACGCACCTCCGAAGAAAACAATCTTCTCCAGAGATACCATGACAAATGAAACAAAGGAAATTTGGGACGACGAAGAACCTGAAGTTCTAGTCCAACAGTCACTCACCACTCCCTTACGGCGAGATGGTGAAAGTTTATCCACAACTCGCATCCGAGGTCGAGGCCGGGGACGAGGTCGTGGCAGAGACGTTAGGACTATTGGACGAGAGGAAACCGAGCCATCAATGTTGAATGGGAAGATAGTTCGAAGAAGAAAAAGAAATCAAGCAAGAAGCGGCGACAATAAGTCGGAAGAAGCGCACAATTCGGGATCTCTCTCGAAAATGAAAAGAACGAGGAATATAAATCAATGTACGAGAGGATTAACCACTATGTACATACTATGACCCTGACCCCTATCCATTCTAATAAGATCGAGGGTATGGAGGTCAAAGAGGTACGTGGCGGTGGTGCAAAGCCAATCAAATTCTACCGTGGTGCTCCTTCCTCCAAAACTGAAAACAATGTACAATTTGAAGATGCTACTTCATCAGAATTAATGGAATTAACTTTTGAGTGGTACTCTCCCTTTGTTCAAAATTTAATTCAGCGTGGTTTCTTACCTCGACAATGGACAAAAGGTCAATCACAACATTTTGGAAATTTAAGGAATAACTCTGGTCGTCCACCCAATTCAAAACATGGTCTCGGATTCGGCACAATAGGATCAGTTGACGATACTGAATTTTGCATGGTTGTCACTTGCAAGTCTAATGAAGACTGCATGGAAACTACAGAAGAACTCGAAGATTTACAAATTGGAGGCGCTCCACCAGAATTCGAAGAAGGGATCAAATCTACAATAGATGATTTAATGGAAGTTAACTTAGGTACTAGCGAAGAACCTAGATCTACCTTTGTTAGCTCCTTACTCAATAAAGAAGATTCCGAAGAAATAATCAAGTTATTAATGGAATTTAAAGACTGTTTTGCTTGGAGCTACGATGAGATGCCAGGTTTAGCTCCGGAGGTCGCGGTCCATAAGCTAGGAGTGGATCCTACTTCGTCCCGGTCGGACGAGGTCCCGAGAAGAATGCGTCTAGAAATCAAACAACAAGTCATAGGCTGAAGTTAAAAAGCTAATAGACGCCAAATTTGTCCGTGAAGAACAATACCCGACTTGGTTGGCCAACGTGGTACCAGTCAGGAAGAAGAATGGTCGGATCAGAATTTGTGTAGATTTCAGAGATTTAAACAAGACAAGTCTGAAAGATGAATTCCCTCTACCAATCCCAGAATTGATGATCGACATTGCTTCGACACATGAAATATTCTCATTCATGGATGGATCTTCAGGATACAACCAGATAAAAATGGCTCCAGAAGACGATAAACTTACAGCATTCGTAACGCCGATCGGAGTATATTGCTTTACACGGTGATGCCATTCGGATCGAAGAATGCGGGAGCAACCTACCAGAGAGCGATGACAAGAATTTTTTATGATCTCATCCATAATCAAGTCGAATGCTACGTGGATGATGTGGTCATCAAAAGCAAAGTAAAGGAAAACCACTTGTATGATTTGAGAATTGTTTTCGAACGATTAAGAAAATTTAACCTTAAGATGAATCCCTTAAAATGCGCCTTCGGTGTCACCTCTGGGAAATTCTTAGGATTCGTTGTCCGACATCGTGGAATTGAAATCGACCCGGAAAAGATTAAAGCCATCTTAGAAATGCCGCCTCCCAAAACCTTAAAACAATTACGATCTTTTCAAGGGAAGTTGGCATATCTTCGACGCTTTATCTCGAACTTGTCAGGTAGGTGTCAGCCTTTCTCGGCATTAGTTAAAAAGGACGCCAAATTTATTTGGGAAGAGAAATGCCGGAGGGCCTTTGAGGACATTAAACAATATTTAATGACACCTCTCGTCTTAGCGGCCCGGTCTCGGGTAGACCGTCGATACATTATACCGCGGCTTTAAACGACTCTCTCGGAGCCCCGTTGGCAGGGTCGATGATGAGGGTAAAGAAAATGCTCTTTACTTACCTAAGCCGTCGTTTACTTCCGACGGAAATAAGGTATCCCGCAATTGAAAAGCATTGTTTGGCCCCGATCTTCGCCGCTCAAAAGCTCGGAGCACTACATGCTTTCTCATAAGGTCAACTCGATTTTGAAATTTAATCCATTGCAATACTTGATGACCCGTCCGACGCTTTCCGACAGACTTGCCAGATGGTCAATGATATTATTGCAATTCGATATAACTTTCGTGCCTCTCTGTGCCGTAAAGGGACAAGTCCTAGCAGATTTCCTCGCAGCACACCCCTTGCCGGCAGAATCGCCTCTCAATGACGACTTGCCGGATGAACAAATAATGAGCTTAGAAGACCCGATGATCGACGTTGGGAATTGTATTTCGACGGAGCATCTTCGAGCACACAAAGACGAAGAATCGCAAGTGATAGTGCCGGTAAGGCGAGGAATCGGACTAATCTTTATAACACCGGAGTGGGGGATGTTAAGATACTCCTATCACTCGACGAGCCGTGTACGAACAACGAAGCGGAATACGAAGCCCTCATAACGGACTCGGAATTAACTATTCAAATGGGGATAACAAACATCAACATCTACGGGGATTCACGAGTTAATCATTCAACGGATCGCCGGACGGTACGAGATTTTAAAGCCAAGACTCGAGCAATACTTCCGGTATGCCATGAAACTGTTGGAACAAATTCCGAATGTGACGATCTACAAAATTCCCGAAAAGAAAACGCTTTAGCGGATGCGTTAGCCCGCCTCGCAAAAGAATTTGCCCGCTTGCAAGATGAATCGATGGAAGTGTCGGTTCATGGACGTCGGGTCCTATCACGGCTCGACATAGACACAATACACAAATCGAGAAAAGGAAAAAGGATCAATTGCAGCGGTGACGGAAAACACGGAAGATTGGCGACGGCCATTAATAGATTACACGCAAACGGGGAAACTACCAGACGATAGGTCGTTAGTCCATCAGATCAAGAAAAGAACTTTGTCCTATGCATTAATAAACAATACATTATACAGAAGGTCTTTTGATCAGATGTGGCTAAGATGCCTAAGCGGGTCCGAGGCTCGTGAAATCGTTAAAGAGGTGCATTCAGGACTCTGTGGCGCTCACCAGTCGGGTCCGAAGATAAAAATGAAAATTAAAAGACTAGGGTACTACGGCCCTCGATGATGACCGACCGCATGAAAGTCGCCAAGAGCTGTCACCAATGCCAAGTGCACGGAGTGGTTCTACACTAACCTCCAAATGTGCTACATCCGACAATTACGTCGTGGCCATTTGAATGTTGGGGCACAGATATAGTGGGTCCAATAGAACTGCCATCTTCAAAAGGACATCGCTTCATTCTTGCAGCTACGGATTACTTTTCCCAAGTGGGCAGGGCAGTTCCACTCAGAGAAGTGAAAGCACATCACGTGCTACAATTTTTCAAGAACCAAGTTGTCTACCGTTTCGGAGTGCTGCGCAGGATTATCTCAGATAATGGGTCAGCATTCAGAAGCACACAAATCAACAATTTTGTCAGAAGACACGGAATCGACTGGCGCTATTCAACAATTTACTACCCGAAAGCAAACGGCCTGGCTAAGGCTTTTAATAAAACTCTCGTTCAAATTTTAATGAAAACTTTGGACGACAATAAGAGAAATTGGCATGAGAAATTATTAGAAGCCTTATGGGCCTACCGGACAACCTTCGAACTCCTACTCAATCTACACCTTACGCTCACGGTGTATGGGTCCGAGGCGGTGTTACCTTTAGAGGTCCAACTTCCTTCACTCGGGATTGCGGTTGCAAACAAAATCACGACGAGAAGAGAATGCCAAATTACGACTAGAGGAATTAGAAAGCCTAGAAGGGAAAAGACTTGCGGCGCAACAAAATTTAGAACTATACCAAGCTAAGATGGTTCGAGCCCATGACGAGTCGGTCCGCCCGAGAACCTTGAAAGTTGGTGACTTAGTTCTCGTTCTCAAGAGACCTATCCTTGCACACCGCAAGATAGGAGGAAAATTTGAACCCACTTGGGAAGGACCGTTTGTGGTTGAGGCGGTTACTCGGGAGGCTCCTACCGGCTAGTGAAGCGCGAGGGAACGACATATGCTTCCGATCAATGGACGATACTTGAAGAAGTATTACGCTACCTGATGTTTCGAAGGAATGAATTTTTTATCCCTAGAAGCACGGGTGAGGTAATTACTTATGACTGGGTCCGAACCCAAAAATAATAAAAAATGTACTAAAATAAATAAAATGATGATGATAAAGTTTTCCTTGTTTCCTTTTCCATGTCAAAATCTCTTTCCTGATCTTATCCCACTTCATTCCTATTAAATTTAAAAATACAAGAAGTAATAATAAAAAAAAAACTGTCTTTAATAAACATTTTCTTAATGTTCTTGTTCTTAGTACAACCCCTGATCCTTTTCCTTGTCTTTTCGCAGGGAAATGTCGAACGGGCGGTTGGTCCTGAACTTTAGAAATGGCGTAAGCCTTGCACTCGACGAAAAGAGGGTGAAAGATGGAGCGATAATAGAGATTGACTCAGACTTCGTACCAGCAGGCCTGCAATACGAGGAAAGTGACTGGGTCCCGATTGACCGAGAGGAACTGCCGGTCGGACGATAATGAAAGTGGGTGGCCCAAGCCACCAATCCGAGCAAGCAAGAAAAGAAAAACAAACACTCGAAGAAGACAAGAGAATCAAATGCGTAGTCGCTACGGCAGAGGGCGAGCTTGTCAGCGCCGCGCCCACAGAAACTCAGGAAGTACGAAGAGCTATTCTCACAGCAACTCAATGAAGAAATAAAAATCGCCGTATCCGCAAGATGTTAACTAAATTAGTAGCGGATCAGCGCGACGAGGCAGTTGCTACGGCCAGTACATACACTTCTAGGACACCAATTCACCAGGAACCTGAAGAAAGGAGACCAGCTCCGAGGATAACAGAAGAGACCAGGGAAATCTCAAGAAGAACAGAAGAAAGAAGGCTACAACGCCACCAGACAAAGCCACCGGTAATGCATAACCTTGTTGCAGAAGCAACCCCGAAGGATGTCCCGACGGACACCATCCCCGAGGAGCCGAGGTATGCAGGAGAACGTGAAGGGATTGAGCCATACGCCATCCAGTTACTTGTCGTATAGGTATTAAATCATTATTTTTATTAGCTTTAATGGTCACTCCTCCTTTCTTAGGAACACAGTGAATTGGGCTTACCCAAGCACTGTCCGAAATAGAATATATAATATTATTATCTAATCATTTTAATATTTCTTTCTTGACTACTTCTTTCATTATTGGGTTTAATCTCCTTTGTGGATCTACTCTAGGCTTATGTTCGTTATCTAAAATAATTCTGTGCATACAGATTGAAGGACTAATTCCTTTAATATCTGCTAAAGTCCAACCAAAAGTTTTCTTATATTTTTTTAATGTGTCTAACAGTTTTTGTTCTTGTAATTCATTCAATTCAGCTGATATAATAACTGGTAGGGTTGAATTGTTACCTAAGTAAGCATATTTTAAATGATTAGGTAGAATTTTTAATTCGAGTTTAGGGGGTCTAATTATTGACGGAACTATATTCTTTTTAATGTTTTCAGTATTATCCAACATTTCAAAATTTTCCTTTATATAATCCAGTTTTTCATTATTTGCTTTTTCAATTAATTCAGTATTTTCTTTTTCTAACTTTTCTTCATAATATTCTTTAAAATGTTCATTTTGCAAATGTTCAAGTATTTCCATTCGAAAACATTCATCATCTTTTTCTAAGGCAGGATATTTCATTGATTTTGCTTTTTTAAAAGTTACTTTTTGATCGTTTACTCTCATAGTCAATTCTCCTTTCTGAACATCAATCATAGCTTTTCCAATGGCTAAAAATGGTCTTCCTAATATTATTGGAATTTCTTTATCTTCTTCCATATTGTTGACCTCATTTTTGATGAGGTCTTCTCTTCTTCTCTTTAGTTCTTAGGATCTAGCCTTAGGCTTTTCCTTTGACTATCTTAGAGGACTAGAATTGGGATCCACCATCTAGAATTTCAAACCACTTCTTAACTCCCTGCAAACTCCACAAACTTGACTGTAGACCCCTAATCACCTAGAGGGTTGAAATCAAGTGTGGAAGTTTAAAGGATGAGTTCCTATAGGACTCTTTGGCCTTAGGACTGCCCTGGGTGGCCTGGTCTGGTGAAGGGTTGACTTACACACACACTACACCTATACACTACACTTTCACACACCTCCTAAAAACACACCCATACCCAATTTGACCTCCTGACTCATGTAAGTGATTCACATGGATGGTCCTTAACCCCTAAGCCCTTGGCTAAGAGGGTTAGGAACAACATAGTGAATGCCTCAAATGAGTCCCTTCATGGCTCATATGGGTTTGATATGGCTTCATGGCTCAACCAAAATGATTTTATTCCACTTATATTCACCCAATCTTCAATTTTTCAAAATTTCAATTTTTGACCCCCGGGACCCTACACCCGTCTAACCTACCCAAAACCATCGAAACCACCCAAAATTTGCAAAATCACCTAAATTACCCAAAATTCCTCAAAATCAATCCTAAACATTCCCACATCACTCAAATTGATCATTCATAGCCAAAAATACCAAAAATTCCAAAAATACCTCCCAATACCCTCCAAATACCCAAAATACCCCTCTTAGCCCAAAAATCCAAAAATTCAGAAAATTCCCAAAAAATTCCAAAAAATCCCAAATATTCCCAATTTCATTTTTTTCAACTACACCATGGGCCAATTTTGTCAATTTACCCCACTTTTATCAAAACCCCCAATTTGACCCATTTTAACCCAAAGTGAACCCAAAGTCAAACCTAACCTACCCAATTGACCCAAATTCTGGTCCAATTCAATTCTAAACTTCAATTTAACATCCCCAACACCAATCTAGACCAAATCCAAGCCCAATTTGATTGGCATTGGGATCCAATTTCACTTTTGGCCTTAAAGCCCAATTTGGACCCATGACCCAAACTTAGCCCAAACTCACCCAATTCAACTCCAATTAACCCCAAATCTTTTCTAAACCTTCCTTAACATCCCCATAAATAAAACACTAACATGATTTGCCCAAAATTTAGACCCAAACCCCACTCAAATTCAACCCAAAATCAAAAAGCCCAATTTTGACCTAAACCTAAGCCTAGCTCAAATAGACCCAAACCTCAAAATCAAAACCTAACCTAAGCCAAAATCTCTTTGAAACATTCCCATAAACATTTCCCAACATTAATTTTACATCAATTTCAACTCTAGCCCAACTTTGGCCCATGGTAGCCCATTTTGGCCCACCTTAGCCTCTTTACCGAAAAGGCCCATATCCAACCCAATTCAAACCCAAATCACCTCAAATTTGTTTCAAACCACTCATGACACATCCCTAAACCAAACTCAACAATTATTTGGCCCAAGCCTTTACCAAAATTTCATCCCAAAATCCATTTTAAAATTCAAAAGCCCACTTTCCTAAACCATTTTAAAAGCCCATCTAAAACCATTTCAATAAGCCCAAATCATCCTAAAGCCCACATGACATTTCCCCTCATCATACTTTCAATTAAACTCAATACCTAAGTCCTAAAATCATCATTAAGCCATTCCAAATCAAGCCTCATGAAAATTCTCCACCAAAATACCAAAATTCCTAAATTCTATTTCCATGAAATTGACTAAACTTTTCCCAAGCCAAATGGAGCCAAATGCAAGCCATGAACAAGCCACATGAAGCCATGGAAGGTTTGACATGTGATCAAGCCATTAATGGCAAAAGGAGGAACCTCTTTTAAGCCCCCTTAAAAAGGTTTTAACCCTTTTAATGCTTCACCTTAATCCATGATTAATCAAAATATTCATGGATGGTGACCTCTCCACCCTTTTCTAGCTGATTCACCCGATCCTCCCTCGGCCCAAATCAACCATGGGGAGGTAAACCAAGCCCATTTTCAATGGGTTGACCAAACCAAGTGCAAAAGAAGCCACCTCCTCATGCCATTTTGATCCAACCACTTTACACATGTAAGGCTTCGATTGAATTCACTAACTTCGATCCACGACCTCCCCGGCCTTCGAGGGTGACCCTTGCTGCACGGCCGACCACACAGGCCGCCGGAAAACGCCATGGCCGAGACATGGGGAGGAGCCAAACCTTGGAATTCCACCTTGCTGAGCTGCCCCATGACCAATGGCCACCATAGCTGTTCTTCCCATGCCCAGAGCAGCTGATCCCAACCCTTGGCCATCCCTGTGAGGCTCTCCAGCCACCTCTATTTAAACCCGACTCCCTCACGGCCATCGAGGAGAGTTGCAAAAACCTTGCCGAAACTCTGCCAAAATTGTTCCAAACCCTACTCCACACTTAGAGCAGTTGATCCCCAGTGTCAATTTGCCCTAATCCCCACCGACGAATCCGATTTCTCAGCCGAAATTTCACCCGAAAACCGGGACATCTCCTCGCGGTGAGCCAATTCCCAGATTGATTGGTCCTACACCTTCACTGGACCAAGGGAAGAAGTTTCCCACTCGAAAGCCCCATCTCCAAGGCCACCCGGTTGCTCCGACCTCCAAGCTTTGTGATCGGTCGTGGTCACTTTCATAGCTAGATAATTCACCGAGCCGAGGACTTCATGCGGAGCTTACTTGGACCCAATCGAAGGTGACACAACTCTCGGATCGAAGCTTCACTTCTCCGAGCAAAGGTATGGACTCCCTCTTCTTCCCGAGCTTCCGGAGATTCTCATTTTAATTTGAGTCAATTTAAATGCATGTTTACCGTATGGATGTGTTCGTCTCTTCAAGACGAATCCATAGAGCATAAGAACACGAAAATCCATTGAGAATCGAGTGAGTTATTAGGGTTAGAGTGTGGACGGTCACGGGATCACACCCGGTCGTAGACGATGACCGAGAACCGTCGGATCGCGCGTGTATCGGATGGACGGCTTGGATTGCGTCGGACTCGCAGATGGTGCGTGAACCGCGGGGCCCCGGGCAGCCGAGTCAGATGGCGGCGTCGAATGGGAGCGCGCCGCGTGGTCGTTCGGAGATGCCGAGGATGACAGGGCGCCGCGTGGATAAGTAGGAAATTAGGGATTTTTTTGATTTATTTAAATACCAGAACTTCAAAAATTCATATCTTTGTGTAGAAAAATCACAAAAATAAAATAAAAATACCCTCTTGCTCAGTTAACAGAGGAGAATAATGTGGAAAAAAAATTAATTAATTTTGTCCAGTATTTTATTTTTAATTAATTATTTACTCCCTGCACATTTTCAATTCTCCATGCATTCATACAATTCACCATGGCATGAGACCATAGGGCTTTTGAAGCCTCTGAACTTGGGAACATTCCCTGAATTTTCCAAGGTCGAGGCCATCTCTGTGAAAAGTTATTGATTTTTCAAATGCATGTGGCTGTTTTGAGTATTTTAATTCCAAAAATTAGCATATTGTGAAATAAATTCTAAAAAAATTTGGTGATGTTCCTTATGACCAGAGAACCCTAGGAAAAATAGGACTTGAGTTAATTCACTCAAAATAACCCTAATTGGCTTAAACACCCAAAATAGACGCCTAATTAATTAGAGCTAACCATACATCAAATTGACTTGAAATCAACTCTCCACTGATCTTTAGGATCAGAGGAACCCACCATAAAAATTTCAAGTCAATTGGACTTGGTTAGCCCTACTAAATGGGTTGATTAGGCCATTTAGTCATTTTAAACTTTAAAAATTCACAACTTTCAAAATACCTTTCAAAAATTCACCAAATTGGTTTTGGAGTCTCTCTGATATCAGGGGAATTTAAGAAAATTAAAATTTCAATTTTCTAAAAAAGTTAATTTTTTAGTATTATTTTAATATTTTAATAATTAAAAAATAATAAAAATCACAAAAGTAATAAAATTCACCAAAATGTCATATTTTGAAATTTAATCACTTAGGAGCAAACCCCATATTTTTCTTAGGTCTATTTAATGAGATATTAAATTTTAAAGCCCTAGGGTAATTTTAAAATTAAAAAATGTATTTTCTAGCATTTTCACTAAAATAATTATAATAAATCAAAGAAAAATCAGAAAATTGTAAAATTTGGTTCTCTGGAATCCTTGATATCAGAGAGAATTTTAAAAATTATAAAATTCATTTTTTAACTTATATTCTATTTTTAAATTAATTAATACTCCAGAACTTAAAATAATTCTAATAAATAAAATATAATTCAAAAAATCACAAAAATTGGTCCAAGTGGTCCTTTGGTCATTAGGAATGTCCCATAATTTTCTTAAGGATAGAAACTTTCCCTTGGTCATATTATTGAATTTTCCTTGGAAATCCTTATTTTCCATCAAAAATAATTATATAAATAAATTAAATACAGAAAAATCACATTTTCTCCTCTAATGTCTTTATTGACATATGAGTGAAGTCACATAAAAATTTCAAATTCATTTGAGCTCAATTTAGTGAGTTATGAAATTATTAGGCTTGAAGGGCAAAATGGTAATTAAAATTTTAACCCTTAATTAAAACTTTAGGCTTAATAAAATTAATAAGTAAAATATTTGATTTTAATCTGATTTGGATGATTGAAATTTAGATAATTAAAGGGTAGAAACCTACTAAACAATTTAAAATAATTGAAATAAACCTTAATTAAATAATTAGTTTAATTTGGAAGAATAATAAAATTGGAATTATTAAAATAGGGATATTATTAGGAGGGGATTTATTCTTTAATTTAAAAAAAAATCCCTAAATTAATCATCCCAATAATATTTAATTCCTAATTAAAATGATAATCCAAGTTTAAGATTTAAAATGCTAAAAGGCTTAATCATTAAATTAAATTAAAGTTAAATTATTTAAAACAAATCCCTTTAAAATTAAAAATTAAATTAAAAATTAAAAATCAAATTAAACTAAATTAAATTAAAATAAAATAAAATAAAATAAATTAAATTAAATTAAATTAAATTAAATTAAATTAAATTAAATTAAATTAAATTATATTAAATTAAATTAAATTAAATCAAATTAAATTAAATTAAAACAAATTAAATTAAATTAAGTTAAACCATATTATATTAAATTAACTTAAGTTAAATTAAATTAAATTAAACCATATTAAATTAAATTAAGTTAAATTAAATTAAATTGAACTAAAAATAACATTACCTAAGACATGAAGAATTCAAAAAATAAATCTAAAATAACTTGAACACTATTCCAAACTTAAATCACTAATTTGAACTTAAATTCGAATCACAAATCATTAAATATCATTTTTGCCCTTAGAAGCTCTTACTAGTATAACTCCTAAATGGAGTATCAAGTGAAATGACACTTCACTTACAGGATATTCAAATGTCCCAGTTCACTGAGCAAGACAACAAAACTTAAACTCTCGGACGATTAATATCATTTGTATAATTAAATCCATTTGGACTTAAAACAATCCTAGAAATATTGAAAAGATGTTTAAGATTCGTCTTAAGCACTTCCTCAATATGATAGGATATTTACAAGAACAATTTGACTTAGTTGTTCTTTGATGAAGAAAATCATCCTCAAACTAAAACACAAGAACCTAGACGTCATAGGAGATGACTAGCTATAGGATTAGGAACTTGGTAGAAAACCATAACCCTTCTCTTAGCTTTACCTAGGAACTTACTTTAAATGCTTAAATATTCTAACGGTGTTTTAAGTGCGGCTTGGGATGACGGGAAGACCCTCCGGTACGCTTTTATTTTATTGCGATTTACTTTACGTCAATTTATTTAATCGCGTTGCACTTTACCTTTCTTGCATGATAAACAACAGTTGCATGAAAACCTACACCTTTAGGACAGAAACCAAAACTGGAACCCATAACTAAATTAAAAGACACTACAAGATAAAATTCACCTCCACAACATTTCAAAATATAAGACAACTCAAAGTTTAATCACAAACGTAACAACAAAACTACAACTACAACTAAATTAAAACGTCTCATTGAATGATCGGGAATACCTCGGATGATGTAACCCACGTGTTGCTAACGGGATTTCCCACGGTCTAAATGAAAGTGCGGAACTCACTTAGTTGAGTTTAGCAAATTCATCTGGACTAAGTGAATTCGATGAAAATAACGGTGCCGGGATGACGGAACCGTGGGATCTTAATCGGTTCTGTTTAATCAACTTTAAGATTTGTTTTAACATAAAAAACACTTGGAAATTAAGACTTTCTTTAAACCAGAACACTTCTCTCATCTCCTGATTTATGATTTCTAAAACTAAACCTCTGCAACAACAAGGAGCTCGGAGCATGGTGGGCAGCACGGCCATCGTCATCAGCAAAACCTGAGTCTACTTCAGCAAGACTTTCTTAGAATTAAATAACCAAGCCATAGGACTTCGAGGTAGTTTGCCTAGGGCAACATAAATCCTCAACTCTTCGTTAGGCATTTGCATGATCATATCATGTAAATTAAGCCCTAACCGGTCTTAGGATTTCCGAGGTAGTCGTCCGATACGATATAAACCCTCATATCTTCGAGGCTATTTGTATGATTTTATCATACGAATATAAGTCCTAACTAATTAAAATTGGCAGGATCAAAATACTAAATAAACATTAGGACCTTCCTAAATTCAAGCCAAACAATAGGATAGTCGGGAAATTACCAAAGTTCGCTTTGGATCTGTGATTTCTCCTACCCTTCTTCCTTTGGACTCCTAAAATAAAATGTTCCAAATTTGATCCATTCCCTATTGAAATTCAAAGATTCAATCCCTTGAAAACTTAAACTTTGAAATTCTTGAGAGCGAGAACTACCGATTATTATCGAGAGTTTTCTTAGGTGATTTCCGTCACTTAAGATGTAATTAACTATAGGGGCTTGCCCTTATAGGGAACTTTAAGAACCTGGGTAATATAAACCCTGTTTAATGTTTTCATATTAAACGGGGAACTTGTCGGCTTATAAAATTGGTTCGCGGACCAAACGGATGTCACAAACCTTTGTAGTTTATTTAATCGAGCCCCATCATCAAGCGAGTGTGTCTATTCTTCGGGATAGATACACGGTTTGTAGGTGCGGCGCTCGTTTATATAAACTATTCGGGATGTGAGATCGGTTTGATTTCATATCTTAAAATTTTCAAATTTAAAATTATTTTCAAAATCAAATACTACTTTTCAAATTATTTATTTAAATTAAATTAAAAATACGCCGACAATTTCTGTAGGCGACCCCCTTTTCAAAATAAAACACATAACCTAAAAATATGCCGACACATATCTAGAACAATAAAATCGACCAGGAAGATAAATTTATCCACTTTTACTAATACATCTTCAATAACTCCCTTAGCATAAGTCATAGAACGATCAGCTAACTGAAGAGTTACTGAAGTAGGTGAAATTTCTCCTAATTCTAATTTTTTAAAAATTTATAGAGGCATTAAATTTATGCTTGCTCTTAAGTCACACAAAGCTTTTCCATAAAATTTTCTCCAATAGCACAAGGTAAGTGAAACTACCAGGATCTTTTAATTTTTCAGGAAGCATATTCTGAATAATTGCACTACACTCTTCACTAAGTGCAACAGTTTCATTATCGGTAAATTTCCTTTTTTATTTAAAATATCTTTCATAAATTTTACATAATTAGGCATTTGTTCTAATGCTTCTACAAAAGGAATATTTACTGTTAATTTTTTAAAATTTTAAGGAATTTAGCAAATTGCTTATATTTTTTATGTTGTTTAAGTTGTTGTAGTATAGTGGTGAGTATTCCCGCCTGTCACGCGAGTGAACCGGGTTCGATCCACGGCAACGGCGCCAAAAACTTGATCCACTTTTCGATATTTATACTTACAATTATGATATTTAAAAATTAGCAACGACACCAAAAACTTGATACCGCACTGAATTTTTACAGATGATTCTGTTATGGATTTTATGATTTATATTGTGGATACTACGCAAGTATACATATCGTTATCAAGTAATATAGGGCTCTAATGGAGTCTTAGATATCGATCCCACAGGGAACTTAACAAATTTCAAAGACAATTTAAATTAAACTTACTTACTATTCTAAACTAAACTAATGCTTAAGGTTGAATATTAAATTTCAGAAAAGTATCTTTCTCCTTATTTTTGAGAATTAAGTGAATGAAGAATTAAATAAGTTTTTAATTGTATTGTGCCAAATAGGAGCATTCCTATTTTTTACCCTTTGACCCAAGTGCAAAGAATATTGACTAACTTATGTTTGATTACTGAATCCGCGGCTAGGCTAGGAGGATACCGACTGCCACTTCAGAGCTCCCACGATCCCCTCACCTGAGGGCTAACATCTACACTTCAGCTCTCAAACAATAAGACCGAATTGATTATTTTAGTCTGTCACATTAAAATTTCCAATTCTGCGCCCGATAGTTAATATTTCCCTATTTATTTGCACCCTCCTTCCAAGGCTTTTAACTTCCCTGAATCTTGGATGTAATCTTTACTATGGTCGATAATTCAACAAATGTTAACAAATCAATTGGTCAGATTGAAAGTAAATTAAGATTTAAGTTAAAGATTAACACAATTTCTATTTTTATATTTTGAGCACAATTAATTTAATTCATCATTTCACGTAATCTCAATAACAAGGAGAAAGACTAAGGAAACTACTCAGAATGCATGGGAAAAATAACACAAAGCATGGATTTCATTAAAGTTAACAAACAAATAACAAAAGTATTTATCTCAATTCTTCTCCCCAAGCAGATTCTTGAAGTTCATTTGACTCTTCCTTCCAGTAGCACACCAAAACACTAAAAACTCACTTAAAGACTCTTAACTTTCACACAAATGACAAAAACTGACACTCTAATTGACACAGAAATCGACACAAATTCGTCTCTATTTATAGAAGGGGTCAAATCTCCAAAAGGTACTTAAGCACCTCTTCAAAAAGCGCCAGGTTCATTATATTTTGGCTCTTTTCAACTGTCTCGCCGTCGGCGACTTGATCTCGCCATCGGCGGGCTTCTAGAAGATGGGCTAACCGCGCTAATCTTGCTGTCGAAGGGCTCAATCTCGCCGTCAGCGAGCTTCTTATAATATATTCAAAACTTTCGGGAAAAACTCGCCGTCAGCGGCCTAAATCTCGCCGTCGGCGGGACAGTTTAATCTTCATCAAATTGAGTCCTTTTTGCTCCAAATCCTCTTCTTTTGTGCTTTTTGCTTTTAGGACTTATAAATCTTTATTCCTCCAATAAAACAAAGAAAATACCTTTATTTAAAGTGCAATTTCACATAAAATTGGTATGAAATTTTTAATATATTTTATAGTGATCATGAACCCCGTAGGAAATTTAAACAACCAAGGAATCTCAAATTATAGACCTTCTTATCTTCCAGGTTTTAATATTATTCCACAATTTAAGAAAAAAAATTTGTCTATGGATAATTTTAAATATGGGTAATCAATTACAAAATCTGTGAGTTGCAATTAAAAACATTGAAAATCAATTAGGACATATTTTTATTGCGCTTAATAATAGACCTTCAGGAACTCTTCCTAATAATGTTGAGATCAATCCAAAAGATCAAAATAAAGAAAAAATTAGGGCTATACAATTAAAAAGTGGAAAAAACTTAGAAATTAGAGTGCAAAAATAAATTGAAACTGAAAAAGAGAAGGTGGAAATTGAGAAAGGTAATGATAAAACTTATCCAAACTTAGAATATCTGCTTGAACCAATGAAATTTTCTATAGAAAAACCATCACCTCCATTTTCTCAAACATTAAAAAAGAAAAATAGAGATAATCGATTTATAAAATCTCTAAAAATCCTTATGAAATTAACAGTAAATATTCCCTTTGTTGAAACATTAGAACAGATGCCTGGTAATGCAAAGTTTATGAAGGATATTCTTAAAAGGTAAAGGAAGTTCATAGATCACGAGACTGTTGCACTTAGTGGAGAGTGTAGTGGAATTAATCAGAAAAAGCTTCCCGAAATACATAAGGACCCTGGTAGTTTCACTATTCCCTGTGCTATAAGTGAAAATTTTTGGAAAAGCTTTATGTGATTTAGGAGCTAGTTTTAACCTTATGCCTTGATCAACTTTCCAAAGATTAGGAATAGGAGACATTTCACCTACTTTTGTAACTCTTCAGTTATGTAATCATTTTATTACTTATTATAAAAGGATTTGTAAAAGATGTACTAGTAATGGTTGACAAGTTTATATTTCCTATGGATTTTATTGTTTTAGATATGGAGGAAGATAAAGAAATTCCCATTATTTTGGGAAGACCATTCCTTACTGCTGTAAGAGCTATGATTGATGTTCAAAGAGGAGAATTAATTGTGAGAGTTAATGATCAAGAGGTGACATTTAATATTTTGAAATCCATGAAATATCCCTCAAACGAAAAAAGTTGAGAAATGCTTTCGAATAGAAATTTGCAATTATTTCAGATATTATCATTTTAAACAAATTTTTGAAGAGAAAATAAACTATGAAGATTTGAAATATGAGGATGATAAAGAAATAAAAGATGATTTTGATGAGATGAACAATGAAGTCCTAGATTATGTTCATGAAAGATTTAAAATGTTGGATACTACTGAAAGTGATAATAAAAGTTTAGTTTCATCTATCCTAAAAGCTTCTGAACTTGAAATGAAAATTATTACAAATAATTTTAAATACATGTTTTTAGAAGAATTATCTACCTTAACAGTCATTTTATCTTCAGGTTTGAATGATTATCGAGAACAAAAATTATTGGATACATTAAAATGATATAAAATGCTTTTTGTTGAACATTAGTTGATATTAAAGGAATCAGTCCTTCGATCTGTATCCATAGAATTTTGTTAGATGAACAACATAAACCTAGAGCTGATCCGCAAAGGAGACCTAAACCAATGATGAAAGAAGTAGTTAAGAAGAAAATTTTAAAATGGCTTGATGTTGGAATTATTTATCCTATTTCAGACAGTGCTTAAGGAAGTCCAATTCATTGTGTCCCTAAGAAAGAAGGAGTGACAGTTGACATGAATGAACAAAATAAAATTATACCAAAAAGACAAGTCTCTGGTTCGCAAATTTTTATTGATTAAAGAAAATTAAATATTGCCATTAGGAAAGATCACTTTCCAACTAACTTTTCTATATGAAATGTTAGATAAACTAGCTGGGCACAAGATCTATTGCTTTTTGGATGGATGTATTGGTTATCACCAAATACTTATTGCTCCTGAGAATCAAGAAAAGATGACATTTACTAACTCATATTAAACTTTTTCTTTTCGAAGAATGCCCTATAGATTATATAATGCACTTGTAACATTTCAAAGATGTGTGATGTCTATTTTTAGTAATCTGACCCAACCTGCAATTACACAGAAAATTAAATTTAAGGAAAAGGTAAACTTGACCATAAGATAAGTGGCCAGTGTACAAGATTTAAATATTTTATAGATAATAACAATAAACACACTAAGGGTACTACGCAAGTATAAATATCGTTTCAAGTAATATAGGATTTTCTTTTTAAAACCCCAGAAAACGATCCCACGAGGAAATTAGTGAAAATTAAAAGAAAACTTAATAAAATAGTGCTAATTTTTAATCACTAAACAAAAGTAAAATTAAACTTACTAAACCTTCACAATTATGCAAGTAAATGTCTAAGCACACAAATAATATACTTAATTTAAGGTACTTTCTCCTGAAAAATATTTATGTTATAAGTAGAGGAATTCAAATTGTTTAGAACATAAAAATGATGTATTGTGACGAATAGTAGGATAAGTATTCTTTACATTTTGGTTCAGGCATAAAGAACATTGGTTAGTCTAAATGTTGGTGCATGATGTGTTATTAGTAGTGCTAAGTAGATTCTGGGCTCTCACTCCTAGATTACCCACTGTGCCCTCTCTATACAACCTACTAGTGACCCATTCTTCTCTATTTAAACCAAATTGATAGAATTTATCCTGTCACTCTAAAACATTCAATTCTACACCCTTCAAAACTTTTCTCCCTATTTATTTACACTCCTCTTCATTCTAAAGTGAAATGTGATACTTACAAGTCAAGAAATCTTAGCCCACGGTCAGGTTTATAAGATTTCTTCACAGGTTTTAACAATACAATTGACCAAGTTGTAAAGACGAATAAGTTTAGGTGAAATATCATCACAAATTTTTGTAAGAAAAAGACTAAGTTCTTAAACAAAAATTCAAACCTCATTACTTAATTACATTATACTTGTAAGGAGAAAGAGAAGAAAACTATTCAGAAAGCATTGAATTAACACAACAAAACATATTCATAATCGTTAAATCCAAAGAATGAAACTTAAGCATTGAGTTACAAATACTTATCTGGAATGTTCATGAATGAAATCCTTCGAAGCTCTCTGAGTTCTCTGATTCTTTACAGAACTTTAAACTTCAGGGAATTACAAGCTCTCACTAAACTCTTACAAACTTGACTTTAAAGAGAAAGAAACTAAGTGTTAACTATGAATGAATCTAAAATGACACTTTTCTACTGTAGAATCACTTCCTATTTATAGCTTCAAAAATGACCAATGGTTACTTCAGATATCTCTTCAAAATTTGATCATATTCAATGAATCTTCTAGAAGGTAACTGTCGCGCCTAGGCACCAAGTCGGCACCTAGGCGCTAAATCAAATGTTCAATTACTCGCCTTTTTGCTTCAAGGGACGCACCTCTTCATTACAATGTGTCTAGATTCATTGTATTCATGATTAAAATGTGCTCTATCATTTGGGATCTTCTAGAATACTTTGGACCCGCCAAAATTCAAATTAACCACTCTAACCGTCTCTAGCGCCTAGGCACCAGACTGAGTTTCTTCATTTTTTCTTCATAAAGCCCCAATTTTGCTCCATTTCACTTCTTTCTATACTTAAAATCATCTTTGTATACCTGCAACATAAAACATAAAAATAACATCCATTAAAGCATAATATCTTTAAAAATATAAGAATAATTTATCCATAAAAATAGTAAATTTTTAGGATAGCTCAATTCCCCCAAATATAAATGTTATTTATCCTCAAGTGAAACTAAAAATTAAATAATTTATGTAGATTAGAGCTAATGTATCATCCTTTAGAATTACTAAAATTTTGTTCTAGAAATGATAGTTTAACTTCGAAGAACTTTAAGTGAATTAGACTAGCCCAGGGTCTCAAATATTTAACATTAAAGTTGGGAATTTGTTTTCTTATCTATCTCAAAAATATATGTAGATTTTTCAAACTTCGAATTCTATAAAATTTACTTTCTAGACATAAGAACACTTTTTAAAAATAATTTATGCTAATATAAATGTAAACACCAAGCTTAGGATTGTTCTAACTTCTTTACTTTACAAAGACTCAATTGAAACCCATTTTTGATTAGGACCTCTCCTCAAGCTTCTCCTCATTTTTCGGTTTCTTTTCTTTCTTTCTTTTTTTTTACCAGGATCTTTTTTATTCCTTCTCTTTTTTTTATAACATGTGAGGATTACTATATCTAGAGTAGTCCTTAGATGATTTTGAATTCCACTATCCTCTTCTGAAGTTAAAAATTATTACTTTCCTTTACATAAAATGATGTGTGTGTGTGTGTGTGTGTGTATGTGTGTCTATATATATATATATATATATTTTGGAGAAAAGGAGCAACCACAGGCTCCCTACATGTTAAGAATTAACATCCAGCTTTACAACTCGGCCTAAACCAAACAAAACAAAAAATGGCCGCTATAAGACAAGCAACCCAAAATCCCCATAAAACCTCTAACACTCATACTCATCTACAAAAATCAGAAAAGGATAAAACAAAACAGTAAACTGGTCCATCAAACCAGCAGGAGCCAAAACCCCATACAGTGTAGCTGATATAAACAGAAGGTAGAGTTGTGGAACTTCAATAAATTAGATATTCACCACTCTGAAATGAGGGGCCTTAATTCGATCAGCTTCAATAAGATAAGATAGCTGAGGAGGGGTATCAGATGAGATAATAACTTTCTGGGAGTAAAGAGCCCTCGTAGCAAGCCAATTAGCTGGCCTGTTGCCTTCTCCATAAATAAAATTGAAATTAATATTAATCTGCTGAGCTAGTGTCTTGATTCTGGTGATCCAGCTGGCATGGTGCCACAGTGGGTGAAGGTTATTCAGCGTGTACTGAATAAGAAGAGCAGAGTCACATTCCACAACAAGATCTCTCCAATGCCAAGAAGTGGCCAGTGCCGAGAGCCCGTAAAACCGCAAGCTAATTCAGATTCCAGGGCATCAGCAGCAACAATGGGAGTATGGAAGAAACTAACACATTGACCATCCCAGTCCCTGAAAAGACCCCCACAACCTGATCCCTGATCAGAGAATGCCCCATCAGTATTAACTTTAATATATGGATAGGTTGGAGCTTTCCAGTATATTAACATGATTTTAGACTGCTTTGGATAGTCTTGCTGAGGAGTATTGAAAATATTATGATACTTCTTCAGAAGGATGAGCTTGCTTAAGTATGAGTGGCAATTTCCCACCACAGTTAGGACATTACACCCTTTGTCTTCATATTTTACACTATTTCTGTGCATCCATATAAACCAAGCAAGGATGAAAGGGATATCACCCACTTTAGCTTTATGCCATGACAACCAGCTTGTAGCTAACTCCTGCCACTCAAGAGTAAGTGTATTGATCTTAATAAACTTGAGAACCTCCTTCCACACCTCCTGTGAGAAGCTGCAGCTAAAGAATAAGTGCTGAATAGTTTCAGCATTAGCCCCACATAAGTAACACTTTGATGGCCCTCTAAGCCCCTTAAGTTTGAGAATATCATCAGTTGGAAGGAGGTTGTGAAAAGTCCTCCAAATAAAGAAGGACATGGAGGGTGTCAAATACTTGTTCCAGATTTTCCTACCCCAATTGAGTGATGGCCTGTTGAAAATGTTTAGGTAGATGTGTTTGGTGAGACTGTGGAGCTTACCCTTTTGCCAAATGATTCCATCAGGTTTAGAAGTATCAATAGGAATGGAGGCCACTTGAAGAGCTGAGGACTCAGTGAGCAGCTCCTGAAGCTTAGTGGGTGACCAATGCAGATTGTCCCAGCATCTGGCTACTGGAAACTGCTGTTTAATAATATGAGGGAGGGCATTCTTCATCTCAGGAGGGCACCGGTTATCTTGCCAAAAGAGCACTTTCCCATTCCCAAGTTCCCAATAATAAAGGGATTCAGCAAGGTCTCTATTCAGGAGCATATGTTTCCATATCCTGGAGATTCCAGGTTTGATTTGAACCAAATTGGGGTGGCTATCTTTACAATATTTTCCTTTCATAAAGATAGCCCACAAGGAATTTTGCTGTTCTAATTGAATCCAAAGTTTACAGAAATTAACTTTCTGCAGGTGGTGTAATCCCTTGAATCCCAATCCACCAGACCTCAATAGGTTTTGCAAGTTTCTGCCAGCCTAGCCCAAGGTGCATCTGCTTTCTTTGACTGCGACCATAAGAATCGTTAAAGATTCTTTCAATTTGGATTCTAGAGCTCTTCTTCATACAGGTCATTTGAAGGACATAATTTGGGAATGTTGTTAATATACGTGACAAGTAATGTAACTCTAGCACCGAGAAGATAGGAATGAATTTGCCCGATTAGATAACTCGGGTATTGAGTTTACCTATAATTTCCTCAAAGTGTAGCTGTTTGGATTTGCCCTTAATAAGCATCACCTCCAAATATTTCAATGGAAGAGTAGCTTTAGAGAAACCAGTGTAATTAGTAATCCAATGAGACAAATCTGCATTAATCTGCTTAGGAAAAACCAGCTCACACTTAGCATTGTTGAAATGTAGACCAGAAACAAGTTGGAAATGTTTCAGGCAATTGATAACTTTTTTGACAGCAATCTTTGAGGCCCTAGAAAAAATCATTAGATCATCAGCATATAAAAGGTGAGAAATAATCACATCTGACCTGTGGTGGTAGCTGGCATATTGAAAAGGGGAAACCTGAGCCTCAATTAGCCTGGAAAGATAATCCATAACAATGATGAAGATGGAAGGGGATAGTGGATCTCCCTGTTTCAGACCTCTGGTAGCTTGGAACCCACCCCAACTCTGGCCATTAATCAGAATAGAGTGGTTATTAAATTTCAGCCATCTCTTTATCAGCATACAGAAATCAGGAGTGAAACTCCTTATGTGTAATACCTGGAGAATGAAATTCCAATCCAATGTATCATATGCTTTCTCAATGTCCAGCTTATATATTAAATTGCCCCCCTACAGGTTTTGTCAAGATCAAGCATTAACTCTTGAGCAAGAAGGGCATTATCAGTAATTGATCTTCCTTTAACAAAAGCAGATTGGTGAGGACTAATAATCTTGTTTAGATGTGGCTGTAATCTCCCAACAATCACTTTGCTAATCATTTTACTGATGACAGTAGTGAGACTTATTGGTCTGTAATGGTTCCAAGATTTTGGTGCAGTGGTTTTGGGGATAAGCACAGTGGTAGATGAGTGGAAGTATTGTGGGAGATCAATACCTTTAAAAAAGCCTTGGATAGCAGCAGATACCTCATTTTTACAAATTACCCAGGTTTTCTTATAAAAATCTGCATTATACCCATCAGGGCCAGCAGCCTTAGAACTGTTAATGGATCGTAAGGCCATCCATATTTCATCTTGGGAGGGGATATCAGTGAGCTTAAGGGTGTTGGTATAATGGTAGACATCATTAAACAAGTTGCTGTCAATATGATTACTTGAGCAGTGTTGGAAAGTCAGCAGCTTTTGAAAATATTTGACAGCATTGTTAGCAATATCAGTGCCATCCCTGAGCAATGTCCCCTGATCAGTCATGATAGAAAGGATGGCATTACACTTCCTTTTATACTTGATACATGCATGATAATACTTAGTGTTCCTATCTCCCTCCTTAAATTTGTTTATAGAAGCTTTCTGTCTTAGTATTTGGTCCTGCCAGTTTAGATAAGTAAGCAACTTCTCTTGAGCAGTGACAAAGTCTTTAAACTTATTCTCATCCCCTTGGGCTTCAAGTTCAGCATTATTAACTTCCATTTCAGCCTTTATGACCCCCTGAAACACATCACCAATAGTCTCCCAGTTCCAATTTCTCAATGCTCTGGCTAGCTGTATTTGTAGGTTTTGAAGTTTAACAAAAGGATTAGAGCTGGAGCTACCTCTCCAGTTATCCTGAATAATAGTAATAAATTTAGGATGACTGGACCAGAAACTCATATATCTAAATGGTGGAGGAGTGTTATGGGTTTTAGGTGTGGAGATGGTGATAAGAAGTGGTTTATGGTCAGAACCAGCAAAGTTAAGATGGGTGATGGTAGTTTTTAGGAAATTTTGATGCCATGAGTCATTAGCCAGAAAACGATCCAATCTCTCACAAATTGCACCTCTCCTCCAAGTAAATTGGTCGCCCGTAAATCCCGCATCAAATAAACCTGCCTTGTTGATCCTGTCATTAAATTCAGTAAGCATATTCTGGTTTGGAACTCTTCCTCCCAGCTTTTCAGAAGTTGAAGCAATACAATTGAAGTCACCTCCCACAATCCAGCTGAGTGTCTCCACCTTACTTATTTCAATAATCTCATTCCAAAGGTTTGTTCTATCAGTCTTGGTGCAGCCAGCATAAACAAAAGTAGCAGCAAAATTCATACCATCTAATCTGAAATGGAAGTGAACAAACTGTGGATGATCAACCTGAACAGACCAGACAAGCTCTTTTCTGCAGATTAACCATATTTTATTAGTGGAGTTAGCAAAAAAAGTGCATCCAGGGAATTTGGAGAGTATTTTGTCTTGCTTTTTGTATGCCATAGGTTCCAAAATGATCATACACCAGAGTTGGTGTTTCTTATAGAGGTGAATAAATCTTTTGATAGAATGGGGGTGTGCCACCCCCCTAATATTCCAACATAGACAATTGATCATCAGGGGGTTTGGGATTTGGTGATGAGTGGTTAGAAATAGATCTAGAACGTGTCCTGACTCTTCCCTCGAGGAGTCCTCGAGGAGTCCCTAGGGGAGCCTCTCGGGATTTTTATTATCGGTATCTCCAGCTTCGTGACCGCAAAATTTTGAAGATCATCGGACAATTTTTTCTTTTTCTTTGACTTTTGTATTTGCCATACTGATTCCATTTTCCTTTGCTCCTTATCTAGGTGTGACTGAGGTAGATTAACAGGTCTTGGATGAATTTCATTCTCCCTCAATGGTTCCAGTGAGCCCAACTCTTCACCTTGGATATGAATCACATCATTAGAAGTATCTGGCAGTGACACCATGTCACTTGAAATCACGTGAGGTGCTGAAGTTTCAACCTGATTCATCTCTGAAGCCTGAAGTTCAACTACTTTCTCTTTAGTTGGTTTCTTAGAAGGTGGCTTGAGCCTATAGCATTTCTCCTTTAGATGGCCAAACATCTCGCAAAGGCCGGCAATAGATGAGGCTTATTTTCTAAGACAACCTCTTGCCGAACCCCTCTCCATCATCCGAAGTGGTAATCCATATTTTGTCTATCTCCGGTAGAGAAACATCTCTTTCAACCAGTAACCTTTGTCAGCCGCCGGGTTGCCCATGTCATGTGTTGGGTAATCAACTCTCAGGGGTGTTCCCAATGCCCTACTAATCTGAAATATAGCATGTGTATGGTATAACTGGATTGGTAGATTTGGGAGAGTAAACCATAAAGGTTTCAAAGGAGGCTCTTTAGCTGGATCAAATCCTGGGTACCATTTAATTAGCTTCATGGAGGAGTTTGCAATTTGCATCTCATGTAAACCCAACACTCTTGCATAATCTTCCTCCTTAGAAAGCCTAATGAGCAGGTGCCTACCAACCATCACCCCTAGCTTCCACTGACCCACCAACTGAAAGTTCTCAAAAAACCTCCTGACCAACTCCATTTTGGGATGTCCAAACTGGAATTGTCCAACAATGGTAAATTTAATAGCATCTCGCTGTGGTATTCATTTCCCGTGAGGTGAACAAAACTCGCTCGGTCGACCATCTTTAGAACCCGTGGGTCTAACCAAAGGGCATTCCGCTTCTTCCAGGCAGCAAGATCATGAAGGATTCGAGGGAATGTCGTGTGTTCCACTCGATTTTGGTAAAAGGCCTTTACCGAGAGCAGAGGCATAAGTTGGGGGGTCTTTGGAGGCACTGGAAGTAGCCATAACCAGTTCCAAGAGACGATATTAAAAAGAGACAGCAAGAGTCACCAGCCACCAAACCAATGGAACAGTAATACAATTCAAAAAAGAAGTAGCCCGGGAAGCTTCTTATCAAAACATTCTTCACCAAAACCGACACCTCAGAGGAAAGTCACCACTCACCAGCCCACCAAGGTACCACACCACCACAGGAAGCCTTCAGAAGACACCAGCCGCCGCCCAGTCAGGGCCATTACAGCCCAAACCCTAGCAGAGCCAGGGTAGCCGCCACCATTAAAAATTTTGCATACATATATATAAGTGAAAGGAGCAAACACTAGCTCCCTTCATGTTAATCTAAAGTGGAGTTACAAAAAAGGCCCCATGGGGATCACTTCTCTCACAGTACAATAGCTAAGTATACCCAGTGAAAGGCAATAACCTCAGAACAAAAACCAATATAGGAAAAGAAGAAATCTATCCAAATAACAACAACTAACAGGGAAAACAACATCAATCCTCAACTATTTTGAAATGAGGGGCCTGGTAAACATCTGCTTCCAAGAGAAAGTTGAGTTGTGGAGGTGGAGTGTATGAGACCTTAATTTCTTGGCAGGAGAGGGCAGTTTGGGCAAGCTAGTTAGCAAGCCTGTGGCCTTCCCTATGAATGAAAACAAAGTGAGCACAGAGCTCATGTGTAAGAGCCTTAATTTTGTTAATCCATTGAGAATGGTGCCAGGGGATGCAAGGTCACGCTGCATGTACTGAATTAGAGAGGTGGAGTCTCCCTCCATAATAATAATAGCCCAATTGTTCTGAGCAACAATGTAGATAGCCTAGAATACAGCTGCCAACTCAGCCTCAAATGGATCTGCTGCCATAATAGGAGTCTGAAAATAGCAGATGAAATTACCTTTGTGGTTCCTGAAGATGCCACCAATACCCGCACATTGACCCCTGGAAGCTCCATCCGTGTTCACTTTAAGTGTAGGGTGAGTAGGAGCATTCCAATGGATAAGAATAATTTTAGATTGTTTAGTTTGGTCAGGAGGTGGGACTTTAAGGAAGCTGGGGAACTTCTTGTGAGTGATCAGCTTGGAAAGGAAAGAGTGGCAGTTTCCAATCACAGTTTCAGCTCTGCATACCTTCTCATCATATTTCACTCCATTCCTATGCATCCAAATAAACCAAGCCACAATGAAAGGGATAATACCAACCTTGGTCTTCTGCTAGGATTGCCAGCACACTAACAGATCTTGCCAGTCCAGCATTAACGTACTCATATTTAGCAGGCTTATGACACCAGTCCAAACTTTCTGGGAAAACGGGCATGTTGCACAGTCTCTGCATGGAAACCACACAAGTAACATTTGGAAGGTCCTCTCAGGCCTTTCAACTTGAGAATGTAATCTGTAGGGATGTAACTATGAAACACTCTCCAAATCATGAATGACATGGAAGGGGAGAGGTATCTGTTCCAAATAGCCTTGCCCCAGCTAGTAGGAGTCCAGGTATGAATATTTGATAAATATGCTTGGTGAGGCTATGCTACCTACCAGATTTCCAATTGATTCTGTCAGGAAAGGATTTGTCAAATTGAATGTTTGATATTTGATTAACAGAAGTTTCAACCAGAAATTGGTGATGTTTAGGAATAGACCAGTTGTCCCCATCCCAGCAAGTGGCAACAGAAAATTGGGTTTTCTCAGTGTTAGGTAAAGCAATTAGCATTTCCCCAGGGCACCGATGATCCTGCCAAAACAGAATATCCCCTTTACCCAGCTCCAACAAGTAAAGAGACTCAAAGAATCTCCTTATTATTAACCATGTGTTTCCAGATTCTTGAGATACCAAGTTTCAGATGAGCTGAAGTAAGGTGAGTGTCCTTGCAAAATTTGCCTTTCATGAACCGAGCCAAAAGAGATTTCTGCTGCTTGAAAAGAATCCAGAGCTTGCAAAAATTTACTTTCTGTAGGTGCTTCAGCCCCTTGAAACCCAGCCCCCCAGCTTCCTGAGGCTTGGCAAGTTTTTGCTAGCTTGCCCAGTGGATTTGTTTTCTTTGCCCAGACTACAGGAACCTGTTGAAGATTCTCTCCATCTACATTCTGGAACTCTTCTTCATGCAAGTAATCTAAAGGACATAAGATGGGAATGTAGTTAAGATACTAACTAGGAGGATGATTCTCCCCCAGTAGATAGGTAAGAGTTTGCCCAGTTGGATAACTGTGCATTAAACTTCACAATGATTTCATCAAACTGCACCTGTTTGGTTCTCCCTTTGATAAGCAGCACCCCTAAGTATTTCAGTGGGTGATGGGCTCTGCTAAATCTAGTGAACTGAGTGATCCAATGTGTGATGTTAGGAGGGCTACATTTGGGGCAGATCACCTCACTTTTAGTATGGTTGAATTGGAGACCAGAAATTTGTTGAAATAGTTTCAGACAGTCAATAACTCTCTTAACAGCAGTTTGGAAGCTCTGGAGAAAAGCATTATATCATCAACATACATCAAATGAGAAACAACCATATATGACTTGTGGTTATATCTAGTATAAAGGAAGGGGGTGACTTTGGACTCCAGCAGCATTGAAAAATAATCCATAACAATGATAAAAATAGTAGGAGAGAGTGGATCCCCTTGTTTAAGTCCCCTGGTAGCTTGGAACCCTCCCCAACAGTTTCCATTAATGAGAATGGAATGATGATTATGTTTGAGCCATCTTTTAATCAGCTGACAGAAACCAACATTGAAACCTTTGGCGTGCAAAACATGAATAAAGTTCCAATCTTTTGAATCATAAGCTTTCATGATGTCATGTTTGTAAATAATGTTTCCCCCCTTACAAGGTCTATCCAAATCAAGCAGCAACTCTTGTGCAAGGAGAACATTATTAGCAATGGATCTACCTTTAAAAAAGCCTGACTGATTGGGGCTTATAATTTTGTCAAGAAGAGGTTGTAGTCTTCCCACAAGGATTTTACTAATAATTTTGCTAAAAACTGTAGTGAGGCTGATGGGCCTATAATGGTTCCAGGTCTTGAGAGCATTGGTTTTGGGGGCTAACACTATAGTGGAAGCATGGAAGTACATTAGTAAATCATTGCCCTGAAAGAAATTTTGTACTGCAGTAGTGACTTCCCTCTTACAACTGGCCCAGGTCCTTTTATAAAAATCAGCATTGCAACCATCAGGACCAGCTGCTTTAGAACTATCAATTGCGATAAGGGCCTCCCAGATCTCCTCCTGAGAAGGTGTATCAATTAAATTAGTAACAATGGTAAATTGATGATCTTCCCTGAAGAGACTACTATCAATTGGAGGTCTGGATACAAGTTAGTAAGTAAGGAGGTTATGGAAGCAAGTGACAACATCCTCAGCAATATCAGTCTCATCCCTGAGCAATACACCCTGATAATTCTCAATAGAGTGGATAGCATACACTTCCTTCTATATTTGATCCAGGCATGGTAAAATTTTGTATTTCTGTCTCCTTCTTTGAATTTGATGCTTGTTGCCTTCTGCCTCAGCAACTGGTCCTGCCAATTGAGCAAAGTAAGAAGGTTTTTCTGAGCAGCCATGAAAGACCCATATTTGTAATCATCAGTCTGAGAAGCAGATTCCAAAGTAGTAGCTTCCTCCTCAGCCTTGGTGACACCTTGGAAGAGATCCCCAATACTTTCCCAGCTCTAGTGTCTAAGAATACCTGCCAGTTTAATTTGAAGCAGCTGGAGTCTAATGAAAGTGTTGGGATGAGAACACCCAGTCCAGTGTTCAGTGATAATAGACTGGAATTTGTGATTGGAAGACCAAAAATTCAAATATCTAAATGGAGGGGGGGGGGTGGTTTGTTCAGTGGGTGTAGTAATGGAAATAAGGAGTGGCCTGTGATCCGACCCAGCAAAATTCAGATGGTTAATGGAGGTGTGGAGGAAACTTTGATGCCAAGCACTGTTTGCCAGGAATCTATCCAGTCTTTCCCATATTTTGCCTCTTCTCCAATAAAAATTGTTACCTTGAAAGCCCAAATCAAATAAGGCAGCCTTATGAATATTATCATTGAACTCAGTGAGTTTGGTTAGATTGGGAGATCTCCCACCAATTTTTTCATCTGTAAAGGCAATGCTGTTGAAATCCCCTCCCACAATCCAGCTGGAAGCTTCCAAAGTGCTGATATGGTGAATTTCCTGCCAAAGCTCACTCCTTGCTAACTTGGTACATCCAGCTTATACAAAAGTTGCTACAAAGGTACTGTTGTTAAAGGAGCAATGAATGTGGATCAGTTGGGGGTGATCAACAATCACCTTCCACTAAATCTCTTTCCTACAAATAACCCAAATCTTATTAGTTGAGTTAGCAAAAAAAGAACACCCAGAGAACCTGGTAAGAATTTTATTTTGGTTCTTTTGCACCATGGGTTCCAAAAGCACCAAGCACCAAAGTTGGTGCTTTTTATATAAGTGTACCAATCTTTTATAAGCTAGGGGGTGGGCCACTCCCCTAATGTTCTAGCACAGGAAGTTAAACATTATTTGGGTCTGGTGGGTGGTTATGTGGTGAGGGTTGAGCAGAAATGGATCTGGATCTAGATCTGGTTCTTCCCCTTCTAGATCTAGTGGGGGAGCCAATGTTCTTGCCCTTTATTTCTGCAGCTTGTGGGGTCTATGTTAAGCACTGTAGTTCAGTAGCAGCTTTCTTTATTTTCCTGGTCTTTTTTTCTTTCCATTCTGTCACCATTTTGTTCTGTACTAGTTCTAGCTGGTTAGTAGAGGGGATATTCTCGTGTGGCAAATCATCCTTATTTTTAACTTGTTCTTGGTTATAAAACTTTGCATTCTCTGGGGGTAACTCCTATTCCTGCTCTGAATTTACTAATTCCTGGTCCTCAGTTACAGTAACAGTGAGCCCCTGGAGTGACATGCTATGGTCCTGAGTCTCCTTCTGTTGGCTGCTTGTATCTTCTTATTAATACCTGGTTGGGGTACAGTAGCAATTGCCTCCACTGTTTTGGTTCTTACTTTCTTTCTGGTGGGGGTTTCAATCTATAACACTTATTTATGGAGTGGCCAAACATTCTACAGTTTTGGTAGAATAAGGGCTTATGCTCAAGTAACACCTCTTTCCAAAAACCATCCCCATCATCAGAGGTGGTGATCCAGACTTTATCAACTTCAGGAAGAGAAACATCTCTCTCCACCAGGACTCTAGCACCAGTTGGATTTCCCATCTCCTGGGTGGGGGTGTCAACCTTAAGAGGTGTTCCTAAAGCCCGGCTAATCTGGAAAATGGCATGAGTGTGGTAAATTTAGATTGGCAGATTGGGGAGGGTGAACCATAATGGTTTCAAAGGAGGTTCTTTTGCAGGGTCAAATACAGGATACCATTTTATGAACTTCATAAATGAGTTGGCAATCTACATTCCTTGTATGCCCAGTAATCTTGCATAATACTCTTCCTTTGATAGCCTTATTAACAAGTGTCTCCCATCCATCACCCCTAACTTCCACTGTCCCAAAATGTTGATGTTCTCAAATTGATTTCTGACAAGTTCCATTTTAGGATGCCCAAATTGAAACTGTCCAACTATAGTGAATTTGATAGCCTCAGCTAATGATTCCATCTCCTGCGAGGTAAAAATAATGGCAGGCCTTCTTTCCTTAGACCCCAAAGGTCTAATAAAAGGGCATTCAGATTTGCCTGCAGCTGCATCACGTAGACATTGGGGGAATGTCAACTTATTTAATTTCCTAGCAAGCTGAGGTCCCTTGCTAACAGCAGCAGCATAGGAGAGGGGAGTATTAAAGATGTTACCCCCAGCCATAGAAATAGGCAGAGGCAAACGAAGGTCCACAGCACACCAGTCAATGGAACAGTAGTTCCAATTCAAAAAATAGCAACTCGGGAAAAACAAACTAAGGCCGACCACCAAGACAGACACCACCACCCTTACCTGACTCCCAAAGTACTCTAACCAACTGAGAAACACCACCAAGGGGAGCCAGCAGCCATCAAGCAGACTCCATCACAGCCTAAACCCTAGCAGAGCAATCAGCCTAGCCGCCACCATCCTAACTATATATATATAGGATCAGTGGGATGTGGATTCTCTAAGAGGTGTACTGGATGAGGATACAGTGCAAAAAATTCTATCAATCCCCATTGATCCTACTAGACCTGATAAAATATTGTTAAAGCAATCCACTAAACAATCTTTGAACAGTATGATAAATCAATCTTTTACTCATTCGCCTGAAACTAATTGGGGTGAGAAGATTTGGCACAGGAATTTGTCTCCCTCAATGTCATTCTTCAGTTGGAGATTATTTAATAAACTTCTTCCTTTGGATGATATATTGAAGCTAAAAGGGTTAAGAACTACCTCTAGATGCTGGTTATGCCATTCACAGGAAGAAACTTACTCTCATCTCTTCATCCAATGCTATGTGACTAACCAAGTGTGGACTGATGTTCTAAAGCAACTGAAGCTCTATCAACATAGAAACTATTGTCTATCTTTTGAAGCTTGTTGGGAGGATTGGAAGGAGCAGAATTGGAACCATATCTCTCTAGTAATCAGTTGGTTTATATGGATGGCTAGAAATCAGGCTAAATATGAAAATAAACTTGCTTGATTAATACTGTTGTGGTGAATTGTTGTAGCTTTATCAGTAAAAATTCTATGTTGCTTAATCCCACTAAATGAAAAGTTATTTTGTTGAATTGGTCATTGCCTTCCCAGCCATGGATTAAAATCAATATAGATGGCAGTTTCACCTCTTTATCTACTAGTATAGGTGCTGTTTGCAGCAATTATCTTGGACAACTATTGTGGTATTTTTAGGCCCCTATTATCTCTTCTTTAGCATTGGAATCTGATCTCCGGGTAGTACATTGGGCCTTAGTAACTGCTAAAGCATTAAATTTTCATTATGTTTGGATAAAGTCTGACTCTCAACAGGTGATCAATATTATGCAAGGATTCTCTCCTCCTCCTTGGAATTTGGTTTACTTACGAAGAAACATTCTTTCTGTTTCTAGTCTTTTTAAACTCAAATGGACTCATATTTTTAGAGAGGGTAACCAACCTACCAATTGCTTGGCCAAGGCTGCTGCATCAGATAGCAATGTAGTTTTTTTCTATTACAACTTTTGAGCCTTTAAGGCTTCTGCTTTTGGGGATTCTATAAAACTTCCCTTTATCACATGAACTTAACTTTATATTTGAATGAATTTTTCTTTTCTGCTAAATATATATATATATATATATATATATATATATATATATATATATATATATATATATATATATATATATATATATATATATATATATATATATATATATATATATATATATTGGGAAAAGGTGCAACATCTATATGTTATTTGTGTGGTGCCCATTCTGAAACTGTACAACATCTTTTCTTCTCCTGCCCTTTCTTCCAAGAAGTATGGACCGGTGTCATCAACTTGCTTAATATCAGCACTTTACTGTTAGAATGGCATGATTTGTTTGTTTGCTGGCAATCCTGGCAGAAGGCCAAGGCTGGAGATATCCCATTCATAGTGGCCTGGTTCATTTGGATGCATAGAAATGGGGTGAAATATGAGGATAAGGTCAGCAGGGCTGCAACTGTGGTTGGTCACTGCCATTCCTTCATCTCTAAACTGATAACCCTTAAGAAATTCCCTAGCATCCTCAAAGTCCCCCCTCCAGACCAACCCAAACATTCCAGAATAATTCTTATCCACTGGCTTGCTCATGATTTCCCTTCACTTAAGGTAAAAACTGATGGAGCTTTCACTGATCATTGTGCTAGAATTGGTGGTATCTTCAGGAGCACTAGGTACTCTACCTCTAGGTCGCTACAAACAACAACATTAACCTCCCTAATAGGTTTTAAAGGATTCAACTGATCTTCAGAATGATCACATTTCACACCAGATTGCTTGCATAAGGAGAAAATAAGAAAGGGAAAGCCTAGCCCAGAAATACTACTACCTCTTATAGAAGAACTAATAGCATCACAAATAATTGACCCAACATCATTTGGCTTCATCTCTTGAATACAATAATTTAGAATAGCTCATTCTTTTGTAACTTCACTTAAATGATTAGAGGGAAGGAGATGAGCAGAAAGAATTAATGCCAAGCTTTGCAAGTAGCATTGAGTAAGGAAGAAGAAAAATTTACCTTTTTAGCATTTCTGATCTTCCACGCTCTAGATCCTTCAATCAAATAATGGACAATACTATCAAGCTCAGCCTCAGATGAAGTATATTCTGAATAGAAACAGTTAGTAACAGGAGGCAGACCGTATATCATGTTAATCCTCACTGGAGTGAATTCAACTTTCATAGCTCAAACAAACATTTCATTATCAACTGCCACTATAACATTCGCATAGAATTCATGAACAATAGGAATAACAGCGATAGCAGTTAAATAGCAGAACTTCTCCTAGTTGTGCACTACAATAACATTTTCTATTGCTACACTAGGGTGATAAAAACATCTCTGCAATAAACTTTATGGTGGCAGTAAACTCATTATAATGCATTTGTGCGGTAATATTAATGAATTTAGATTGATCAAAATCTTTTTTCTCCTTTCCTCTCTTAGATTTAGGGGCCAACCTAAAAATCAAAAGAAACTCTAATTAAATTCTAAAATTAAGATAACATATTTCTTCCATTGTTTTTTCAAACTAAATGCATCTGAAATCCATGGGTTTTTCACTATGAAATCAAAAAATTTATGAAAATTTCGGCTCTTTTCCAAAGTTTGAGAAATACATGGTAGATTTACCAACTAACTAAGACAAATTAAAGATCTAACCTCAAGATGATGAGATCCAGTGTTTTTAAGCCTTGAAACTTCACAAATCAAGCTCTAAAAGGAGCCCTAAGACTAGTTTTTGTGAAATAGAGGAAGACGAAGAAGCTTAGGCATCAAAAATGGCGTGAGATGGTTTAAATAATTAATTTGGCCGGTTCAAGTGAACTGGCGCCTAGGCGCCAATGGCACCTAGGCGCCAATGGCACCTAGGCACTAGACTTGCAAAATTCTTCGTTCTTCCAAATTTTCTTTTTATAAAAATCCTAAGTTTAACACCTGTAAGCTTAATATTTGTTAACACACTCAATCAATTCCTTTAAGTTTATCAACGAAAAGGAATTTAATGTTAGATCAAATATCAACATTCTAACATAAAATTTACACAAATCACTTCAATTTCATTTCATATATTCAGTATTGAGTTCAACAAACACAAAAAATACAAACATACACTTAAAAAAAAGATTTAACTTATAAAAATGATTCACAAGTACACAATCATCATCTTGATGAAACTTCAAAAAAACAACACAAAAAATAACACAATTACCTAACACCCTTCATCTTTTCAAGACTTCACTCAATGTGATCAGAACCTTCATTTTCCCTGACACATGGTAGATTGTTATGAACAAAGGAGCGAAGGAATGGGGCACGAGGAAATTCCAAGGTAATTTCTCATCAATCCAATTGTTCTTTGCATACATAGTTACCTAATAATCTGCAAAAGCAGCCATATGATCAGATTGATGCTTCATTTGCTATTCGATATGATCATATTGATGGAACATCTCATGCATTCTATTGTTTAGAAAGTAGCAACTCGTCTTCAATCTTCTCAAAATGGTTGATCATCCTCTCTAAACTCATTACTAGGTATCCAATGAAATAAGTTTGTGAATCCTTGTACATAAACTTATCATTTCTCTCCAAACTCATATTTCTATTCTCCATAGAATCTATCAGTTCTTAGTCTCTCTTAAGATTTTGGCTTTTCTGGGAGGGGATACTGATTGGGGATGAAGATAGGCCATTTTATAGGAAAAGAATTGGTCAAAACAAAAATTTGGTTGTTTTTACCACGCCTAGTAACTGTGGTGCTTTGACGCCAATTCTGGCGCCTAGGTGCTAGTATAGCAAGTATCTGGCGCTTGAAATACCTAAAATATATAGATTTCCTATGCACATTTTTATACCTATTTTTGATGATATTGCAATTTAATGGAAGTTATTTATGTGTTTTTCTTGTAGGTATGACTAAAATGACTGACTGTGTTGAAGAGAGCAAAGAAAGATCAAATTTGGAGCAAAAATTGGAAGGTGTGCAAATTTGGCCTCTGGCACCTATGTGTCGGATGGTTGTCGCATAGACGCCACAGTTAAAGTGACAAATTTTACTTAATTTTGGCAAAAACTTGAAAGGGTTTTTAAAGCATCCTTTGGTTTAAAATTCATTAACTTCCCATCAGCACCAAAATTCACTTAAAATTTGAATGGATGGATGCTTTCTTTGGTGGATACATTGAATCTGGACATTTTTTGAAGATACACTGAAGAACATTTTGGAAAATTTTAAAAATGAAGACTAGAAGATTAGAAAGTGGCGCCACAGCCAAGAGAAGAGTTTGGAAGAAAAAGTTTGGCGGAAGAAGTTGGAGAAAAGCTTGAAGTTGTTTCTAGGGAAAGAGGAAGAAGAGAGCCTTCTTCTCGCCAAATTTTCTTTACTATTTTATTTTACTTTATCATAGTTTGTATTAGAATATTGGTAGTCAATTCTCAAATTTGGGCACCAACCTCTGTGGATTCTTTTAGTGGAATGCAAAATTTCAGAGGAACATCCAGAGTCTTGTGGAGAGGATTTTTAGATAAAAGTTTATCTTAGTTTTGACATTTGGTTTTTAAGTAAAAGTTGTTGTGTTTTCACTATGGTTTCTACTATCAAATCAAGTTGTGTTTGTGTTTTGTCCATGAGTTCTGAGTAGTTTTCTTTATCATTTTCCTTTTAAATGATGAAGTAATTAAATTATGGAAGGAAGTTGTGTGAAGTATATAAGTTTAATGTTGGAAGAAGTTGTGATGATTTATTTCCTTGCACTTAATTTATTTCTTGATTTGGCCAATTAAGATGTTAAAATTTTTTGTGAGATTATATAAGATCCAATGTGGTATTGTCTTAATCAACAATTGAGAAGAATCACCTGCAATTATATGGATGAGAATTGTAGTCCATATAATTGAATGCAAATAAATAGGGAGACACATTTTAATGGGGATTAAAATTAGAGGACTTTAGAATGATAGGCTAAAGCCTCCTAACTTGGTTTGAGGTGAAAATTTTTTTTATGAGATGTTAGCCCCCAGGTGGAGGGAATAGAGAGAACTCTAGAGTGAGAGCTGGTATGTTTCCTGCCAAACCCATCTAGAAAATTTCAAAGCTTTAAATTAACCAATATTCTTTATAGAACCAAGTAAGGGTAAAGAATATAATTACTCCAATTTGGCACAACACATTTAAGTACTTCCACAATGAAATTCCATAAATATTACTGACTCATTAAAAGTGGAAAAATATATTTTATTCTCAATGCTTTCATATCATTTTTAGAGTCATGATTATTTTGATTGCTTGTTTTACTTTTTCTTAAATAGAAAACATAAAAAAAAATTAAATTATCTTTTTTAAAACATACTTTACAAAATCAATTTAAAAAGTAAAAAGTAAATTTTTTTATTTCTTTATATTTTTAGACATTTCCCTATCGGTTCGATATCTCGGAGCTTAACAGAATGTCCTATATTACTTGATAAACGATATATATACTTGTGTAGAATCCCATATTATAAAACAATTAAAATATATCACTTATTTGCTTCGAGATCAAGTTTTTGGCACTGGTTGCAAGAGGAACAAATATTATTATTGAAAAGAAATAAAAGTGAAAAACGTGAGCTTAAATATCCGGAGGGAATCAAGTTTTTTGTGCCATTACCGTGGAAATTAACTAAGATTTCATATAAAGAAGATTAAGAAAAATTGAAACTTTTACTTTTTTTTGCTTTTTTAAGTGTGTTTTACTTTATCTTACTTTATTTTTGTGTGCATAGTTCAGGTTCTGAAGGACTTATGCCTTACGATTCTGAATTAGAGAGAACAATCAGAAAAATCAAAAAATTAAAAATACTTAAAAAGATAAAAATATTCAAGAAATGGACAATCAAGAAAGTCAAAATGTTAATATCCATCAAGAATTCAGACCTTTAAGGGATTATGCTAACCCTACAGTGGATGAACTTCATGGAAGTATTCAACACCCTGTTGTAATTGTTAATTCATTTAGACTTAAACCTGTTATTATCCAAATGGTATCTAATAATTACTTTTAGGGAGCACCAACTGAATATTCTAATTTACATCTTGCAAATTTTCTAGAATTGTGTGCTACTTTTAAAAATGATGGTGTTTCTATTGATGCTATTAGACTTAGACTTTATCCTTTTTCACTAAGGGATAAGGCTAAGATATGGTTAAATTCATTAGCACCATGATCTATTAGAACTTGGAGTGATTTAGCACAAAGATTCTTTGCTAAATATTTTCCACCATCAAAGACTGTTAAGTATAGAAATGATATTACATATTTTTGCTAGTTTGATGGTGAATCTATATTTGAAGCATGGGAACGATTTAATGATCTCCAAGAAAGTTTCCACATCAATTGATACCAGATTAGTTAATAATTCAGACTTTTTATAATGGATTACTTGGATCTCTTAGATCAATTATCGATGCCGCTACTGGTGGTTCATTGATGTCTAAACAGTTTGCTGATGCCTATGCTTTAATTGAAGAAATGGCTACTAACCATTTTTAAGTGCCATCTGAAAGGTTAAATCCTAATAAGATAGCCAATATTCATGATAATGATTATTTTACAATGCTAGCAAATCAAGTTATTGCAATTTCAAGAAAGATAAACCAATTTGGAATGAAATTTTCTCAGTCAATTTCCATGATTGAAGAAAATTCATTAGGCCAAATGGTTGATTCCTAAACTTCACCATAAACTTTGAATCCTATAAGTAAGCCTGTTAACCCATATTCCAATTATTATAATCCAGGTTGGAAAGACCATCCAAACTTTAACTGTAATAACAACAATCAGGGTGGTAGTAATCAATAATGGGGGAACAACCAAGTAAACTCATTAGGGAACTGGAATAACCAAAAGGAATAATAATTATAAACTAACCTTTCCTCCATGTTTTAACTATACTTCACAATTTAAGGAGAAGAAGTTGTCTATTGAAGAAGTGAAGTTACAAATGGGAAATAAATTACAAAGCCAAAGAGATACGATAAGAAATATTGAGAATCAATTGGGACAAATTGCCAATTCATTAAGTAAGAGATCACAAGGAATGCTTCTTAGTAATACTGAAGTAAATCTATGAGATAAGAATAAAGAGCAAGTAAAAGCAATTCAACTGAGAAGTGGAAGAGAGTTGAGAGGTAGAGTTCAAAAAGTGATTGAACTAGGGAAAGAAGGCATTGAAAAGCCAAAAGAGGATACTCGGAAAGGTTTGGAAAGACATATTTCACCACCTAAGAATAATTTAGAAAAGCCACCACCTCCATTTCCTCAGAGACTTCGTCAATAAAAGTTGGATAAGAACATTTCAAAATTCTTGGAGATATTTAAGAAGCTTACAATCAACATTTCTTTTGTTGAAGCCTTAGAACAAAAGCCAAGCTATGTGAAATTTATGAAGGATATTCTCAACAGTCAAAAGAATTTTGAATATAATGAATCTGTTGCACGTAGTAAAGAGTGTAGTGCAATAATTCAGAAAAAGCTTCCTAAAAATGTTAAAGATCCTGGTAGCTTCATAATTTCATGTGCGATCAAAGACAGCTTTTACGAAAAAGCTTTATGTGATTTGGATGCAAGCATTAACCTTATGCCATTATCAATATTTAAAAGACTGGGATTAGGAGAAATAATCCCTAGTACTCTAACTCTACAATTAGTGGATCATTTGATCACATGTCTTAAAGGAGTTATAGAGGATGTTTTAGTGAAAGTGGATCAATTTATCTTTCTTGCTGATTTCATTGTACTAGATACCGAGGAAGATAAAGAGATACCAACAATTTTAGGGAGACTTTTCTAGCCACGGTCAGAGTAATGATAAATGTATAAAAAGAGGAATTAATGATGAGAGTCAATGATCAAACTATTATATTTAATATTTCAAAATCAATGAAATATCCTGCAAGATGTAAACATGATAAATGTTAAAGGAGGGATGTTATCAGATATTTAAGTGAATGTCATCTCGAGTTAGCTTATGAAGAAAAATCTAAAAGTGAAGAATTGGAACACTAGCAAGAAAAGGAATTAAAATATTTTGAAGATTTTCATAAGGAAGATTTAAATTATGTTCATGAAGATTTTGAATTGTTAGACATGACTGAAAAAGATGAATCTTTTGGTCCATCAATTGAAAAACCTCCTGAATTTGATTTAAATTTGCTTCCTAACAATTTAAAGTTTGCCTTTTTAGGTGATTCCTCAACTTTGACAATTATAATTTCCTCTCAATTGACCGAGAAAGATGATAAGAGTTTGCTTGAAATTTTAAAGAAATATAAGAAAGCCTTCGGATGGACAATAGTTGATATTTAAGGAATCATTCATAAAATTTGTATGCATAGAATTCTTATGAAGGATAACTACAAACCTCAGGCTGATCCTCAATGGAGATTAAACTCTATTATGAATGAAGTTTGAAAAAGAAATTTTAATGTGATTCGATGCTAGAATTATCTACCCTATTTCAGATAGTGCATGGGTTAGTCCTATTCATTGTGTTCCTAAGAAATGAGGAGTTAATGTGACTGCTAATGAAAAGACTGAATTAATACCAACAAGACAAGTTACAGGATGGAGAATATGTATTGATTGTAGAAAATTAAACCTTGCTACAAGGAAAGACCATTTTTCACTTCCCGTTCTAGATCAGATCTTGGACATACTAGCTGGGCAAATACTTATATTTTCTGGATGGATATACTGGTTACCACTAAACACAGATTGTTCCTGAGGATCAAGAGAAAACAACAATTACGAGTTCTTATGGTACATTTTCTTTTAGAAGAATGCCCTTCAGTTTATGTAATGCCCCTACTACATTTCAGAGATGTATGATGGCAATTTTTTGTGATTTAATTGAAATGGAATTGATGTTTTTATGGATGACTTTTCAGTGTTTGGAATTTGATTTGAATCATGTTTAGAACATCTTTCTAAAGTTCTAAAATGCCGTGAAGAAACTAATTTGGTCCTTAACTGGAAAAATTGCCAATTTATGGTAACAAGAGGAATAGTTTTAGGACAACGTATATAAGAAAATGGTTTGGAGGTAGATCCTACAATAATTGAAGCAATCTCTAATTTACCTTGCCCAAACAATGTAAGAGGAATTAGAAGTTTTTTAGGACACGTTGGATTCTACAGGCGATATATTATAAATTTTTGAAAAATTTCAAAACCTTTATGTCGTTTACTGGAAAAAGATGTAATTTTTTTTTTGATGATGTCTGCTTAAAAGTTTTTGAAACATTAAAAGAAAAATTAATTACTGCACCTCTTATAGTGTCTCCAAACTGGGAAAAGCCTTTTGAATTAATGTATGATGCTAGTGATTATGCTATTGGAGTTGTTTTCAGTCAGAAGTATGATAAAATTTTCAAAGTAATTTACTATGTTGGTAAAACTCTTAATGAAACTGAAATTAATTATACCACTATTGAGAAAGAGTTATTAGCTATAGTATCTTCTTTTGATAAATTCAGATCATATGTAATTGGAACTAAATATGTGGTGCATACTAATCATTATGCTATTAAATATTTAATGAAGAAGAATGATGCAAAACTAAGACAGATAAAATGGATTCTTCTGTTGCAAGAATTTGATTTTGAGATAGTAGCTAGGAAGGGTGATGATAATCAAATTGTTGATCATCTGTCCAGACCTTGAAACTGAAAAATCTCTCTTTGATGCTAAAGACATTAATGAAAATTTTCATAATGAAAATTTGTTCACTGCTAAAGAGTGGCATGTTCTGTGGTATGCCGACATTGTAAACTTTATTGTCAGTGATATTTTACCATATAGTTTGACATACCAAGAGAGGAAGAAATTTGTATCTGAAGCCAGAACTTATTATTGGGATGACCCATTTTTGTAAAATCAAGGAAAGGATCTAATCATTCAAACATATGTGCCATTAGATGAAACTTATGAAATTATTCAAAAATGGTATAATTCTGATTATGGGAGACATTTTGGAGTTGATAAAAGTGCATTTAAAATCTTAAAATCTAAATTTTATTAGCCTACAATTTTTAAGGATGTTAGTTCTTAAATTAAAAATTGTGATAGATGTCAACGTGTAGGCAATATTTTTAGAAGAAATGAGATGTCACTCAATTATATGTTAGAAGTTGAAATATTTGACGTTTGGGGATTAGATTTCATAGGACCATTTATACCATCTTTTGGAATATACACTTTGATAGCAGTAGACTATGTATCTAAATAGATAGAAGTTGTTGCTTTACCTCGATGTGATGGTAAGTGTTGCAAAGTTTTTAAGAAAGAATTTTTTTTTTGTAGATTTGGAATACCAAGAGTAATCCTAACTAATGGGGGAAGTCATTTTAGAAATGTGATTATGGAAAAGTTAACAAAGAAAAATCATATTAACCATCACATTAATATTACTTATCATGCGCAGACAAGTAGTTTGGTTGAATTATCCAATCATGAAATTAAAAGAATATTAGAAAATATTGTTATTCCAAACAGAAAGAATTGTTAAATTAAGCTGGATTATGCTTTGTGGGCTTATAGGTCTGCTTATAAAACTCCTATAGGAATGTCCCCATATAGGCTAATTTTTTGAAAAACTTGTCATTTACTCGTTGAACTTGAGCATAAAGCACATTGGGCAATTAGAGAGTTCAATTATAATTTGAAAGATGCTGGAGAAAAGAGATTATTGCAATTAAATGAGCTTGAAGCGATAAATAATGAATCTTATCAAAATGCTAAAATTAAAAAAGAAAAGATGATGTTGTGGCATGATCAGAAGATTCTTACTAAACATCTTGAGCCAGGGAAAAAAGTTTTATTGTATAATGCTAAATTGAAAATATTTGCTGGAAAACTTAAGTCCAGGTTGACGGGCCTATTTATTATGATGAAAGTTTATTCGTATGGAGCTGTGGATATTTAAGATCTTAAGACTGGAAAAATATTTAAAGTTAATGGTCATGAACTTAAACTATATTTTTTAGTCGAGCGACCTAAGTCTGATAATAATTTGATGTTCGGTCACTCAAAATATGCTCTGGGTATATCAGGCTGAAGAATATAAACCAAGCACATTGTGGAGGCACCCTATAGTTATCAGTGTGCTTTACTTTAAGTTTGATGTGTGTGCTTTGTTTGATTTATTTTTATGATTATGCTATAGTGGTGTTATTTGGACGTTATTTGATGACTTAGAGGAGACAGAATGAAGATTTGGACGTTTAACAAGCATGTGCTAAATTGAGTACTGGCGGCTATGGGCCGCAGATTGGCTCTTGGGCTACGAAAAACGTGAAAAGATGGTTTCTAGATGCCTAAGTCACATGTAAGTGGTTTTTGCAGTTAATGAGTAGTTTTAACACGTCTAGTTTTGGTTCTAAACCTTCCCAAGTCTATAAAAAGGCCCTAACTTAAAGAAATATTTGCCCCAGTTCTTAATTTCATTCCTGAGTCTTAAGAAGAGTATTTGAGTACAAAAATGTCTTCTTTGGAGAGAGAAGTTAAGAAGAAGGAGGAAGGCAACAAGAAGTTTTTTAGTGAAAGTGCGCAAGAGTTATTCAATGGATATCTAGCTAATAGTATTCAAGGAATTGCAGAAAGATTACAATGATTGAGGCCGACTTGGAATCAATTGAAGCAAAGGTAAATGAAACTAACGCTCATTTAGCGCATATTGGATGGAAACTCAAACTGCAATTCAATCATACATGTCATGTGGAAGAAGCAAACAGAGCAATGTATATGAAGAACAAATGGTTAGAAGAAGAAGATGTGAGAGTTTTTAATCATCGCCCGTTTTATAAGATTTATATTCCAGATGGTTCAAATGGAAATAATGGTGATTTTGAATATATTCCGCCTACAGGAGATGGGAATTAAATTATGTGTAGTCTTGTGATTTGTTTTTCTGTGTTTTGTGTTTGCAATTTATGTTTGTGTTTTATTGAACATTAATTTGACGTTTGTTACATCTTAATGATGTAAGTTTGTGTTTATGAAATGTGTTATGAACTTATGTATTATGGAATTTCATCCAAAATGTTTGGATAGAAATTTTTAGTTTGTATTAAGTGTAGTTTGTTATTAATGAAATATAAGTTTGTATTTATGAGAAATTTGTTTGGAATCGATGAAAATTTTAGTGTAATTTTGGAGCATTAGAAGAGTTTATGAAAAGAATTAAATATTAGAAGTAATTGAGGGAGATTAACTAAGTGATTTTGTGTAATTAAAATTAATTGTCAAAATTTTGGCACTGGCGGCTAAGCGCCAAATTTTGTGGCTACATACCGTATGCAACGTGCTTAGGCGCCGGTTTACGAAAATTAGTTTTCTGCAGTTAGAAACCTGAAATTTTGCCATTTTAACCCCCATCAACTTCAACCTCTCAGTTTCGCAAAATAGAAGACAAGGGCATCACTTAGTTGGATCATTTAAGAGCCGATTTCGCCGAAATTTGTTAGATTTGAGTTTCTCAAGGTATAAGCACTTCTCCTAAATATAATTTTTTTATTTTCACCATGTATTTTGAGTACATTATGGAACAATCTGAAAAATCGGTATTCATGGTGAAAATTTAGGAAAAACTTGATAAATTTCTTAGATTTAGTGGAAATTAACTTTGGAAGTTAAACTCGCAAGTTTAGTTTGATTTTGGAATTTATGGTGAATTTTTTGTGAATTTTAGAGATGGATCCAAAGTTGAAGCTCTCGAGAGAGAAGGAGAGAATTGATTCCAACAAATTTGTCAGTTCTGTAGCGGAGGATAGATCGTCGAAGCAATTTTGTTGCATAAATTGATTCCTGAACAAATTTTTATTAAACCAGGGGGAGAGATTGAAGAGATGATTGCTAGAAGAAATTGGGAAAATTACTGCTGCTTCTCCATTATTCCTGTTATTTCTATTGTTAGAGAGATTTATGCAAACTTGCCAGCTGCAGAAGAAAATATGGTGATTTTTAGAGGTTAGCAAGTATATTTTTCTCCTGCGGTAATTAATACATTTTACCAAATGCCTCCTGAAATGTTTTGTTTTTATGCTTACTATCATCCTTCTGAGGGATAGTTAGATGAGATATTGTCTTTTCTTACTGATGGAAGAAGTTTATGGAAGATAACAAATGAAAGAAGAGTACATTTTCAGGTCTCTAATTTGAATGCCACCTCAAAGGCATGGCATTACTTTATCTCATCAATGCAATTACCTTCAAGTCATGTTAGTGAAGTTACGAGAGAAAGAGCTGTTCTCAACCATTGTATTCAGGAGGGAAAGCCTATAGACATTGGAGCTATTTTTTTTTATTATGTTTTGAATTGTGCTAAAGCTGCTACTACTACTGCAGGTATGAGATTTCTTTCTCTAATTCACTCACATTGTGAGCGGTCTGGTGTGAAGTTTGAAACATGGGAAGCAGTTCTTCAACCACTTAAACACATTACTAGTGTAAATGTAAATACTTACACTATGCATTTAGTATTTTGCTGGAAAGGAGGATCTGTTAGAGAATCCTGTGGTTATGTTTCTTCTGCCTCTACTTCTCGAGCTTCTACTTCACATGCATTGTCTCCAAGAGATTTACAAACTGGTTTACTACAAAATATTTTAAAGAAAGTGAGTCTTACTAAGAAACATGTTAGAGATATGGATGATAAGATAGAAAATATTGAAAAGTTTATTGTGAAATATGATGATTATGAGGAAAATTATCAACAGTACATGAATAGAGTGACTAGAGGTGATACAATGCTGAGATGCTCCCTCATCCTTTTTATATACCTTATGTGTCATCTAAAGACTGGAATGAAGAAGATGATGATGAGGATGATGACTAGGATTGTTGTGTTGAGTTTGTGATGTTGTTATGTGATTTTCTTATGTGTTGTGATATTTTTATTTGATGTTCTCATATGTGATGTGATGTATTTTGGTATGAACTCTGATATTGTTTAGAGCATAGTTGGGACTATTTCTTTTATACACTTTCAGATGTCTATATGATAAATTGATGTTTTATGTTGTATGTTTGTGATATGTTTGTGGTAGTAAATTCTTTAAATGTGTATCTAGTGTTTGAGTTTTTAGAAGTGTATAATTTAATTCCAAAACTATTAGGAAAATTTAGAACACTATTAGAAACCCCCATTTAAATTGCGTTCTTAAGCTTTTCGAAATCTGCTACCATATATTCTCTAATGTTGTAGTTTTAATCATGTTAAAGTTGGTGCGTATTTTCTATAAAAACCTCCACTACTTTAGAAGTCTTTTGAAATTTTTATTTTATGAAAAAACTGAAAAACTGAATTTATATTATTTTTAACCATTGTTTTTAAACTGTTATACTTGCATATTTAAGATATGAAGGTTTCCTGCTAGCATGTTATTTTATTTTATAATTCATACCCATGTATCATTTTTTATGCTCAAATACTTAATCCTAACTAAAAATTTAAAGTTTGGGGATATTTTAAAAAAAAATTTTCAAAAAACTAAAATTTATTTTTGACAAGCATACTTATAATAAAATTTGATTTTTGATTTAAAACAATTATGTATATGAAGTTATATTAGGGGAGCTAAATTTTGAATATAGAAATGAGTAATAGAATTTAGTTAAAATTTATAGTAATGATGAAAAATTTAGAGTTAAAATTTTCTTAGTAAAGACATGTTAAATATAGTTAAACTATCTTTAGTAAGAAATATTATAATTTTTTAAAGATAGAAGAATTGACTTTTATTTTTCAAAACTTAAATTTCTTTTTTTGAAAAATAATTTTCAACACTGCTATTATGACTTTTAAGTGAAAGATATATATCAGACCTTTTTTTTTTAAAGGAAGGATGGAATTAAAAATCATTAAAGGCCTATCCAGATACAGTAATCCTTGTCTTATAAAAAAAGAGGAAGAAAAAGGAAGAGAAAAAGAAAATGGAGGAGCAGCTTAAACATTTAAAGGCCTAATTAAAAATTGGTTCCATACCTAAAGTTTAAAATATAAGTTTTGAGAAAATCTAAAGCTTAAGATTATAATATAGTGAGTAAAATTATTTTAAAATTAAAATTTTTGATGTGAGAAATATAAAATATTTAAATCCTATATTTTGAAGAATCTACAAGTATTTCTGAACTAGAAAGAAACATATATTTTCATTATCTTTTACTTAAGAACTTTCTAAACTTTAACTTGGTCTTATTTACTAAAATTTTTTTTCTAAATTAGACTATTTCATTTTTAGAAAAAAAATTTGAAACCTTCCTAAAAAAACTCATTTACATAATTTGCATGCTTGATTTTTATATGATTTTAGTGTCATTTGAGGACATGTAAAATTTTATGTTTGGGAGATTTTGATACATCTAAAATATATAGTATTTTTATATACATTTTTATACCTATTTTTGATGATACTACACTTTAACGGAAGGTATATTTGTGTTTCTCTTGATGGTATGATTAAAATGACTGATTGTGATGAAAGGAGCAAAAAAGGATCAAATTTGGAGTAAAAATTGGAAGGTGTGCAATTTTGGCCTCTGGCGCTTATGCGTCGGATGGCTGGCGCATAGGCACTATAGTTAAAGTGAAAAATTTTACTTAATGTTGCGCAAATTTTTAGTATTTTTGAAGCGTCCTTTGGTTTAAACTTCATTAACATCCCATCAGCGTCAATATTCATTTAAAATTTGAATAGATGGATGCATTCTTTAGTGGATACATTGAATCTGGACATATTTTGAAGAGACACCAAAGTACCTTTTGGAGAATTAATAAAAATGAAGACTTGAAGATCAGAAAGTGGCGTCACAAATAAAAGAAGACTTTGGAAGAAAAATTTTCGAGGGAGAAGTTTGAGAAAAGCTAGAAGCTGTTTCCATGGAAAGAGGAGGAAAGAGAGCCTTCTTCTCACAAATTTTCTTTACTCTTCTACTTTACTTTATCATAGATTGTACTAAAATTTAGGAGAGTCAATCCTCAGTCTTAGGAGCCAACCTCTATGGAGTATTTAAGTGGAAAGAAAAATTTTAGATGAACTTTCTAGAGTCTTGTGGAGAGGATCTTTGTTTTTACATTTGATTTTTAAGTAAAACTTTTTATTTTTTCACTATGATTTCTACTTCCAAATCGAGTTGTGTTTGTGTTTTATCCATGAGTTTTGAGTACTTTTCATTATCTTTTTCCTTTTAAATGATGAAGTAATTAAATTATGGATGTAAGTTGTGTGAAGTATATAAGTTTAATGTTGGAAGAAGTTGTGATGATTTAATTCCTTGCAATTAATTTGCTTCTTCATTTGGCCAATTAAGATGTTAAAATTTGTTCTTAGATTATGTAAGATCCAATGAGGTATTGCCTCAATCAACAATTGAAAAGAATCACATGCAATTGTATGGATGAGTGTTATAGTCCATAAAATTGAATGCAAATAATTAGGGAGATATGTTTTAATGTTGAGTAAAATTAGAGGACTTTAGAGCGACAGGATAAAACCCATAAATTTTGTTTGAGGTGAAAAATTTTGTGATTAGATGTTAGCCCCCAGGTGGAGGAAATAAAGGGAACTCTAGAGTGAGAGCTGGTGTATTCCATGCCTAACTCATCTACGAAATTTCCAAGCTTTAAATTAACCAATTTTCTTTATAGAACTAAGTAAGAATAAAGAATATAATTACTCCTATTTGGCACAACAAATTGAACTACTTCCACAATGAAATTTTAAAATTATTACTGATTTATTAAAACAAGAAAAAAATATTTTATTTTTATTGCTTTCATATCCTTTTTAGAGTCATGATTATTTTAATTGCTTGTTTTACTTTTTCTTAAATTAAAAATATCAAAAATAATTTTTAAATTATCAATTTTAAATCATACTTTACAAAATCAATTTAAAAAGTAAAAAGTTAAATTTCTTATTTCTTTATACTTTTAGAAATTTCTCTGTGGGCTTGATATCTCGGGGCTTAATCAGAAAGTCCTATATTAGTTGATAAACAATATGTATACTTGCGTAGAATCCCTTATTATAAAACAATTAAATTATATCTCTTATTTTATTTGGGATCAAGTTTTTCTTGTAGTTGCAAGGGGAAGAGATATTTTCTTTGAAAAGAAATATAAAGTGAAAAATGTGTGCGTAAATATTCGGGGATCAAAGCTTAAGCACCAATTCTGGCGCCTATGCACCAGTATCCAAAAAAAATACTTTTCCACCTTACGTCAAATTTTTAAAGGTTCTAAGGATATTTCAATCTTCATAAGGTGTTAAATAATTAGTATAAATCAAAACGATGATCACAACCTAAAACAATCAAATTAAATCAAATCAAATTAACATATGAGTTGCCTCCCATAAAGCGTTTGGTTTAACGTCGTCAGCCCGACTTATCCATAAGGTTTACTCAGACTGGCTCCATTCTATTAAGTTTTTATAATACAGCGTGTTTTCCTAAGTATAAGGTTTCAGTATTTTCCCATTTAATTCAAATAAATAATTATTATTTAGATTTCTTATATCCACTGCTCCATAACGATATAATTTTTCCACAATATAAGGCCTTATCCATTTGGACTTTGATTTTCTGGGAAATAATTTCAATCACGTATTATATAATATGACTTCTTGTACAGGCTCAAAATTCTTCTTTAAAATATTTTTATCATTTAAATTCTTCATCTTCTCTTTATAAATTCTAGCATTCTCATAAGCTTCATTTCTAACTTCATCAAGCTCATTTAATTATAACATTCTCTTCTCTCCAGCATCCTTTAGGTTATAATTAAATTCTTTTATTTCCAAATAAGCTTTATGTTCTAATTCAACATGTAAATGACAATGTCTAGCCTATATGGTGAAATACCTATAAAGTTTATAAGCATCTCTATAGGCCCATAATGCAGAACAAAGTTTGTTAACCCAATCAGTTTTTTTAGGATTTACAGTTTTTTCTAAAATTTTTTAGATTTTTTGATTTGATATTTCTGTATTCCACTAGTTTGAGGATGATAAGTTGTAGCAATTTTTTGCTTAATTCTATATTTTCTAAGTAATTTTTTAATCTTAAAATTCTTAAAGTGACTTCCCCCATCGGTAATAATAATTCTTAGTATTCTAAATCTAGTAAAAATCTTTTTGATTAAAAGTTTTTAAACACCTTTAGCATCACAATGAGGTAAAGCTATAGCTTCAATCGATTTAGAAACATAATCAACAACTTATAATATATAAAAATTTCCAGAAGATAGTACCAATGGTCTCATAAAATCCAAACCCCATACATAAAAAAGTTCAACTTTCCTACGTGAAATTCAAAGGCATTTCATCCCATTCAGAAAAATTTTCTAATCTTTGACATCGATCACGAGCTTTTACATATTTTTTAACATCTTTAAATAATGTAGGACAATAGAATCCAGATTACAAAATTTTAAATGGAGTTTTATCAATACCAATATGTTCTCCAAATTCTGAGTTATGGCATTTGTGAATGATTTCATTAGTTTCATTATTAGGTACACATCTTTGAATAACAAAATCTTTATATTTTTTAAATAAATAGCGATCATCCTAAAAATAAAAGTTTGAATCATGTATGAATTTCTATTTCTGATGGCTAGTTAATCCATAATGTAAAATATTACTAAGTAATTAACCATATCCGCATACCATGGAACTTGGCACCCAGAAATTACATAAAGTTGCTCGTCAAGAAAATAATCATTAATTTCTTCTTCAAAATTCTTATCATTTTTAATTGTAGATGAATGGCCAGCAATTTGGTTATCAATACCTTTTATATCCATTATTCGAAAATAGAATTCTTGTAAGAGAATAACCCATCTAATTAACCTTGGTTTAGCATCCTGTTTTGTCATCAAATACTTAATAGCAGAATAATTATTATGGACTATACATTTTGCTCCAAGTAAATACAGCCTAAATTTATCAAACGCATATACTATTGCCAATAGCACTTTTTTCAGTAGTAGAATAATTAATTTGAGCTTAATTAAGGGTTTTGCTGGTATAGTATATAAATTTAAAAGTTTTATCATATTTTGACCTAAAAGACCTCTAATAGCATAGTAAATAGCATCACATATCAATTCAAATGATTTTTCACAATAAGTTGAAACAATAACAGGTGCCATAATAATTTTTTCTTTTAATTAATTAAAAGCATTTAGGCAGTTTTCATTAAAATCAAATTTAATGTCATTTTCCATAAGATGGCATAATGGTTTAGCAATTTTAGAAAAACTTGTATGTATCACATTTCCCTTAAAGGGGAGGTGCAAATGAATAGGGAGATATTCTTTAATGGGCGTAGAATTGATTTTTGTTTTTAGTGTGACAGTCTAAATTCTATTAATTTGGTTTTACAAAAGAGGTGACAGGTCACTAGTAGGTCAGACCATAAACAACCATTCAGGGGGGAACCTAGAAGTGAGAGTCTAGAAATTTGTCCCTTTCTACTAATAATAAATCCTAGTCCAATCTTTAAAAACTAGGTAATTTTCTTTATGACCTGGACCAAAGGGTAAAGGATATATATGCTCCTATATGTCACAAAACCACATTTTTAAGTTCTCAATTAATTTTATTTGCTTATTAATTATGTAATATTTCGTATGGGGAAAGAATCTTTGTTTATTGTTTTATTACTAGCTAATTTTCATATTCTGCATATTTTAATTATTTTTAAATTAAATGATTTTAAATATTAGTTTTCTTTATTTTAACTTTTTTAATCCTCATGGGATCAATATCAGGGGTTTTAAAAAGAAAACTCTATATTACTTGAAATGATATGTTTACTTGCGTAGTACCCCTAGTGTGAGATTTATAATTAATTATCAAAACTTTAATCTTTTATTGTTGTAAATTAGTCGCTTAATCAAATTTGAGGTCAAGTTTGGCTATAATTTAATAAGCTAATTTACTTACGTGATTGCGATTGGATCAAATATCCATCCAATGAGTGTATATCTAATCTATCTAACATTTGATCCAAGAAAAGTAGAGGAAAATGATCCTTCCTTGTGGCTACATTCAACTTTCTATAATTGATGTAAATCCGCCACCCAGTGACTTGTCATGTTTGAATTAGTTCATTGTTTTCATTATAGAAACATTCACTCTCTCTTTCTTCGGAACATAGTGAATTGGACTAGTACAAGAATTATCAGATATAGGATAAATAATTCCAGCATCTAACCAATTTAAATTTTATTTCCTTACCATCTCTTTCATTATTGGATTTTATCTTCTTTAAGGTTCAACACTTGGTTTAAAATCTTCTTCCATTAAAATTTGATGTATACAGATAAAAGAGCTTATTCTTTTTATATCTGCTAATGTCCAACCAAAAGCTTTTTTATATTTTTTTTAAGTTTCTAATAATTTATTATCTTGATCTTGAGTTAATTCATAAGATATTATTACAAGAAAGGTTAATAAACTCCCTATGAAAGCATACTTTAAATGAGTTGGTAGTACTTTTAATTCAGGTATAAGAGCTTTTACAATAGAGGGTATTATAGATTCATTATTTTCAGTAGTAACTAAGACATCCCAATTTTCATGAAATATAATTACATTTTTAAGAATCACTTTTATTTATATCTTGTATTTTGATGGCGACTTTATATATGCTTACAAATGTAAGACTTTATGAATTCAGATTTATATATTTATAATGATTTAGTAAAGTCACACATGCAAAGCAAGTATACGTATCGTATCAAGTAATATAGGGCTTTAATGGAGTCCTGGTTATCGATCCCATAGGGAGGGAAAACGTTCTTCTAATCAGATAACATAGCACTGAAATCCAATACCAATTGTAACAATTGCTCAAGTGTACTACAACTAGTTAATGGAAAGTACGGTAATAAAGCTACTAACATTATTTCTACTTACTAAACTCTTTAACTAACACACACACACTAAATTATGTGATTTATAAGATACATCTATATTAAATGTGTCTTCCTTCCTGCATAAAGATTATGATGTGTGGATGATGAAGAATGGAAAATTTTTGTATTGTGCTAAATAGGAGCATATTTGCTTCTTTACCCTTAAAAGAGTATCTCCTCTTCCAAGCATGTAAAGAACATTGACATATCTTAAGTTTAGTCACTAAATCTAAGGCTAGGCTAGGAGGTACCGACTCTCACTATGGAGCTCCCACTTACCCTTCACCCGAAGGCTAACCATAGGCTTTAGTTACCAATCTTAAGACCAAATTAGGGATCCCATTCTGTCACCATGAAACCTCCAATTTGAAGTCCATCAAAACTCATTTCCATATTTATTTGCACTTAATCCCCATGAACTATGCAATTCATTTACGGACATTAAATGGGTTCTTCATTCTTATTGTAGAACATTCAATTCTTTTGGAATTAATATTATTCAACATATTTTAACAATTCCATTGGCCGGATTGAAAAGTAAATTAAGTTCCAAATGAAAGGAACATCACAACTTTTATAACACTTTAAGGGTACATCAATTCCACATCACCACATCATCACTACTTTATGCAAGAAGAATGGCAAAAGAAATTACTCACAAATCATGGAGAAGATATAAAAACACATGGATTTTATATATAAAAGAAGATTCATACAAACCACTATAGTAAATACAAATTATCTCCTTCTCTTCCGCAAGCAAATTCCTTCAAAGATCCCTTGATTCCTTTTCTATTCCTTGCAACACTTGATTATCTCCTTGGAACAAAGATGAAGAAGCAATCTCTCACTTTACTCCCTCTTCTCCCCTCCTTAGAGAAGAATCTCTCTTAAAATCACAAACCCTAACTCTCACTCACACTTTCCTTACACTCTCTAGAGCAATCCTCCTCTCATTCTTCATCTTGAACACTTAAATTAATGTTAGGAACAAATTCCCCAAGAGTTTCTTCAAGCACCCCACCATAAATCCGCCAAAACTCTTCATTTTGAAATGAACCGACATAGGGTGCCGGCGGTGCTCGATAGTGGCGCCGGTGGTGCTCGATAGTGGCGCCGGCGGTGCCCTATCCTGCCAATAATTTTTGAAGTCTCTGGAAGAGGGCGCCGGCGGCGCCAGAAGCTTTTTTCCTCCAAATTGCTCCATTTTGCTCAAAATTTGTTCCTTTTTTGCATCTTTTCGCTCCAATCACCTATAATCATCATACCTGCAACAAATCATGAAAAATAACTTCCTTTAAAGTGCAATATCACCAAAAATAGGTAAAAATATATAGCTAAAAAAGCATATATTTTTGGTGCATCAAAATCCCCCAAACTTAAACTATTACTTGTCCTCAAGTAATCTTTTTACTACATAAAATATTACTCTAGGCAATGTACTTCTCAACTGAAGACACTAAAATTTTCATTCAAAAGAATATATTGGTTAGATTTTCAGAAAAGTTTTGGTAACTCAGGTCAATATTACACATATAAGAATATTCAGTAATCAAGTCTAAGAGTTCTAGTCTTCTTTTTATTTCATGATAAACCATAATTTGTCATATTAAGAGTGCCTTAAAAGAATATGTGAAAAAGGAGTTCATGCAAACTTTACTAAAATGTAGGCTAGCACTTTAAATATAAATTGAGAAATGAAATCAAGTTTTACCTTTAGGGTGATTCAAGTGAAGCCAATTTTTGATTAGGCATCTCCTCCAGCTTCTCCTCATAAACATTTTTCTTTTTTTCTTTTGGGATTGTTTTTTTTTCAATCCTTCTTTTCTTTTCTTTTCTTTTAATGAGGATTACTATATCTGGATAGCCTTTAATGATTTTGAACTTCACTCTCCTCTTTCTAAAGTTCAAACTTGAAACACCACCATACTTTATAGTTAGGCACAAGCTTTATTATTTTTCTTAAAGTCACAATCTCTTCTTAATACACAATACATAATATTCAACTGAAATGAAAAGTTTTAGTTATCTTAGAATGAGATTCAACTACTAAGTTATGCTAATAATTTTTGAAAATATAATAATTGAGAACAAATAAAAGTTTAGCATTTCTCTACCCTCCCCCAAACTTACTTTTTTCAATAAATTTGAAGTAGTTGAGAGTAAAAGAAAACTAACCTTTCTATGCTGAGATTCTGAAATCTTCATAATCTATCTGGTATTAATCAAAATTTTATAGCTAGCAAGCATGAAACAATTAGTAGCAGTGATATAATAATTTAAAATATTTGCATGGGTAAAGAGAAATTAACATTAAACATCCAAACATCCAACAGAACACTAAAACATGTAGCAAACTATCACACTACTAATAAAACAACTAACAGCTCAACATGAAAAGTAAATAACACTACATCACACAGTACAATACAGGGTTACACATCACATGAAAAGTAAATATCCACTACATCACATCAATACATCACAATAGACTCAGAACAATAGAAATAAAACAAACAAACTATCTACCAGTCTTCATCACCAGGATCAGCAGCAGGGTCATCAGGTTCAGGCCTGTACGGTGTATAACTAGGGCAAGTAGGAAATGTCACCCTAGTATCTCCTCTCATAAATATGGCCTGAGCATCATAATAACCAATATTTCACTTAACTCTTCTCTGCAAATAGTTTTCATTCACATCACTCCTTGTCTCGAATACATCCATCCTACTATGCATCCTATGAATACTATCACATTGCAATCTCAACTGCTTCATGACATTAGATAGTGTCGGGGGCTCAGAAGTAGATGGAACATCATAGCTTGTGGTAGGAATATCAGTACACCTAGTCTCCTCTTTTACACCCACATAAGCCTCATAAGTACGAATAATGGTCTTTGTAATTGGTCTCAAAGGTATCGCCACTTCCTCAGAACTACAATACTCAACTCTAGATTGAACACAAAGGGCATGAATTAGGGCAGGATGTCCTAATCTACCAGTGGTTTCTCCTTTGGAAATAAAGTGAATGCTCCTGAAAACAATAGCTCCAATATTGATCTTCTTCATATTCTGGATGCAATAATTCAAAATAGCTCGATCCCTAGTAACTGAGCGGTGATGATAACAAGGTAACAGTCTCGCAGAAATGAAATAATTCCACGCTTTAGAAGAAACATTTAAAGTAGAAGTAGAGAAGTTAATCTTTTGTTTCTGATTCATCTTCCACTCCCCTCTTCCATCGGTTAGATGCGTGATTACACTCATCAAATTCCCCTCACTAGTATCAAAATTCTCAAATTATCAAGATTCTCAAATTCACAAATAAAAGTTTCTCAAATTTGATAAAATGTGTTGATACGTTATGAGGTGAACTCAACCAGTTTCCCTCGTACTAGCACATATTCCGTCTCAGACCATAGCACATTAGCATAAAATTCTCAGACTACTCCCAAAACAGCATTAGCAGAAAAGTAACAGAAATGCTCCCAATTCTGCTCAGAAATCAACTGAGCCACAGATCCACCAAGATTCTCAAACGCTCGATCCTGAATACACTTCTTGTTTTGTAACTGAGAGTTAAAGTGAAACTGAGCTTTAATATTAACAAATCTTTTATCGACTCAATCAAATTTTTGCTTCCCCTTAATCATTCTAGGAGCCGTGTGAATTTCTAAAAATTGCAAAAATTTACCAATAAATCCCAAAATCCATAATGTACTAACTCCAAGCATTAATCCAAACAGGTAAGACAAATTCTACCACAGGAAACCTCACTTTTTCTCAATAATCTCCCAAAAATATCATCCAAATAATGTGAGAGATTCATATGGCGAAAATCCAAAAATTTTAGCTTAAAGTAAAGCTCTTACCAAGAGAAGTGCAGATCCGGCCTAAAAAATCCTTGAAATCCTCTCTACTCTGAGATCTAACAAACCCTAAAGCTTTAAAATCACGAACATGGAGGTGGGAGGCGAAAGAAATGGCGGAAAAATGGGTCCCATCCAATTTTTGTGAATTTTTAAGGGTCCCAGGCTATTTTCAGCATTTGGGCACCGCTGGTGCTCTATTCAAATTAATAGCCAAACTCTTTCGATTTGGGCGCCGGCGGCACCAGTCCAAAATTCCATTGGGTTCAAAATTTTCTTTTGCAAATTCAGTCGTTTCAACCTTCACAGTCCTATTAACACATCAACAAGCATCTATTTCATCTCACAAACACTAAACAATATCACTTTACACAAACAACACATCACATCACTTTCATATATAAAATCCACGATACAACGATTACACACATATGTTCATCAAATAAAAGAAACACTCCTTAGATCCTTATTATTGCAGGTACACTATGATAAGTAAACACTAAGTCCTAAGTACACACAAGAAATCAAATCATAGTCCAAGCACACCTTAATAAAGCAAAGAAAAGAAAAGAAAACAACATAATAATCAAAGCAAACATTTAAAGATAACAAAGCAGCATACAGAATCCACTAATTACTCCTCATCAGTCTCAGAACTATCATCCTCTCTAATGTCTCCAATTGATTGATGATGAACGAACAGATTGTAGAAGGGAAGAAATGGGAATTCATCAGATGAATCTTTAGTCACCACAGCATTCTTCTTCAACAGATTAATTAGACCCAACTCAATCCGAACAATATGATCAAATTGCTCTTTCATCCTCCAGTCAATATGATCAAATAAATTAGAAATATTATTAATAGCCTTTAGAACATTTTGTACCTCATTTTCCAAGTTCTTTATCTTCTTCAATATCACCCTCAAACTTTCAGAATAGTAAGGCTGAATAGGTTGTGAACTCTCTGTGGGCTGATCAACAAGCAAATCGACATCTCCTTCATCACATACTGTTTGGTAGTCAAAAAGATCATTTGGATCAATAGGTCTCCAGGGCAAAAGAACTTTTTCCCAACTCTCATATGGTACTTGCGATTGACTACATAACAGAAATATGGTGGACGGGTGTCCAAGCCCATATTTAGAACCATGCACAATCAATCCCAAAATAGATTTCGTAATGAATGATCCAATATACACTGGCCTTCCAGTTTGTATACAAAAATTCATAATAGTACTTTCCTTCGTTACCTTACTTATCTTCATAGTAGGAATTAATTTTGTCGAAATAAAGTAATGACACTGTTTTGATACAGGATTTATGGATGAAGAAGAGAAATTGATATATCATTTATCCCTTACTTCCCATTCTTCATTCTCATCCGTCAAATAATGATAGATTTCATTCATATCATTGCTAGTCGCATTAAAATTTGCATAATGATAAATAGGCACATTTTCAATCATGAAGAGATCATTAATCATTCCAGGAGTGAATGGTACATAACTACCCTGCACAAAAACACATCCTTGATTGATCCCGTGCAGATTTGCATAAAATTCTTTCACAACCGGAACAACCACTGCGGCGGTAGTGTAGCATAACACTTCCCAACACCTTTGCTTTACTATCTCTAGAACTCTTGTAGTCGGACTCTCCAAACCTCAATTTACAAAGCCTCTTTCCTTAATAATCCTTCTTTTCATCATCAATTTATGGAATAGACGCTGCGCCTCGAAACTAACAAACTTCTGTCGGTTGTAAATGTGAGATCTAGGGAGTTCAATGGAGTAGGAATCCATGGGATGCGAATTGGGAAAGGAATTTTTTATTTTTCTGGTGGTTATGGGTTTAAAATAGAGTTTTAGGATGTTTTATGGAAGAAGATCCTGCTCAAAACAGTCAAAAACCACATTTTAAAAATTAAAGATCGTCAACCAGAATTTGGGCACCGGCGGCGCTCAAACTAGAAATTCGGCTATTTTTAAAAGAATTTTCACCGAACTTCGTTTGGCTCGAAATACTTCATTTTCACAATAGGATCCAATATATTTTTAATTTGTAACTTATTTAGGGGTAATCAGGATTCTTAAATATCAAACTAAAAGCACAAATAACAATAAGCAAGTAAACACAACACACAAGTACAGATGGGTTGCCTCCCATAAAGAGCTTGGTTTAACGTCGTAAGCCCGACAAACCATTTAGTTAACTAGGATGACTCAGCAATAAAACCTCTTTAAATCTTGTAAAAACCTTCCAAAGTAAGGTTTTAAACGATGCCTATTGACCTTGAAAATATTTCTATTTTTAGGATCCTTGATATCAACAGCTCCGAAAGAATGAACTTTCACTACAGTAAGAGGTCCCATCCATCTGGACTTAAGTTTTCCAGGAAATAATTTCTATCTCATATTATATAACAAAACTCTTTGTCTAAGTTCAAATTATTTTTTCAATATCTTCTGACCATGCCACAATTTCATTCTCTCTTTATAAATTCTATCATTATGATATGATTCATTCCTGATTTCTTCCAACTCACTCTATTGCATAAATCTTTTTTCTCCCACGTTTTTCAAATTAAAATTCAACTCCTTAATCTCCCAATATGCTTTATGCTCCAATACAACCAACAAATGACAAGTTTTGCCAAATACTAGTCTATAAGGAGACATTCCAATAGGGGTCTTAAAAGCAGTCCTATAAGCCCATAATGCGATATCTAATCTAGCAGACCAATCTAATTTATGACTATCCACTATTTTCTCCAAAATTCTTTTAATTTCCCTATTTGATACTTCCACTAAACAACTAGTCTGGGGATAATAAGCAGTAGAGATCCTATGAATAATGTTATATATTTTAATTAATTTCATAATTTGATTATTTCTGAAATGGGATCCACCATCAGTTATAATTACTCTCGGCATTCCATATCTTGTAAATATATTTTTCTTTAAAAATTTAGAAACACTTCAAGCATCACATCTTGGTAAAGCTACAGCTTCGATCCATTTAAAAACATAATCAACCGCAACCAATATATATTAATTTCCAAATGAAGGTGTAAATGGTCCCATAAAATCTAATCCCCATACATGAAAAATTTCAACTTCCAAATTATAATTCAGAGGCATTTCATTTTTTCTAGAAATATTACCTACTCTTTGACATCGATCACAAAATTTAACATATTTATAAACATCACAAAAAAGAGTTGTCCAATAAAATCCAGATTGTCAAATCTTATAAGCCATTTTATCAACACCAAAATGACCTCTAAATTCGGAATCATGACATCTCTGAATGATTGGATTAATTTCTTCATGTGGCACACATCTTCTAATAATCAGATCCTTACACTGTTTATATAAATAGGGCTCATCCAAAAAATAAAATTTAACATCATATTTAATTTTTTTGTTGTTGCCTTGTTAAAACTGATGGTATAATATCACTCACAATATAATTCCTATTATCAGCATACCAAGGCAAATTCTTTTCCATAAGAATATATAATTGTTCATCACGAAAAGTTTGTGTAACTTCCTTTTCAAATAGAGATAAATTATCATATTCTATTCTTGACAAATGATCAGCAATTTGATTATCAGATCCTTTCCTATCAACTATCTCAAAATCAAATTCTTGCAAAAGGAGTATCCATCTAATCAATCTAGGTTTAGCATCCTTCTTTTGCATTAAATAATTAATAGTTGAATCATTTAGTCCCAATTAAATACGGTATAAACTTGTCAAAAGCAAATACTATAGCTAATAACTCCCTTTCAGTAGTGGTACAATTAACTTGAGAATCATTAAGAGTTTTACTAGCATAGTAAATGACTTTGAAAGTTTTATCATATCTTTGCCCCAACGCAACTCCAATAGCATAATCACTAGCATCACACATCAATTGAAAGGGTTTCTCCCAATCAGGTGAAATAATTATAGGAGCTATGATTAATTTTTCTTTAAGAAAAATTAAAAGCACACAAACTTTCATCATTAAAATCAAACTTCCTATCATTTTCTAGAAGTTAGCACAAAGGTTTAGTAATTTTAGAAAAATCTTTAATATAACGCCTGAAAAATCCTGCATGTATTAAGAAACACCGCACCTTTCTCACAGTAGTGGGTGGTGGTAATCTCTCAATCACTCGAATTTTAGCAGGATCGACCTCCACACCATATACAGAAATTTTATGCCCAAGAACTATTTCTTCTGCAACCATAAATTGACATTTTTCCCAGTTCAGAACTAAATTTGTTTTCTCACAGCGTTTCAAAACTTTTTCCATGTTTTCTAAAAAAATATCAAATGAAGTTCCAAACACAGAAAAATCATCCATGAAAACATCTATTCCATTGTCTATCATACTACTAAAGATAGACATCATATATCTTTGAAAAGTTGCAGGTGCGTTACACAGTCCAAAAGGCATTCTTTGAAAAGCAAATGTTCCATAGGGGCTAGTAAACATTGTCTTTTCTTGATCCTCAGGAGCAATATGTATTTGATGATAACCAGTATATCTGTCCAAAATGCAATAGTACTTGTGTCCAGCAAGTCTATCCAACATTTTTCGAGAAAAGGAAGAGGAAAGTGATATTTTTGAGTGGCAGCATTCATTTTTCTATAGTCAATACAAATTCTCCATCCATTCACTTGTCTAGTAGGTAAAATTTCATTCCTTTCATCCACTTCCACATTCACTCCACCTTTCTTTGGTACATAATGGATTGGACTTACCCAAGTACTATCCGAAATGGGATAAATAATTCCAGCATCAAGCCATTTTAAAATTTCCTTCTTAACTACTTCTTTCATTATAGGATTTAATCTCCTTTGCGGATTAATTTTAGGTTTATGTTCTTCATTTAATAACATTCTATGCATACAGATCGAAGGACTGATTCCTTTGATATCTGCCAAAGTCCATCCAAATGCCTTTTTGTATCTTTTTAAGATTTCCAATAATTTTTGTTCTTGATATTCAGTTAACTCCGAAGATACAATAAATGGTAGGGTAGATGATTCTCCTAAGAACCTATACTTTAAATGCTTAGGGAGAATTTTCATCTCAAGTTTAGGAGGTTTAATAATGGATGAAATTACACTTTTATCTCCACCTTTCATGGTATCTCACACTTCAAATTTCTCCTGAATATATTCCAACTCATTATTCATCTCATTATCTGAATCCTTTTTCATTTCCAGTTTCATCTTCAATTATATTTTTGCATTCCACTTTCTTTTCAAACATCTCTTTAAAATAATCATTTCTCAAATATTCGCAGACTTCCATCCTAAAACATTCATTATCTTTTGTAACTGAGGGATACTTCATAGACTTCAAAATATTAAAGGTCACCTCTTGATCATAAACTCTCATAGTTAATTCTCCTTTTTGAACATCAATTACAGCTCTTTCAGTTGCTAGGAATGGTTTTCCTAAAATAATTGGAATATCTTTATCTTCCTCCATATCAAGCACAATAAAATCTACAGGAAAGAAAAATTTATCCACTTTCACTAACACATCTTCTACCACTCCCTTAGGATAAGTAATAGAACGTTCAACTAATTTAAGAGTTACAGATGTAGGAGAAATTTCCCCAATTCCCAATATTTTAAAAGTTGATAAAGGCATAAGGTTAATACTAACTCCCAGATCACATAAAGCTCTTCCAAAAAACTTTTCACCTATAGCACACGGGATAGTGAAACTACCCTGGTCTTTAAGTTTTTCAGGAAGCTTTTTCTGATTTATTGCACTGCACTCTCCGCTAAGTGCAACAGTCTCATGATCCGCGAACTTTCTCTTCTTTTTAAAAATATCCTTCATAAATTTCGCATAATCAGGCATCTGTTCTAATGCTTCAACAAAAAGGTATATTTATTGTTAACTTATTAAGGATTTCCAAAAATTTTCCAAATTTGTTATCCCTATTCTTCTGCTTTAATCTTTGAGAAAGTGGAGGAGGTGGTTTCTCAACAGTAATCTTCATTGGTTCAAGAGGATATTCCAGGTCTAGATAAATATTATTTGAACCAGTTTCAATATTCACCTTCTCCTTCTCTTCTTCAACTTCTTTCTGCACTCAAGTTTCTAATTCTTTTCCACTCCTTAATTGAATAGCCTTAAGTTGCTCCTTGTTTTGATCTTTTGGATTGATCTCTACATTACTAGGAAGCGTTCCAGAAGGTCTATTGTTAAGCGCAGTCAAAATATGCCCCAAATTGATTTTCAATATTTTTGATCGCAACACCTTAAACTTGTAATTGGTTACCCATATTCAAAATCATTTCATCTGTAGAAAAATTTTTATCCTTAAACTGTCGGTTATTATTAAATCCAAGAGGATAAGATGGTCTAAAGTTAGTATTCCCTTGCTTGTTTGAGTTTCTAACTGGGTTCATAGAATTGTGCCCCCATTGTGGGTTCACATTATCATTATTATTATTCCAATTGAAATTTGGGTGATTCTTCCAACCAGAGTTATAATAATTTGAATAAGAGTTATTAGATCTATTAATCATGTTCAATGTATCATAAGGTGTTTGAGATTCAGTTATCTGTCCAAATGAATTTTCCTCTAACACTGGGGGTTGAGAATAATTCATTCCATATTGATCTATTTTCTTAGAGAGTGCTGCTATTCGAGAAACTATCATAGTCATCATATCGGAATCATGAACACTAGCTACTCTCTTAGTGGTTTACCCGTTCGTAGGGCCATTGAAAATTATTAGTAGCCATCTCTTCAATCAATGAATATGCTTCATCGAAAGGTTTTTACATTAATGATCCACCAGCAGCAGCATCAATAATTTATCTCAATGATCCCACTAATCTGTTATAAAAAGTTTGAATTATTAACCAATTTAGCAAAGCATGATGTGGACACTTCCAAAGAAGATCTTTAAACCTCTCTCAAGCTTCATATATGGACTCTCCTTCAAACTGACCAACAAATGTAATAACATTTCCTAATTTAACAGTTTTTTATGGAGGTAAATATTTTGATAGAAACTTTTGAGAAAGTTTTCCCCAAGTTCGAATAGATGCAGGTGCTAAAGAGCTTAACCATGCCTTAGCTTTATCCCTTAAGGAAAAAGGAAAAGTCTAAGTCTCACAGCATCACTCGACACTCCGTCATACTTAAAAGTAGCACACAGTTCTAAAAAACTAGCGAGATGTAAATTTGGGTCTTCATTAGGTGTTCCTCCAAATTGATTATTTTATACCATTTGATAATAGCGAGGTTTAAGTTCAAACGAATTAAGCAAGAACATCGAGTTTTTGAATAGTTATATGAATTTCATCTGCTATTGGGTTAGCATAATCTCTTAAGGGTCTTGGCAAATTTCTAACATTAAGATTCTGACTCTCTTGATTATTCTCCATTTCACAGTAATTTTCAATTTGTTTTTTTTATTTTCTAATTTTTCTAATAGTACACTCTAACTCTGAATCGTAAGGTATCAAACCTACAGATCCACTACTACGCATATAAAATCACACTAAAAAGTAAATAAGCACACAAATATACTACAAAGTAAAGGTTTTCAGTTACTACAATATCTATAAATAAGTACTGTTTATCTATCTCCCCGGCAACGACGCCAAAAACTTGACGGCGACTTTATATATGCTTAAAAATGTAAGACTTTAAGAATTTAGATTTATATATTTATAATGATTTAGTAAATTCACACATGCAACGCAACTATACGTATCGCATCAAGTAATACAGGGCTCTAATGGAGTCCTGGTTATCAATCGCACAGGGAGGGAAAACGTTCTTCAAATCAGATAATATAACACTAAAATCGAATACCAATTGTAACAATTGCTCAAGTGTACTAAAACTAGTTAATGCAAAGTACGATAATAATAAAGCTACTACAATTATTTCTACTTACTAAACTCTTTAACTAACAAACACACTAACCTTCGTGATTTATAAGATACTTCTATGTGGAAAGTGTCTTCCTTCCTGCATAAAGATTATGATGTGTGGATGATGAAGAATGGTAAATTTTTGTATTGTGCCAAATAGGAGCATATTTGCTTCTTTACCCTTAAAAGAGTACCTCCTCTTCCAAGCATGTAAAGAACAATGTCATATCTTAAGTTTAGTCACTAAATCTAAGGCTAGGCTGGGAGGATACTGACTCTCACTACGGAGCTCCCACACCCTTCACCCGAAGGCTAACCATAGGCTTTAGTTACCAATCTTAAGACCAAATTGGGGATCCAATTCTGTCACCATGAAACCTCCAATTTGAAGTCCATCAAAATTCGTTTCCCTATTTATTTGCACTTAATCCCTATGAACTACGTAATTCATTCACATACATTAAATGGGTTCTTCATTCTTATTGTAGAACATTCAATTCTTTTAGAATTAAAGTTCCTCAAAATATTTTAACAATTCAATTGGCCGAATTGAAAATAAAATTAAGTTCCAAATGAAAGAAACATCCTAACTTTTTTAACACTTTAAGGGTACATCAATTCCACATCACCAAGAAGAAAGGCAAAGGAAACTACTCACAAATCATGGAGAAGATATAAGAACACATGGATTTTATATATAAAAGAAGAGTCATACAAATCACAATAGTAAAGAAAACTTATCTCATTCTCTTCCCAAAGAAAATTCCTTCCAAGTTCCCTAGATTCCTTTTCTATTCCTTGCAACACTTGATTATCTCCTTGTAAGAATGATGAAGAAGCAGTCTCTCACTTTACTCCCTCTTCTCCCCTCCTTAGAGAAGAATCTCTCTTAAAATCACAAACCCTAACTCTCACTCACACTTTCCTTATACTCTCTATAGCAATCATCCTCTCCTTTTTCATCTTGAACACTTAATTTAATGTTAGGAATGAATTCCCCAAGAGTTTCTTCAAGCACCACGTCAAAAATCTGCCAAATCTCTTCAATTTGAAATGATCCGACATAAGGCGCCGGTGGTGCCCGATAGTGGCGCTGGCGCACCCTATCCTTCCATCAATTGCTGAAGTCTCTAGAAGAGGGCGCCGGCGGCGCCCATTCTGGTGCCGGCGGTGCCAGAAGTTATTTTCCTCCAAATTGCTCCATTTTGCTCTAAATTCATTCTTTTTTGCATCTTTTCGCTTCAATCACCAATAATCATCATACCTGCAACAAATCATGACAAATACCTTCCTTTAATGTGCAATATCACCAAAAATAGGTAAAAACATATAGCTAAAAGAATATATATTTTTGGTGCATCATAATTCTTCATGATCATTTAAGTCTTCAACTTTTTCCTCGGAAATAATTTCACAAAATTCTTGATAATGATTAGCTATTATGTTATAAAAAATATCCATCCTATAACACTTTTCGTTAACAAGATACCTCATGGATTTAAGAACATTAAATGTTACTTCCTGATTATTAACTCTCATGGTCAACTCCCCTTTTGCACATCAATCTTAGCTTGACTAGTTGCAAGAAAAGTTCTTCCTAAAATAATAGGAATCTCTTTATCTTCTTCCATATCAAACACAATAAAGTCTACAATGAAGATAAATTTATCCACTAACTAGTACATCTTCTATAGCTCCTTTAGGATAAGTAATAGATCAATCAACCAATTGCAAGGTTACAGTAGTAGAACAAATCTCTCATAAATCTAATCCTCAAAAAATGGATAAAGGCATGAGAATAATGCTAACTCCTAAATCACATAAGGCCTTACCAAAAAAATTTTTTCCAATAGCACATGATATAGTGGAACTTCCAGGATCTTTAAGCTTCTAAAAAAGCTTCTTTTGAATTATTGCACTGCATTCTTCACTCAAAGCAACATTTTCATAATCATTGAATTTTCTTTTTTTACTTAAAATATATTTCATGAGTTTAGCATAATTAGACATTTGTTCTGAAGGTTCAACAAATGGGATATTGATTGTAAGCTTTTTAAATATTTCAAAACATTTTGAAAATTGTTGATAAAGCTTCTGTTGTCTAAGTCTTTGAGCAAGAGGAGGTGGTATTCTTTCTACGTCATTCCTTTTTGAATAAACAAATGTCTCTTCTTTTTCAAAATCAATTTCTTTAGGTTTCCCTATTTCTTCTAAATCTTTCTCATTTTCAACTTCATTTCGAGTTCCTTCCTTTAATTCCTTTCCACTTCTCATTTGAACAGATTTTATTTGTTCCTGCACATTATCTTTAGGATTTATTTCCACATTACTAGGGAGTGTTCCTTGAGGTCTATTACTAATTGCATTAGCAATTAGTCCCATTTGATTCTCAATATTTCTTATCGCCACATTTTCACTTTGTAACTGATTATCTGTGTATAAATTAATTCTTCTATAGACAACTTAATTTCCTTAAATTGTTGAATAAAACCAGGAGGACAAGGAGGCCATTAGTTTGAATTTCCTTGATTATTCCAATTTCCAGTTGGGTTTATCTGATTACTTCCCCATTGAGGATTATCATTATTTTTATTAAAATTTGGGTGATTCTTTCAACCTGGATTATAGTAATTAGAATATGGGTTATTAGCTTTGCTAGCTATGACTTGTAATGTTTCAAAAGATGGAGAATCATTCATATTTTCTAAATTTTCATTATTTACTTGAAGTATTTGGGACATATTCATAGCGTAGTTGTCCAATTTCTTAGATATTGCTGCTACTTGAGAAGTTAAAATAGAATAGGCATCATTATCATGAACATTAGCAACTATTTTAGGATTTTAATCTTTTAGAAGGCCATCGAAAATTATTAGTTGTCATTTATTCAATTAAAGCATAAGCTTCATCAAATGATTTTACCATTAAAGAACTTCCAGCAAAAGCATCAATTATAGATCCAAGGAAACCTACTAATCCAATATAAAAAGTTTAAATGATTAATCAATCTGGTAATGCATGGTGTGGACACTTCTTAGGGAGTTCTTTAAATTGTTCTCAAGCTTCATAAATTGTTTCTCCCTCATATTTAGAAAAGGAAGTTATATCATTTCACGGTTTAGCAGTTTTAGAAGGAAGAAAATATTTAGTGAGAATTTTTGTAACATATCTCCCTCCAAGTTTTAATAGATCTTGTAGCTAATGAATTTAACCACATCTTATCTTTATCCTTTAAAGAAAAAGGAAAAATTCTAAAGTCCTATAGTATCATCTGATACACCATCATATTTGAAAGTAGCACAGAGTTCTAAAAAACTTGCAAGAACTAAATTTTGATCATCATTTGGTGATCCCCAAATTGATTATTTTGCACCATTTGTATAATAGCAGGTTTAAGTTTAAATGAGTTTGTAGCTACAGTAGAGATGTGTATAGATAAATGTATTTCATCTGTTGTAGGGTTAGCATACTCCCTTAAAGGTTTTTGTAAATTTTCTTGTTCATTATCTTCAATTATAATTTCAGAATTATTTCGAGGTATATTTGCCATTTTTTGAATATTATGAAGTTGTTTCTCTTCTCCTATTTTTCTTTTAGTTCGTTCTAATTCAGAATCATAAAGTATTATACCTTCAGATCCTGAACTTCACATACCAAAATAAAAAGTTTTTCTGAAAATAAAAAAGCACACAAAAAGTAAAAAAATTAAGTATTATATATTTATATTTAGTTATATATTTTTTTATTTAATTCTCTTTTAATTTAAAATTAATTTCCCCAACAATGCGCCAAAAACTTGACCCGACCCGCAATTACACAGATAATTAATCTTACAAAAACATGTAAACTTGACCCTAAAATAAGTGGCTAGTGTGCAAGATTTAAATATTTTATAGATAATAATAATAAACACAATAGGGTCCTATGATGTATACGTATCATTTCATGTAATTTAGGATTTTATTTTTAAAACACTAGATATCGAACCCACGTGGAAATTGGTGAGAATTAAAAGAGAACTTAATAAAATAAAGTGTTAATTTTTAATCACGAAATAAAAGTAAAATTAAAACTTACTAAACCTTCACAATTACGCAAGTTAATATCCAAGCACACGAACAAAATACTTAATTTAAGGTACTTTCTCCTTAGAAATATTTTTTAATAAGTAGAGAAATTCAAATTTTTTAGAACTTAAAAATGATTTATTGTGACAAATAGGAGCATAAGTATTCTTCAGCCTTTGGTCCAGGCATAAAAAACATTGGCTAGTCTAAAGGTTGGTGCAGGATGTGTTATTAGTAGTGCTGAGTAGATTCTAAGCTCTAACTCCTTGATTACCCAATGTGCCCTCTCTATAGGACCTACCAGTGACCCATATTCCTCACTTTAAACAAAATTGATAGAATTTAGCTCATCACTCTAAAAACATTCAACTCTACGCCCTTCAAATGTTTTCTCCCTGTCTATTTGCACTCCTTTTCAGGAACTTCTAATCTTCCAAAGTGAAATGTGATAATTAAAAGTTAAGAAATCTTAGTCCACGGTTAGGTCTATAAGATTTCTCAACAGGTTTTAACAACACAATTGGCCAAGGTATAAAGAAAAAGAAGTTTTGTTAAAATATCATCAAAAATTTTGGTAAGAAATAGACTAAGTTCTTAAAAAAAAAAATTTAAACCTCTTTACTTAATTACATTATAATTGTAAGGAGAAAGAGAAGAAAACTACTCATAAAGCATTGAATTAACACAACAAAACATATTCATAATCATTAAATCCAAAGCACACAGCTCAAGGGTTAAGTTACAAATACTTATCTGGAATGTTCATCAAAAAAATCCTTCAAAGTTCTCAAACTTCTCTGACTCTTTACAGAACATTAAACTTTAGAGAATCACAAATACTCACTAAACTCTTACAAACTCGACTTTAAAGTGAAAGAAAAACTCTAAAACTACTCTTTTCTACTGTAGAATTACTTCATATTTATAGAGCTTCAAAAATGAACAAAGGTTGCTTCAAACATCTCTTCAAAATTTGGCCATAATCAATGAATTTTCTAGAAAGTAACTGTCGCTCCTAGGCGCTAAGGTCAAATGTTCAATTACGTGTTTTTTTTGCTTCAAGGGATACACCTCTTCATTAAAATGTGTCTAGATCCATTGTATACTTTATTTAAAATATGCTCTATCATCTTGGGTCTTCTAGAATACTTTAGACCTGCCAAAATTCAAAATTTAACCACTCTAACCATCTTTGGAGCCTTAGCGCCAGTTTTGGCTCTTAGGCGCCAGACTGAGCTTCTTCAATTTTCTTCATAAAGTCCCAATTTTGCTCCATTTTGCTTTTTTTATACTTAAACTCATCTTCTTATATCCGCAACAAAAAATATATAAATACCATTCATTAAAACATAATATCTTTCAAAATATATGAATAATTTATCCATAAAAATAGTAAAGTTTTAAGATAGATCAATTTCACTAAACTTAAAATTTACTTGTCCTCAAGTGACACTAAAAATTAAAATAATTTATCTAGATTAGATTTAATGGATCATCCTTTAGAATTCCTCAAATATTGATCTAAAAATGATAGTTTAACTTAAAAGAACTTCTTGTGAATTAGACTAGCTTAGGGTCTCAAATATTTATCATCAAACTTTGGAATTTGTTTTCTTATCTAATTCAGAAATGTATGAAGATTTTTCAAACTTTGGATTCTATAAACTTTACATTCTAGACATATGAAATCTTTTTAAAAATAATTTACATTAATAAATGTAAAAACTAAGCTTAGGATTGTTCTAAATTCTTTACTTTAGGAAGACTCAAGTGAAACCAATTTTTGATTAGGACCTCTCGTCAAGCTTCTTCTCGTTTCTCTTTTTTCTTTTCTTTCTTTTTTTTTTATTACCAGGATCTTTTTGATCCCTTCTCTCTATTCTTTTAAACATGTGATGATTACTATATCTTGAGAAGTCCTTAAATGATTTTAAATTTCCCTATCCTCTTCTGAAGTTAAAACTTTTAACCTTCCTTTACATACTACAACAATTACAAAAGGAAAAGGGATAAGACTACGCCATTGGCTCGGCTGCAAGCTGTTATAGAAAGATTGGCAAAGAAAGAAAGATGCCCTGTATCGGAAATCTTAAGAAGGATAGGACGGGTGCCAGCTAAATCCCGTCTCGGACCACAAATAGAGCCTGTTGCTGCCACAGAGAAACCAAATAAGAAGATAAAAGCCAGTCCACCCATTGTTGTATCGGGTCTACAAATTAGGGAGGATACCACCTTCCAGCATATAGCCGACAGACCATCCGGTTCTAGGCTTCCGGCTGCAAGAAGGATGGTGTGGCGACCTACTACCGGCCAGCTAAGACCAAAACAATGTCCTGAGAAGAAAAGTCTCGCCAGGAAACTTGAATCAGAAGAAAGTGCTACTGCAATAAAGGGGACTCCCGGGAAGAAAGTTCAACAACCGTCACGAGACAACTACGAGACCGTGCGAAAAGGGCCACTGGAGGATGCCATGGACAAGTTAAGGACCGACATCCAACGATTAGCAAAGGAAAGAGAAGAAGAATTAGGAGATGAAATTGACTCATCAGAGTTCATGGATGAGGAGTATGTCGAGATCAACATGGTTGAGACACGAGCATCGTAAGCTTGACAAGGTGCTCCAGTAGCTGCGGAAAGAGATGAACCAGAAGTGTTGAGAGCATAACTTCGGGAAAGAGATGATACGATTTCCCATATGGCAAAGAGGATGGAAGAGATGGCTGCTGCCTTAGCCACTCTTCAGAGTCAGGCCCAGCATCAGAAAGAGACACCCCCAGAAATTATCCATATTGCGGATGGAGGAAAAGAGATCACATCCGTCAATGGAGACGAGCAACCAAAGAAAGATTCTACACAAAGCATGATTCCAGAAAAGGATATTAAAAATATGGTAGAACAGCAGGTGCGAGAGGCCCTAGCACAATCCAAGAATGGAGCATCTATTCAGACGGGTAGACCTTACCCCGAGGAGTTCGATGCAGTCCAATACCCGAAAGGCTTCGTACCACCTCTGTTTAAGACTTTTGATGGAACAGAAACCCCGGCAACATGTCGCACATTTTCATGCTAGCTTGCCGCAATGTCGGTGGGAGCGACGCTTACTCTTCCGACAGTTCGTCGGCAGGGTTATCGGGATTGCCTTGGACCGGTACGTAGAATTGTCGAACCTGTTCGATAAAAACCTTTTCGAACTAGAAAATCTCTTCGTGAAAAGATTTGTCGGGGCTCGGCACCACATCACTATCGGTGATCTAGTGGTGAGCAGCAAAAGCCGAACGAGACTTTAGTGGATTACATACTTCGATGGAGAAACTTAAGCATGAAGTGTGAACCACAGCTTCAAGAACAACATGCAGTCGGTATTCTGCTTAAAAGCATCCATGGCCCGATGCACTTCTCCTTAAAGGATTTACAATCAAGACTTTTAAGAAGTTGCTTAGCAAGGCTGGGAGCCTGCAAGTAGAGGCAAAACAGTTAAGTTTAGCGGACAAGAACAATAAGCAGAAGCCTGTAAAAACATTCGAAAGAAATCCGGAATCGTCGTGACAGTAGATAAGGGCAAGCGACCGATGCGAGATACAATCGGAGCGGCCACGACTAGTTATCAACCACCACAACGGACTTATCAGCAACCTCAGCAGGATTATCAGCAACCTCGTCCGAGCTATCAGTCACCTCAGCATTATGAACAACCACCTCGTTCATCACGTACTTTAAGAGAACTTCTAAATAAAGAATACCCTTTCAAAACTGAAGTAGTAGCGAAGATGTTCCGCAGCTTAATGAAGACACCGGATTTTTAGCTGCCAGAGCCCAAGAAGCCGGAGGAAGTCAATAAGAAAGATCATCCGAACTATTGCCCTTACCACCAGATGCTTGGACACAAGATAGAGGATTGCATCACTTTTAAGAGTTGGCTTGATGACAATCTCCGAAAAGTGAACATAACGATCCCAAAGGAATACATGAAGGAACCCCAGAAGGGAGGTTCCGTCAATGTTATTTCAATGGATCCCATTGTTCCGATAGACCCTTACACGACTGATGATGGATGGAGTATCGTCCGGACAAAGTCATCGAAGAAAATTTTGGATCACATCCGGGCCGCTTCGGTACGCGCTTCAACTCGTAGTTTGAAACCCGTCGAGCCGGCACTATCACTCGCGATCGAAGAACCGCCCCGGAAGGAGGAGAAGATCATGGAAGAAAAGTAGACCGAGGCTTCGAAGGGTAGACTAGGGGCTGCTTATCCTAGGATGGTTGTTTCCGATTCGGGGGAGAAATCCCTCGAACTCCTGACTCTGTATGATTATCTGCTCGCTCCGACGGGATCTTATAATGATAAGGGTTATGACGTTGGCTACGTCTTGACTGTTTCTAACGATTACGTAACTAACGACAACCGGCTTAATCCAGATCTTGATTCCAATACAAATAAAGATTCTCAAATCATACACAACCTCAATGACCACGATGAAGAAGATGTTCACAAAGGAGGCTACGAAAGCTCGACAAGCAACAAGTCCATTTATGAATTTCGAGGGGCTCCGATCACAATAGAATTAGATACATCAGACACCAAAGCAACTTCAGAAGAGCCAGTTGTTCCAATTCAATAGGATAGACCGGCAGATTCAACACCAGATTCAGGAGAAATAACTGAAGTAAATTTAAGAAGTGGAAAAGTTCTACCTCCGAGAATGGGTCCAAAAGATAAAGGAAAGCAGGTGGTTGCTCAGGAAGAACCAACCCCGACAGAGGAATTGGCCATTCGGGAAGAAACCGAGGAACATGGTAATAAAGTGGACTACAACGTGCTAGCCCATCTTAGGAAGCTACTAGCTAAACTAAGCATATACGACACTCTGATCCTGTCAAAGAAGATGAGAGAGGCTCTGATCAAGGCTTTACTTGATCCAGAGATTTGTTTAGCTCAAATGGCCGGTGATTCCTTCGACGAGGTTTGCTCGTTAAAAGAACAGCGAGGTGTTGCCTTCACGGACAATGATCTATTACTAGGAACAGCAGATCACAACCGACCGTTATACATTTTAGTCACTATTGGAAAGTTTACGCTCTCCAGGGTATTGGTTGATCCGAGATCATCAATCAACATAATGAATCTTTGGACGCTAGCATATTTGGAAATTGATGCTCGTGAGCTTGAAGCAGACAAAGTGTTATTTAGAGGCTTCAATCAAAAAGGAGAAAGAGCTCTTGGATCGATAACACTACTAATAAAGTCCGGTGATTTAGCAAAGACAACCACAAAATTCCACATAATTGATTCTGAGACATCGTTCAACGCTCTACTGGGTCGGTCATGGATCCATGAAAATTGGATGGTACCGTCATCTCTGCACTAGTGAATAAAGTATTATGAAGGAGGGGAACAGTGCATCAAAGGTGACTTAGAACCGTTCTCCTTACACGAGATTGGAATTTTTGAAGATGCGGCCTACTACGCGCCCCCAAAGAAAACAATATTTTCCAGAAATACCATACCAAATGGAGAAAAAGAAATTCGAGACAATGAAGAACCTGAAGTTCTAGTCCAACAATTACTCACCACTCCCTTACGGCGAGATGGTGAAGATTCCTCCAGAACTCGAACCCGAGGTCGAGGCCGGGGACGAGGACGTGGAAGAAATATTGGAACGGTTGGACAAAAGAAACCGGTCATCGATGTTGATTAGGAGAACACCTCCGAAGAAGAAGAAGAAATCAAGAAAGAAGCAGCAACAATAAATTAGAAGAAACCACAGTTCAAGATCTCTCTCGAAGATGAAAAGAATGAAGAATATAAATCAATGTACGAGAAGATTAACCATTATGTACGTACTATGACCCTGACCCCGATCCATTCTAATAAGATCGAGGGTATGGTGATCAAGGAAGTACATGGTGGTGGTACTAAACCAATCAAGTTTTACCGTGGTGCTTCTTCTTCCAATACTGAAAAAGATGTACAATTTGATGATGTTACTTCATCTGAATTAATGGAACTACCTTTTGAGTGGTATTCTCCCTGTGTTCAAAATTTAATTCAACGTGGTGTCATACCTCGACAATGGACTAAAGGTCGATCACAACACTTTGAAAAATTATGGAATAATGTTGGTCGGCCTCCCAATTCAAAACATGGTCTCGGATTCGGCATAGTAGGATCAGTTGACGATACGGGATTTTGCTTGGTTGTCACTTGCAAACCTAATAAAGACTGCTTGGAAGCTTCAGAAGATCCTGAAGATCTACTAATCGAAGATGCCCCACCTGAATTCGAAGAAGAAATCAAATCTACAATCGTCGAGTTAATGGAAGTTAACTTAGGTACTGGCGGGAGCCTAGGCCAACCTTTGTTAGCTCCTTACTCAATAAAAAATACTCCGAAGACATAATCAGGCTACTATTGGAATTCAAGGACTGTTTTGCTTGGAGTTACGACAAAATGCCAAGATTAGCTCTAGGAGTCGCAGTTCACAAGTTAGGAGTAGATCCTACTTCTGTTCCAGTCAGACAAGCTCCTAGAAGAATGTGTCTAGAAATTGAGCAACAAGTAATAGCCGAAGTTAAGAAGCTAATAGACGCTAAATTTGTCTGTGAAGAACAATACCCTACTTGGTTAGCCAACGTGGTACCATTCAGAAAGAAGAATGGTCAGATCGAACTGCGTGGATTTCAGAGATTTAAATAAAGCATGTCCAAAGGATGAATTTCCACTACCAATCCCAGAACTGATGATCGACATTGCTTCAACACATGAAATATATTCATTCATGGATGGATCATCAGGATACAACCAGATAAAGATGGCACGAGAAGACGAAAAGCTCACGGCATTCAGAACGCTAATCAGAGTTTATTGCTACACAGTAATGCCATTCGGACTAAAGAACGCAGGAGCAACATACCAAAGAGCGATGACGAAGATTTTTGATGATCTCATTCACAACCAAGTTAAGTGCTACGTGGATGATGTGGTCATCAAAAGCAATCTTAAAGAAGATCACCTGTATGATTTGAGAATTATTTTCGAACGACTAAGACAATACAACCTTAAGATGAATCCCTTAAAATGAGCCTTCGGCGTCACCTCCGGGAAATTCTTAGGATTTGTTGTTCGACATCGCGGGATTGAAATTGATCCGGAAAAGATCAAAGCTATCTAAGAAATGCCACCTCCTAAAACCTTGAAACAACTACGATCCTTTCAAGGGAAGTTGGCATATCTTCGACGCTTTATATCAATTTTTTCAGGAAGGTGTCAGCCTTTTTCTGCTTTGGTTAAGAAGGATGCCAAGTTTACTTGGGACTCAAAATGTCAACATGCCTTCGATGACATCAAACAATACTTAATGAAACCTCCTATCTTAGCAGCCCCAGTTTCAGGTAGACTGTTGATACGTTATAACTCGGCTTTAGATGACTCCCTTGGAGCCCTGCTAGCCCATGTCAATGATGAGGGAAAAGAAAATGCTCTCTACTACTTAAGCCGTCGTCTAATCCCGACAAAAGTAAAGTATCCTCCTATTGAGAAGCATTGTTTGGCTCTGATCTTCGCCGCACAGAAACTCAGGTATTACATGCTTTCTCATAAGGTCAACCTTATTTCGAAAGTTAATCGTTGCAATATTTGATGACCTGACCGATGCTTTCTGGCAGACTTGTCAGGTGGTCAATGATACTATTGCAATTTGACATAACTTTCGTTCCTCTTCGTGTCGTAAAGGGACAAGTACTAGCTGACTTCCTTGCAGCACACCCTTTACCCGAAGATTCGCCTCTCGATGACGACTTACCTGACGAGCAGATAATGAACCTAGAAGACCCTGATGATCGACGTTGGGAACTATACTTCGACGAAGCGCCCTCAGCACAGAAGAACAAAGAGTTGCAAACGATAGTGCCCGGTAAGGCAGGAATCAGACTAATCTTTATAACACTAGAACGGGGGATGTTAAGATACTCCTACCACTTAACAGAGCCGTACACAAACAACGAGGCAGAATACGAAACCCTCATAACAGGACTAGAACTAACCATTCAAATGGGAATAACAGACATCAACGTCTACGGAGATTCTCGGTTGGTCATTCAACAGGTCGCCGAACAATACATAATTTTAAAGCCAAGACTCGAGCAGTACTTTCAGTATGCCATGAAACTGTTGGAACATATTCCGAATGTAATGATCTACAAGATCCCCAGAAAAGAAAATGCTCTCGCGGATGCGCTAGCTCGCCTTGCAAAAGAATTTGCTTGCTTACAAGTTGAGTCAGTTGAAGTGTCAGTTCAGGGACGACAGGTCCTATCACAGCTCCACATGGATATGATACAGAAATCAGAAAAAGCAGAGGAATCAGTTGTAACAATAACAGAAAACACAGAAGATTGGCGTCAACCGCTAATAGACTACATGCAAACAGGGAAATTACCAGACGATAAGTCATTAGCCCATCAAATCAAGAAAAGAATTTTATCTTACGCATTAATAAACAATACATTATACATAAGGTCTTTTGATCAGATGTGGTTAAGATGCCTGAGCGGGTCCGTGGCTCGTGAAATTATCAAAGAGGTACACTCAAGACTCTGTGGAGCTCATCAGTCGGGTCTAGAAATGAAAATGAAGATTAAAAGACTAGGGTACTACTGGCCCTCAATGATGATCGACTGTATGAAGATCGCCAAGAGCTGTCACCAATGCCAAGTGCATGGAGTAGTTCTACATCAACCTCCAAATGTGCTACATCCGACAATCGCGTCATGGCCATTTGAGTGTTGGGGCACAGATATAGTGGGTCCGATAGAAACACCTTCTTCAAGAGGACCTCGCTTCATCCTTGCAGCTACAGACTACTTTTCTAAATGGGCAGAGGCTATACCACTCAGGGAAGTGAAGGCACACCACGTGCTACAGTTTTTTAAGAACCAAGTTGTCTACCTTTTTGGGGTACTACGCAGAATCATTTCAGATAATGGGTCAGCATTCAAAAGTACAAAGGTCAATAATTTTGTCAGAAGACATGGAATCGATTGGCGATACTCAACAATCTACTATCCAAGAGCAAACGGCTTGGCCGAGGCTTTTAATAAAACTCTCGTTCAAATTCTAAAGAAAACTTTGGACGAAAACAAGAGAAATTGGCACGATAAGTTGTTAGAAGCCTTATGGGCCTACATGACGACTTTTAGGACTCCTACTCAGTCTACGCCTTACGCTTTAGTGTACGGGTCCGAGGCAGTATTACCATTGGAAGTTCAGCTTCCATCACTCAGAATTGCAGTTACAAATAAAATTACTACAGAAGAAAATGCCAGATTACAACTGGAAGAACTGGAAAGCTTGGAAGGGAAAAGACTTGCAGCGCAACAAAATTTGGAACTGTACCAAGCTAAGATGATCCAGGCCCATGATAAACTGGTCTACCTAAGAACTTTCAAAGTTAGTGACTTAGTTTTTGTTCTCATAAGACCTATTCTTGCACATCGCAAGATAGGAGGTAAATTTGAACCAACATGGGAAGGGCCGTTTGTGGTCGAGACAGTCTACTCAGGAGGTTCCTACCAACTTGTGAATTGCCAAGGAGAATGACCTATGCTTCCAATCAATGGACGGTATTTAAAGAAGTATTACGCAACCTGATGTTTTGAAGGGTGGCCTCCAAAATAGAATCTTATCCCTAGAAACACGGGTGAAGTAATCACTTTGTGACTGGGTCTGAACCCAAAACAAAATAAAATGGATGATAAAAATAATCTCATCAACGAAAATGTTAAAATAAGAAAACATGGGAAATCGTAATAATAAAATGTCAATCTTTCCTTTTAAATCCATTCATTCCTGATATTTTCTCATCTCTTCCTACTTCCTTTAAATTAAAATAAGTGAATAAGAATCTTCAGTGATAAATATTTTCTTAATGTTCTAGTTCTTAGTACAACCCCTGATCCTTTTCCTTCTCTTTTACGCAGGGAAATGTCGAACGGGCGGTTGGTCCTAAACTTTAAAAATGGCATGAGTCTCGCACTCGACGAAAAGACGGTGAAGGATGGAGCAGTGATAGAAATTGATTCTGACTTCACATCAGCCAGCCTACAGTACGAAGAAAATGATTGCGTCCCAGTTGACCGAGAAGAGCTTCACGTACGAGACGGTGATGAAGATGGGTGGCCCAAGCCACCAATCCAACAACAAAAAGAGAAGGACAAACATCGAGGAAAGAAAGAAAATCAAGTCAGTAGTTGCCACAGCAGAGGGCAGGCTCGTCAGCGCCGCGCTTGCAGAAATTCAAGGGGTAAGGAGAGCTACTCTCACAGCTAACCAAAGGAGGCATTAGAATCGTCGTATCCGCAAGATGTTGACTAAACTAGCAGCGGATCAACACGAAGAGACGGTCGCTTTTTCCAGCACACACTTTTCAAAGATACTGGTTCATCACGAACCAGAAAGAAGAAAGTCAACGCCAAGAAAATCAGAACAAATAGAAGAAGTGCCAAGAAGAACAGAGATAGAGCCAGTGCCTCGACGCCGGACAGAGTGACCAGATCTGAAGAACCTTTTGCGGAAGCAACCCCGGAGGATGTCCCAACAGAGACAATCCCTGAGGAGCCAAGGTATGCAGGAGAACGTGACGGGATTGAGCCATACATCCTGCAATACGTTACTAGGCCTTGTCACTTGCAGATCATCCCAGAATATGAATTAGAAAGAATACAAAATTTTAAGAAGAAGACTTTCGAATACTTCGAAAGATTTAAAGGCAAAAGAATCAACATTTTGGAAGGCCTCGAGTTATACAGATATATTCTTAGAGTACGAGTAGCAGCAGATTATGGACTGCATCTTAGAGCTTCAGAAGATGAGTCGAGCAGGCCGCCTGAGGGAAAAGACTTATTCAGAACCCCGGAGATGGATGCCAGGGAAAGGAAGAGTCACAATACAATGCGGATGTTGCTATAACTTCACAGAGGACAGAAAAGGAAATCCACCAGGGATACTACGTCGCAGTGAGGTGGATCCAATGCCGAGGATAATTAAAAGAATGGTGAAAAGAATGATAACGTGGAGGGTAGTGCCAGCAGACTGCATACCCAACAGTTGCATCATCAACATTTACCAGAAGGGCGTCTGCATACCTCCACACATAGACCACCATGACTTTGTCAGAACTTTCTGCACAGTTTTGTTCGTCAACCAATGCAATATCATGTTCGGATCTGACCTCCGGATAGCAGGCCCGGTAAGTTCGAGGGCCGGTGGAGATACCACTTCCGGTAGGTTCCGTCATGATATTAAAAGGAAATGGAGCATACATCGCAAAACATTGTATACCGGAGTGCCGATGGAGCGGATCTCCGTTACTTTTAGAAGGATGGACGACAGAAAGGCGCCTTACCACTTCCAGCCGGATCCAGAATTGGAGAGTCTCTGGCCCTACGAGCTGTAAGTTACATGGAAAATAGCACACCTCCAATGCACATCCATGCGGCACTCCTGCCAAGGGTGGCTTGGAAGGTGATGTTATTGCCCATGTTTTTTACTATTCAGACATGGATTTTTTGACAAATGCTTTTGGATGGATCAACAAGAATCGTACACAGTCCGTTTTGGATTTACATGGACTGTATGAGACATTAAATTTCTGAGGAAAATGTCATCATGACTAGATCAAGTTGTATGATGTACTTCCAGCAAGTTGGAATGAAAACGACTACGTCATATTTTGCCTTCACTACTTTTTGTGCAAATTGACTGGGAAATGCCATTAGAGTTAAATGAAGTTTGAATGAAGAACAGAAAAGAAAAGAAAATAAATGAGAATTTTTCCTAAAAATCTGAATATTAAAATGAACTCCAAATTCACATGAACACTAAATGAACAACAAAAATAAAATCAGATCGCTAAAGGACAAATGAAATGAACCTAAATCTCAAATTGAATTCCAGTCTAAACCCATCTTTTCAAACCCTCCAATTCTTCTTCAAATCAAGATCTACTTCGGACCTCCTTTGAAAACCTCTCTCGGGATGATTTTCAGAACCACAAAAAATTTTCAATTTTGTTATGACGGCATGGATTCATACCCTTCGCCAAATAATCAAACTCTGATTGTTTCTCGTGGGATGTGGAACACTTTCACATCTCATTTCAATCTCCTGCTAAATCCAAATCTCAACAGTACATTTCAATTCAAAATTTCCGAGACTGGTACCTACATTCCAATTCTCATTTCGAGATCGATACCTACATTTCGATTCTCATCTGAATTGATACCTACATTTTAATTCATAATTTCAGAGACTGGTACCAACATTCCAGTTCTCATTTCGAGATAGATACCTACATTTCGATTCTCATCTGAATTGATACCTACATTTCAGTTCAAAATTTCCGAGATTGGCACCTACATTCTAGTTCTCATTTCGAGGTCGATACCTAAATTTCAACTCTCTTTCGAGATTGATACATAAATTTCAATACTCCTCCCTTTCGAGATCAGTACCTAAATTCTGATTCTCATCATTTTCCCATCGATACTCAAACTCCGATTCTCACTCCGAGGCTGGTACCTAAATTCCAGTTCTCTTCACAATCCCGAGGTTGAAACTCGGGTTTCAATTCTCATTCCAAATCCAAATTTCCTCAAATTGATTTTAAATCAGACTTCAATCTAAATTAAAACTCAAAATCTAAACTTACACGTCAAAACTTTAACATAAAATGGAACAAAATCTAAATCAAAATTTCCCAGATCTGGTGGGTTGGAATTCACCTCCTTTTCTTTTCCCCAGCGAGAGTTCAGGGATCTCCAGTCTTGGAAACATACTTGATACTCCCTAACGGAAACTTTTCTACTCTGTCCTAAGTTTGTCACTTGGACATTTGTGTTGGTTTTTTTGATCTCTTCGGTCAACGCCAATATGCGCGGTGTGCTTGGTTAGCACACCACACCTATTGGGGGTCCATTTGTTGACCTCATTTTTGATGAGGTCTTCCCTTTTCTCTTTAGTACTTAGGATCTAGCCTTAGGCTTTTCCTTTGACTATCCTAGAGGACTAGAATTGGAACCCATCCTTAAGAAATTCAAGCCACTTCTTAACTCCCTGCAAACCATATATGCTTGATTTTAAACCCCCAAGTCACTGCCCCTGACTAACTTGGAGGGTTAAGATCAAATGTGGAGGTTTAAAGGATGAGTTCCCTATAGGACTCTTTGGCCTTAGGATTACCCTGGGTGGCCTGGTCTGGTGAGGGCTGACTTACACATACACTACACTTTCACACACACATTCCAAATCCTAAAACCCACACTCTCACCCAACTTGACCTTTTGACTCATGTGAGTAATTCATATGGATGGTCCTTAACCCCTAAGTCCTTGGCTAAGAGGGTTAGAAACAACATGTTGAATGCCTCAAATGAGTTCTTTCATGGCTCATGTGGACTTAATATGGCTTCATGGCTCAACCAGAATGATTCCATTTCACTCACACTTGCTCAATTTTCATTTTTTTTTCAAAATTTCAATTTTTGACCCCGGGACCCGGACACGCCTAACTCTACTAAAAGCCTCGAAACTACCAAAATTCTTCAAAATTTCCAAATCACCCAAAATTTCCTAAAATTAATCTCAAACATTTCCCCACTACTCAAATTGACCATCTCCAACCAAATATACCAAAAATTCCAGAAATATCCCCAATACCCTCCAAATTACCAAAATGCCCCTCTTGACCCAAAAATCCAAAAATTCAAAAAATTCCCAAAAAATTCAAAAAAACCCCAAATATTCCCAATTTCACTTTGTTCAACTACACCATGGGCCAATTTTGTCAATTTAACCCACTTTTGTCAAAACCCCCAATTTGACCCATTTTGACCCAAATGAACCCAATGTCAAACCAAATCACCCCAATTGACCCCAATTTTGGTCCAATTCAATTCTAAACTTCAATTCAATATCCCCAATATCAATATAGACAAAATCCCAGTCCAATTTGATTGACATTTGAATCTAATTTCACTTTTAAGCTTAAGGCCCAATTTTGGCCCATGACCCAAACTTAGCCCAAACCAACCCAATTCAATCCCAATTTGACCCAAATCTTTTCTAAAACCTTCCTAACATCCTCACAAACAAAACATGAACATGATTTGCCCAAAATTTTGACCCAAGCCCTACTTAATTTCAACCCAAACCCAAAATCCCTTAAATGGGCCTACACCCAAACCTAACCCAAATAGGCCCAAATCCCAAAATCAAAAACTCAACCAAAGATGAAACCTCTTTGAAACACTCCCATAAACATTTCTCAATATTAATTTTACATCAATTTCAACATTAGCCCAACCTTAGCCCAAGTTAGTCCATTTTGACCTATTTTGACCCTATCACTAAAGAGACCCAATTTAGACTCAATTCAATTCCAAACCACCTCATGCTTGATCCAAATCACTCATGACACATCCTTAAACTAAACCCAACATTTATTTGACATGGCCCTTTGCAAAATTTTCATCTAAAAGCCCACTTCCAAAAGACATTCAAAAGCCATTCATAACCGAACTCAAAAGCCCAAACCCATCCTAAAGCCCACGCTACAATCTCATCTCATCCTCACTTAAGTAAAATAAGTCCTAAGTCCTAAATCAGCAACCAAACCTTTATAAACAAAGCCATATGACAAATCATCCAAATTTTACACCAAAATACCAAAATTCCTTAAACCCATTTCCATGAAACCAAGCCAAGCCATCCTAAGCCATAGGCAAGCCATAAAGCCATGCACAAGCCACATGGGAGCCATGAAAGCCACTTTACACCTCACCATCCCATTAATGGTAAAAGGAGGGCCTTCTTTCTTAAACTACCCTTAAACCTTTTTAACCTTATTTATGCTACACACTAAACCATGTTTAGCCACCTCACCATGGATAAGGACTTCACTACCCCAATTCAGCTGTCCCAAATGATTCTCCCTCAGAGCAAGGTCAAGCCTTGGATGGGGAACCTAGCCCAAAACCAAGGGTTGACCCAAACCTACCCAAAATCACCCCTTTCCCATTCCATTTCAATTCACCACCTTTACACATGGCCAACTCCAATTGACTTCACCATTGCCGAGCCACCGCTCTCACCTGGTCAAGATGGTGACCCATGCTCGGCCGGCCAGCCACCCCGTGCCAGGAAAACCCCATGGCCGAGACCTTGGGAGGAGCCCAACATTGAAATTCTCCCTTGCTGAGTTGCCTCATGCCCAATGGCTGTCATGGCTGTTCTTCCCTTGACCTAAGCAGCTGATCCAAACCATCAAACCCCCTGGGAGGCCCTCCAGCCACTCCTATTTAAACACCACCTCCTCTCGGTGAAGGAGGGCATTAAAACAAACCATACAGAAACTTTGCCAAAATCATTCCAGACTCTCCCCTACACCTGGAGAACTTGATCCCCATTGAAATCCCCCTGCCATTTCCTCTCTGTGAGCTCAATTTCAGAGTTGAAATTAAAGCCCAAAACTAGGACACTTCACCACAGTGAGTCAATCCTCAAATTGATTGACCCTACACCTTCACCAGACCAAGAGGAGAAGTTTCCCGGTAAAAGCCCCCTCACCGAGCCGGCCGTTGCTTCCAGACCTCCGAAGCTTTGTGATCGAGCCGTGGTCACTTTTGTACCTAGGCAATTCACTAGGCTAAGGGACTTCATCTGGAGCTTGCTTGGACCCAATCGAACGTGACACAACTCTAAGATCGAAGCTCCACTTCTCTGAGCAAAGGTATGAGCTCTCTCTTCCTCCCGAGCTTCTGGAGATTCTCCATTTGATACGAATCGATTTTAATGCATGTTTACCGTATGGATGTGTTCGTGTCTTCAAGACGAATCCATAGAGCATAAGAACATAAAAATCAGTTAAGAATCGAGTGAGTTCTTAGGGTTTTAGTGCGGACGGTCACGGGTGCACACCAGTCGTAGACGATGACCAGGAGCCGTTGGATTGCGCGTGTATCGGATGGGCGGCTCGGATCGCGTCGGACCGGAAGATGTTACGTGAAAGGCGGGCCCCAGGACGGCTGACTCAGATGGCGGTACCCAATCACAGCGCGACACGCATCCCTTCGGAGCTGCCGAGGTTGACGCGGCGTCGCGTGGATAAGTAGAAAAATAGGGTTATTTTCCTATTTATTAAATACACAGAAATTCAAAAATGCATAACTTTGTGTAGAAAAATCCTAAAAATAAAATAAAAATACCCTCTTGCTCAGTGAACAGAGGAGAATAATGTGGAAAAGAAATCAAGTCATTTCATAAAGTATTTTATTTTTAATGATTTATTTACTCTTTGTGGTATTTTAATTCTCCATTTGCATAGACAATTCACCATGGCATGAGATCATAGGGCTTTTGAAGCCTCTGATCTTGGAAACATTCCCTAAATTTTCCAAGGTCAGAGACCATCCCTATGAGAAGTTATTGATTTTTCAATTGCATGTTACTGTTTTGAGTATTTTAATTCCAATAATTAGCATGTTTAGAAATAAATTCTAGGAAAATTTGGTGATGTTTCTTATGACCAGTGGAACCTAGGAAAAATAGTTTTTGTGATAATTCACATGGAACAACCCTAATTGGCCTAAGCACCCAAAATTGAACTTTAATTAATTAGGGTTTACTACACATCAAATTAACTTGAAAACAATTCTCCACTAATCTTTAGGATCAGAGGAACATCACATAAAAATTTGAAGTCAATTGAACTTGATTAACCCCACCAAATGGGTTGATTAAGCCTCTTAAGCAAAATGGATAAAATTAAACTTTAAAAATTCATAACTCACAAAATACTTTTCAGAAATTTACAAAAATGGTTTTGGAGCTTCTCTGATATAAGAGGAACTTAGGAAAATTAAAATTGTAATTTTCTTAAAAAGTTGATTTTTCACAATATTTTAATATTTTAATAATTTAAAAATAATAAAAATCATAAAAATATTAAAAATCATAAAAATGTCACATTTTGACTCCTAATCATTTAGGAACAAACGAAATATTTTTTCTAAGTCCCTAGGATAAGATATTGAATTTTAAAGGCTTAATGTAATTTTAAAAATTAAAAAAAATAAATTTTCAACCTCTTTCACTAAAATAATTCTAATAAATCAAAGAAAAATCAAAAAAATATAAATTTCTTTCTCTGGACTCCTTGAGGTCAGGGAGATTTAGGAAAAATATAAAATCCATTTTTCAACTTTAATTTTATTTTAAAATTAATTAATACTCCAAAACTCTAAATAATTCGAATAAATAAAATATAACTCAAAAAATCACCAAAATTGGTCCAAATGGTCCTCTAGTCATTAGGAACATCACATAATTTTCTTAAGGACAGAAACATTTCCTTAGTCATGTTATTGAATTTTCCTTGAAAATCCTTATTTTCCATTAAAAATAATTACATAAATAAATTAAATACAGAAAAATCACATTTTCTACTCTAATGTCTTAATTGACATGTGAGTGAGGTTACATAAAAATCTCATGTTCATTTAAGCTTAATTTAGTGAGTTATAGAATTATTAAGCTTGAAGGGCAAAAGGGTAATTAAAAATTTCAACCCTTAATTAAAATTTTAGGATTAATCAAAAAGGGGAGGGTAAAATATTTGATTTTAAACTGATTTTGGATGATTGAAACTTAAATGATTGAGGGTAGAAACCTACTAACCATTTCAAGCATAATTAAAATAAAACTTTAATTAATTAATTAATTGAATTTTTGGAAGAATAATAGAAATTGGAATTATTAAAGTAGGGATATTATTAAGAGGATATTTATTCTTTAATTAAAAATCCCTAAATAAATCACTTCAATAATACTTAATTCTTAATTAAAAAATTAAAATAATAATCCAAATTAAAATTAAACTAAAATTAATTAAATTAAATTAAATTAAAATTAAATTAAATTAAATTAAATTAAAATTAAATTAAATTAAATTAAAATTAAATTAAATTAAAGTAAAATTAAAATTAAATTAAAATTAAATTTAAATTAAATTAAATTAAAATTAAATTAAATTGAATTAAATTAAAATCAAAATTAAATTAAAATTAAATTAAAATTAAATTAAATTAAAATTAAATTAAATTAAATTAAAATAAATTAAATTAAAATTAAATTAAATTAAAATTTAAATTAAATTAAATTAAATTAAATTAAATTAAATTAAATCAAATTAAATTAAATTAAATTAAATTAAATTAAATTAAAATTAAATTAAATTAAATTAAATTAAAATTAAATTAAATTAAATTAAAATTAAATTAAATTAAAGTAAAATTAAAATTAAATTAAAATTAAATTTAAATTAAATTAAATTAAAATTAAATTAAATTGAATTAAATTAAATTAAAATTAAATTAAAATTAAATTAAAATTAAATTAAATTAAATTAAATTAAATTAAAATTAAATTAAATTAACATTGAATTAAAATTAAATTAAATTCAATTCAATTAAAATTAAATTAAATCAAATTAAATTAAATTAAATTAAATTAAATTAAAATCAAATTAAATTAAATTAAAATCAAATTAAATTAAATTAAATTAAATTAAATTGAATTAAAATTAAATTGAATTAAAATTAAATTAAATTTAAATCATTTAACAACAAACCTAAATGAAATCTTTAAGAATTAAATCTAAAATAACTTCAACACTATTCCGAACTTAAACTAATTTTTTATATTTAAGTCAAAATTAAAATTAAATCATTAAGTTTAAATCATTAAAATACATTAATAAGTTGATTTGCCCATTTAAAGCTCTTATTATTATTATAACTCTTAAATGAAGTATCAAGTGAAGTGTTACTTCTCTTATAGGATATTCAAATGTCCTAGTTCACTGAGCAAGAGAACAAAACTTAAACTCTTGGATGATTAATTCACTTGTATAATTAAATTCTCTTGGACTTAAAACAATCTTAGAGGTATTGAAAAGATGTTTAAGACTCGTCTTAAGCACTTCCTCAATATGATGGGATGTTTATAAGAAAAATTGAACTTAATTGTTCTTTGGTGAAGAAAATCATCCTTAAACCAAACACAAGAACCTAGACGTCATAGGAGATGATCATGTCATAGGATTAGGACTTTGGTAGACAACCAAAACCTTTCCCTTAGCTTTACCTAGGTACTTGTTGAAACATTTAAATGTCTTAACATGTGTTTTAAGTGCAGCTTGGGATGACAGGAAGACCCTCCAGGTACGCTTTTATTTTATTGCAATTTACTTTATTTCAATTTACTTACATGCACTATACTTTACTTTTCTTGCATGATAAACAACAGTTGCATGAAAACAAAAACCTTTAGGATAGTCCCCGAACTGAAACCAAAACTAAATTAAAAGTCATTACAAGATAAAAATCACTGCCACAACATTTCAAAATATAAAACAACTCAAAATTTAATCACAAACATAACAACAAAACTACAACTTTAACTAAATTAAAACGTCTCGTTGAATGATCGGGAATACCTCGGATGATGTAACCCACGTGTTGCTAACGGGATTTCCCACGGTCTAAATGAAAGTGTGGAACTCATTCAGTTGAGTTTAGCAAATTCATCTGGACTAAGTGAATTCGATGAAAATAACGGTGCGGGATGACGGAACCGTGGGATCTTAATCGGTTCGTTTAAACAACTTTAAGATTTGTTTTAATTAAAATATTAAAAACACTTGGATTTTAAGATTTTCTCTAAACCAAAACACTTCTCTCATCTCCTGATTTATGACTTCTAAAACTAAACCTCTGCAACAACAAGGAGCTCGGAGCATAGTGGGCAGCACGGCCATCATCGTCAGCAAAACTTGTGGCTACTTCAGCGAAACATTCCTAGAATTAAACAACAAAGTCATAGGATTTCGAGGTAGTTTGCCTAGTGCAGCATAAATCCTCAACTCTTCGTTAGGCATTTGCATAATCATGTTATGCAAATTAATCCCTAACCGGTCTTAGGACTCCGAGGTAGTCGTTCGGTACGACATAAACCCTCATATATTCGAGGCTGTTTGTGTGATTATATCATACAAATACATGTCCTAATTTATTAAAATTGGTAGGATTGAAACATTAAGTAAATTCCCAAATCTAAGCCAAACAATTGGATAGTTTCGGAAGTTGCCAAGATTCTTCTTGGATCCTCAACTTCTCCTACTTCTCTTCCTTCGGACTCCTGAAAGTAACTGTTTCAAATTTGATCCATTCCCAATTGAAATTTCCAAAATCCAATTGTTTGAAAACCTTAAACTTTGAAATTCTTGAGAGCAAAACCACTAATCATTATTGAGAGTTTTCTTAAATGATTCCAGTCATTTAAGATGTAATTAACTCTAAGGGCTTGCCCTTATAGGGAACTTTAAGAACCCAGGTAATATAAACCCTGCTTAATTCATTTATAATAAGCAGGGGAACTTCTCGGCTTATAAAGTTGGTTCGCAAACCAAACGGATGTCACAAATCTTCTAGTTTACTTAATCGAGCCCCATCATTAAGCAGTGTGTCTATTCTTCGGGATAGATACACGGTTTGTGGTGCGGTGCTCGTTTATATAAACTATTTGAGATGTGAGATCGGTTTGATTTCATATCTTAAAACTTTTAAACTTAAAATTACTTTCAAAATCAAATGTTATCTTTTAAACTATATATATATTTAAATTAAATTTAAAATATGCAAATTCGCCGACAATTTCTGTAGGCGACCCCCTTTTCAAAACACATAACCTAAAAATAAGCCGTGCAAGACCATTCAACTATCAAATATTTAATTCAAAAGAAGGATGTCAAATAAAGATTAATCAGATGAATACTTTTACAAGAATTTGACTTTGGGATAGTTGATAGAAAAGGAACTCATAATCAAATAACTAATCATTTGTCTAGACTAGAACAATATAAACTATCTGAATTTGAGAAGGAAATTATAGAAACTTTCCCTGATGGACAACTTTATAACATTAAAGAAGTAAATTTACCTTGGTATGTTGATATTGTGAATTATATTGTGAGTGATATTTTGCCACCTGAATTAACAACGCAACAAGAAAGGAAATTTATATATGATGCAAAAATTTACTTTTGGGGTGAACCATACCTATATAAAAAATGTAAGGATCTTATAATTAGAATATGTGTTCCTTATGAAGAGATTAAACCAATAATTCAGATATGTCATGATTCATAATTTGGAGGACATTTTGTAACTGATAAAACTGTACATAAGATTTTACAATCTGGATATTATTAGCCTACTCTTTTAGGGATGTTTATATATATATATATATATATATATATATATATATATATAATTATGTGATCGATGTCAGAGAGTAGATAATATGTCTAGAAGAAATGAAATACTTCTAAATTTTACACTAGAAGTTGAGATCTTTTAGGTTAGAGGATTGGATTTTATGAGACTATTTACTCTTTCATTTGGAAATTTATATATATTGGTTATTGTTGACTATTTCTCAAAATGGATTGAAGCAATTGCTTTACCTTGATGTGATGCTCGAAGTGTTTTAAAATTCTTAATGAAAATTTTTTTTACAATGTATGGAATGCTGAGAGTGATCATTACTAATGGTGGATCTCATTTTAGGAATAATCTGATTCAGAGATTAGTTAGAAAATATAATATTATTCATAGAATCTCTATTGCTTATCATTCCTAAATTAGTGGCTTAGTAGAAGTGTGTAATCGTGAAATTAAATGAATTTTGGAGAAAATTGTGAATCTTCACAAATTAGACTGGTCTGTTGGATTAGATACTACATTATGGGCATATAGGACTGCTTACAAGACCACTATAGGAATGTCTCCTTATAGACTAATATTTGGAAGACTTGCCACTTACTTGTAGAATTGGAACATAAAGTATATTGAGTGATAAAAGATTTAAATTTCAATTTAAAGAATGCAGGTAAGAAATGATTAATGCAGTTGAATGAATTAAAATAAATAAGAAATGAATTATATGATAATGACAGATTTTATAAGGAGAGAATGAAGTTCTGGCATGATCGGAAGATTATAAGAAAGAAAATTGAACCTGGACAGAAAGTTTTGCCATATAATACTAGTTTAAAATTATTTCTTAGAAAACTAAAGTTTAGGAGTTTAGGTGGATAGGACCTCTTACTGTTTAAAATGTTTATCCATTTGGAGTAGTTGATATTGAGGATCCTAAAAGTTGAAAAATATTTAAAGTTAATGGGCATAGATTAAAACCATATTTTGAAGGGTATCGACCAAATATTAAAGAGGTTTTAATGTTAAGTCATCCTGAATTACTAAATGTTAGTCAAGCTGAGAACGTTAAACCAGGCGCTTTATGGGAGGCAACCCAAATGTATCTTTATTATATTAGTTTGTTTGTGTTAATTTTAATAATAATTTTACTTGTAGTTAATCATATTTGAGTCCCACTCACTCATAAATATCATAAAAAATGGAAATTATTGGGTCGTATTAAAAAATTTGAATATTTCAGACCAAAATGAAGTTTGGTGCATTTTTGAACTTTGGCACCGAAGGTGCCAGAACAGGCGCTGACGGTGCCCATTTCTAGAGAACATCAACAAATATTAGTCTATAAGGATAAACTGGTGTCAGTTTTTAGAGTTTTAAATTTCAGTTTTTGTCAATATTAGGCAGAATTTTCATTCTATTAACTTCCAAAATTTGATTTTTAAACCCCTAAACTCCAAAAAAAAGAAAGGATTCTTTCCAAATTTACATTTGATGGATTCTAGCTCCGTAGGAACTCTGAGATTTAGAGTTTTCAACCGATGGAAGTACATCAGTTTTGAGACGCAGCTATTTTTCAACAAAGTGCTGATGAAGAGGACGATTATCAAAGAAAGAGGCTTTATGAACTGAGGTATGGGTACTCCAATTACTGGAGTATAAGAGATTGTTGTACAAAGGTGTTGTAAAGTGTTATGCTACACTACTGCCTCTATAATCGTTCATGTGGTGAAAGAGTTTTATGTAAATCTACATGGAATCAACCAATAATTTTTCTATGTACGAGGTAGGTTTGTACCATTCACTCTTTTAAAGATTAATGAATTGTTTATCATTGAAAGTGTGTCAATCTGCCATATACAAATTTTAATGCGATGACATACAACATGAATGAGATTTATCGATATTTGATGGATAAAAAAGAAGATTGAGAGATAAGAGACAATGGATATGTAAGTTTCTCTACTACATTTTTAAATCCTGTGTTGAAGCAATGGCATTTCTTCATATTTTCAAAGTTATTCCCAACTATGAAAATAAGTAAAGTGACAAAAGAAATTGCAAATTTGAATTATTGTTTCAAACGGGAAGGTCTATCGATATTAACACTATAATTGTGAAATCTGTATTGGGATTGATTGTTCATGGATTTAAATATGGGCTTGAACGTCCTTTCACCATATTTCTTCTTTACAGCCAGTCACAAGTGCCATATGAAATCTAGGAAAAAGTGTTTCTTTCTTGGAAGCCTTTGAACCCAACTAACCTATTTAATTGTCAGACAATCGGAGATGAAAATGATATGAGCATAACAGCAAATCAACCATCCCAGAGTTCAAAACTTATTCAACCTTATTTTCTTGAAAGATCACAGTTGATTTTGAAGAAGATAAAGAAATTGGAGAAAGAGGTACAAAATCATATGAATGCTATTAACAATATATATTATTTGTTTGATCAATTGGACTGGAGGATGAAAGAACAATTCGATCATACTTGTCAAATTAAAGAAAGTTTGGTAAATTTTATGAAGAAGAAAGATGTGATTGCAGAGAATTCAAATGATGAATTCTCATATCGTCCCTTTTATAATTTGTTCGTGCATCATCAATCCATGGGAGATATCAGAGGAGATGATAATACTTATATTGATGATGAGTCGTGACACTACCTTATATTTAGCACTTGGTATTTACATTTTATTATGCTTTGGTGCGTTTAGTAGTTGGTTTGATAGATTATGTAATTTGTTTCTGGACCTATTATGCTTAGAATTTGTGTTTATTTTTAGTTTTCAAAGTTAGAGTATTCTAGTGCTTCAAGGCTTAAAAAGTGTAGATCTTATCTTCTCTTGGTAAGAGCTTTAAACTAATATGTTTTATTTTCACCATGGAAATCTCCCACATTATGTACATCTAAAATTTGGCATTTTTATGACGCTTTGAGATTATCCTTGGTGAATGAAATTCTTACATACTAAGATTTTCTTTTGTAATCTTCTACATTATGATTTTGGAATTTATTGGATTTTTCTTACATATTATTATAAAACTTTGATATTGCTCCAAAGACAAGTAAAGGGAAGAAGAAATTAGATTTTGATGAGGATAGATTTATGAATATTAAAACACAATTTTGTTTTAATTTGACCTTTTATAATAAGATGTGTATACAAAATCGAGGTTTTGAATGTGTATATAAGATCGAGGTTTTGAAAATCCGGGCGGAATGGTAAAATAGTTAATTGCTAATAGAAAATGGGAAAAATTTTGTTTTTTTATTGTTGATGCAATTATGGGTATTGTTCGAGTATTTTATGCAATGTTGCCATGGACTGAAAGTGAACATGTCCTTGTGTGAGGGAAAATGGTAGAATTTACCCCTGATCGTATTAATGATTTTTACTAGTTAGGAAGAACACCATTGTGTGAATTTCAGAATTTTGGCTATGGATGCTGGACTGAATGTAGTGATTTCTTTTCTTACTGATGGAAAAGAAGAATGGAAGATAAAGCAAAGACGAAAGATTAACTTCTCTGCTTCCATGTTGAATGTGGCAACTAAAGCCTGTCACTATTTCATCTCAGGAAGGTTATTACGTTCTTGTCATCAAAGTGAAGTTACTAGAGACAAAACTATTTTAGACTATTGTATTTAGAACATGAAAAAAATAGATATTGGGGTTACTATCTGTAAGAGTATCCAGGCTACTGCCAAAGGGGAAACCACTGGTGGATTAAGACATCCTACCCTGATTCATACATTATGTGTACAGTCTCGAGTGGAATTTGATAGCAATGAGGAGCTAGTCCACCCATTGATGCCTATTACTAAGGTTAATACCCGTACTTATGATTCTCATGTAGAATAGAGAGGAGGAAGTAGGAGTACAGATAATCCTTCTGCTACCAGGACATACCTTCTACTTTTGAGGCACCTACTTTAACTAATTTTATGAAGTAGTTGAGAATTTAGAATGCTAGTATTTAGAGACTCCACAGCTGATTTGATGGATTAGAAGCCCGAAACAATGATAATGATGATATCAGAAGAGAAGAGTTGATTACGAAATAGCCTACCAGATGCTCAAGCAAGATTCATGAGGGGAGACACTGGAGTGATATTTCCTACTTGCCCCAACTATGTTCCTTACCGACCTGCTTATGCAGATGAGGCTGTAGAAGCTGTTGATGATGATTCGTAGTTATGGATTTCTATTTGCATATGTGTTTTGTAGTACTTCTATGTGTTAGTTATTTGTTTCTCTGTCATCAATGTAACTTGTAAATGTAATTGTGTTAGTAATTAGAATGTAATGAACTTTGTGTTGCTTGTTTAGTGATTTGGATTGAGACTATGATGCTTATGTTAAATTTTTAAAGTTTATGTCTTTCATATTTCTTCACTCTGCAAATTTTTAATGATAAATATATAGCACTTCTTCTAACTGCTTCATGCATGCTAGCTTAAATTTTTTATTAATACCAGCATAACTTCAGACGATTTCAAAATCCCAACACAGAAAATTTAGTTTTCCTTCTGTTTTACTCTCAACCTTTACAAATTTATATGTAATGAAAAACAATGGTTTAGGGGGGGGGGGCAGAGAATATTAACTCTTATTTATTCACATTTAATATATTTTCAAAAATTATTAACATAACTTTTAGTAGTTGAACCTAACTATAGTTAACTAAATTCTTTATTTCATTTAAATATCATAGTAGATTTGAAAGAAAGTCTTTAGTAATGAAAGTTAACTTTTAGGGTTAAGATAATTAGTATAAAAGGATTAGACATTAGTTGACTATTAAAAGTAAAGGAAACTATATTTTTGAAATTTTATGGGACTTAGATATTCATGTGGGAATAAAGAACTGTGACTCTATGATGAATCATAAAGCTAATATATATCTATAAAGGAAAGATGTGTGTCGAGTTCAAACTTTAGGAAGAGAAGAGTGAAGTTCAAAATTATTAAAGACTATCTAGATATAGTAATCCTCAGAAGAAAAAGAAAAAAAAAAGAGAAAGGAATGAAAAGTAATCCCAAAAAGAAAAAAAAAAGGGAGAGAAAAAGAGAAAAAGAAATGGAAAGAAAATATATGTTAGGAGAAGCTTGAGGAGATGCCTAATAAAAAATTAGCTTCACTTAAATCAACTTAAAGGAAGAGCTTAGTTACATTTTTTTAATTTATATTTAAAGTATTAGCCTAATTTTTAATAGAGTTTGCATGAGCTTCTTTTCATATAATCATTCAAAGCACCCTTAATGGAATAAATTATGGTTATTCTTGAAATGAATACAAAACTAGAAGTCTTAGACTTGACTACTAAATGTTCTTACAGCTATAGTTTTAACCTGAGTTACTGAACATATTTTTAGGAATCTTACTATTACATTCATTTAAATAAAAAATTATAGTATCTTTAAGTGAACATTCATCACTTTGAGTTATATTTGTATGTAGTAAAAAGATTACTTGAGGACAAGTAATGGTTAAGTTTGGGGGATTTTGATGCACCAAAAGTATGTTAGATTTTCATATATAAAAATTCTACTCCTTTTTGTTGATATTGCACTTTAAAAGAAGGTATTTTTCATGTTTGTTGCATGTAGAATGATATTAGGTGTTTGGAGCAAAAGGAAGCATAGAAACGAATATGAAGCAAAAAGAGGCAAAATGGAAGGCGCCGATGGCGCCAGAATGGGCACCGCAGGGGCTCAATTCCAGAGAGTTCAGAAAATATTTAGCAGAGCAGTGCCAACAGCGTCCTATCCAGTGCCGACGGTGCCCTATCCAGTGCCGATGGCGCCCTATCTAGTGATGACGGAGCCCTAAGTCGGTGGAGGCCAAATTCAATGTATTTAGATGATTTTTGATGGGTTGCTTGAGGAAACTCTTGAGGAATTCATTTCTAAACTATTTGAGATAGATTTTGACGTGAAGAAAGTTATAGAAGAGAGGGAGAGGAGTCATTTTTTGTGTGTGTAAAGCGTGTTAGGGTTTTGGAGAGTTATAGTGTAAGCGTGTTAAAGTGTGTGGAAGTCTTTTTTTGTAAGGGATTTTTCTCTAAAGAGTATAGGAGTAGGATGAAAGTGAGAGTTTGCTTCTTCCTTACTACTCAAAAGAGGGAATTGAGTGTTGTTGTGACGAGAGAAAATGATTCAAAGGAACATCAAGGGATTTTCTTGGGGAAGAAATTGAGATAAGTTGTGTTTACTTCTTCTAGTTTGTATGACTTTGCTTTTATATATAAAATCCATGTTCTGTCGTATCTTCCTCATGAATTCTAAGTAGAATTCTTTTCTTTCTCCTTGCAATGAGCTATGGTGAATTGGTGATATAGATTTGATGTTCCATTTAAGTGTTAAGAAATTATGACGATTTTTCGCTTTGTGCTTCTGTTACTTTTCGATCTAGAGTTTGAATGTAATCTCCACTTTTGTTGTAGGAAGAATAGTACTTTCAGATCATACGTTTCACAAAGAATTTTAACAAATCACTTGGCTTGATTGAAAAGTAAAAGAACGAAGTGAAAAATCATCACAATTTCTTATCTTTCTTATGGAACATCCAATCTAAACTATCACATCACCATTTATCATTGCCAGGAGAAACACAATGAAATCAACTTAGAGTTCATGCAGAAGAAATGACAAAATAAAGATTTTATATATAAAAGCAACGTCATAAAAATAATAAGAAGTAAATATAACTTATCTGAATTTCTTCCCCAAGAAAATCCCTTGAAGTTCCCTTGGATCTCCTCCTCTCTTTTCTGCAACACACAATTCTCTCTTGGAATAGTAGGGAAGAATCAATCTCTCACTTTCCCTCTCCTCCTACATCTCTTTTAAGAAGAATCTCTCGCAATAGAACACTAAACACCAAACCCTAGACACTAAAATCTCTCTAAACACTTCCTCTTCACTAACACACACTTTAGCACACACACATCGCACACTGCTCACTGACTCCACGCACACATTTATGCCACCCAAAATAAAGTAAAGTCTTCTAGGAATGAATTTCCCAAGACTTGCCTTAAGAATCCCTTCAAAAAACGTCTAAATACATTAAATATGGCTTGAAACAACATTGGGCGCCGTCGGCGGGCAATAGGACATTGTTGGTGCCCTATCCCAACATTTAATTTTGAGCTCTCTGGATAAACACTTCGTTGGCAGTAGTTTGGGTCTCGTAGGTGCTAGACCTACAAAAATCTGTTATTTGCCTTTTTGCGTACCAAATTCGTTTCTTATTGCTTATTTTTGCTCCTTTTGTCTAAAATCATCATACCTGCAACAAAGCATAAAAAATACATTCTATTAAAGTGCAATATCACAAAAAATGAGTACAAAATATATATGAAAAACCAAATATATTTTTGGTGCATCAAAATCCCCCATACTTAACTGTTACTTGTCCTCAAGTAATCTGTTTACTACATATAAATATGGCTCATAGTAGTGAACTTTACTTACTGATTACAATGATTTTTTATTTAAATGAAAATAATAATAAAGTTTTCAGAAAGATTTTCAATTAGTTCAAAATTATAGGTATAAAAACATTTAGAAATCAAGTCTAAGAGCTTTAGTCTCCTATTTATTTCATGAATAATCATAATTTGTCACATTAAAGGTGCTTTGAAGTATCATATGAAAAATAAGTTCATGAAAACTTGATTAGTAAGGATGCTAATACTATACTACAAACTCAGAAATGAAATTATGCTCTTCCTTTAAGTTGATTCAAGTGAAGCTAATTTTTTATTAGACATCTCCTCAAGTTTCTCCTCACATATATTTTTCTTTTTCTTTTCTTTTCTTTTTTTTGTGATTGCTTTTTAATCCTCTCTCTATTTTTTTTATTTACTTTATCTTTCATGTGAGGATTACTATATCCCCATAGCCTTTAAAAATTTTGAACTTCACTCTCTTCTTCCTAAAGTTAGAACTTGAAACATGCCTTTCTTTATAGATATATTAGCTTTTTTAATGATTCATCAAAGAGTTACAATCCTTTCTCCGCACATAAATATCTAAGACTCTTAACATTTTCAAAAATAGAATTTCTTTACATCAAATACTTAACTACAATCTCATCCTCTTATACTAAATATCTTAACCCATAAGGTTAACTTTCAGTACTCAAAACTTTCTTTCAAATCCACAATGATATTTAAAACAAATCAGAAATTTAGTAATCTAAAGTTAAGCTCAACTACTTCAAGTCATTTTAAAATAATTTGGAAAATATATTTTGACTGATAACGAATAAAAGTTAAATTTTTTAGTGTCTAACAAATTACCAAATCAGAGAGAAAAAAAAATGTAAACTAACCCTTTTGTGTTGGGCTTCTGAATCTTCTGAAGTGTGCAGGTATTAATTAAAAATTTACTACAGGCATAAAATTGTTTGAAGCATTGTGCTCATATAAACTAGAGGTTTGCAAGGTAAAGAAAATCTAAAATACCACATAAAACATTTTAATGAACATTCATTACATTTTCACTACAATAGTAACAAACTACAGAAGTTTTAATACAACACAACCAAATTAAAAGTACAATCACTTCACATAACTGCTACCCTAAAGAAAAGAACAGACACAAAAATCACATAACAATAACAAACTAAAGAATACAAAACTACCAGTCATCATCTCTTCCTTCTTCTACTCCTTCCTCAGGCTGATATGGATAATAGCGAAGGCAAGTAGGAAAAATTACACCTATTTCTCCCCTCATAAATCTCATCTAAGCATCATGATAAGAAATATCATATTCTAGTCTTCTCCTCCCATAATCATCATTAATGTTATTTCATGCTTCCAAACCATCAATCCTGCTATGAAGCCTTGTAATATCATCTTGTTGAATCATCAGCAGCTCCATAACATCAGAAACAGTAGGAGTCCTAGAGGTGACTAGCAAAGGGAACCTCACTACTCTTACCTCCAAATCTCCATCCTACATGAGACACATAAGTGTGAATGTTGGCCATACTAATATTCTTCAAAGGATTGGTCAACTCTTCGCTACTATCAATCTCAACTCCTGATTCTATACACAAGGTATAAATCAGGGCAGGATGCCCCAATCCTCCAATAGTTTCTCCCTAAGTTATGGTAAAAATGTTATTGCAAATAAATCTTTCAATATCAATTACTCTCATATTCTGAATGCAAAAAGTCAAAAATCTCATTATCTCTAGAAACTTCGCTATGATGATAGGTAGGTGGTAATCTTGCAACAATAAAGTAATTCTAGGCTTTAGATGCAACATTAAGAGAAAGTAATTCTAGGTTTTAGATGCAACATTAAGAGTGTAAGCAGGAAAGTTTACCTTTTGTCTTTACTTAGTTTTCCCCTCCCCTTTTCTATTAGAAAGAAAAGTAATTACCTCTTTTAAGTCGGAATCCATAGTATAAAATAACTTGTACTCACAGAACGGATTATTTCGTAACTGGTTAAAAGCATTGATTTGATCAAGAGTAAATTCCACCATATGCCCTTGAACTAGAACAAATTCATCTTAAGTATACTGCAATTTGGCATAAAACACACAGACAAAATCAGCAACATCATCTGCAGAAAAATAACCGAAAGTTTCCCAGTTCCGTTCGGCAATCATCTACTCTACAACTCCGCCCAGATTTTCAAATCCTCGATTTTGAATACACTTCTTACCACTGAGTGTAGATTTAAAGTGATACTATGCTTTTACATTTACAAATCCTCTTTCATCAAAAGCAACCTTCCTCTCTCCCTTAAACATCATTGGAGCCATTCTGACTTTCTAGAAAATTTAAATATAAATTGTAATAAATTCCAAAATCACAATGTGATAAGTTCCAATATCAAATCTAGCAAGTAAGAGCATTTCACCATGGATTTTGTCAAAATTTTAATAAAATCTACAAATTTTTGTATCTCTACAATGTAGGAGACTTCCATAACAAGAATAAAAAATTCTTAGTTTCAAGTAGAGCTCTCACCTAGGTAAAACATGATCCAACCTCAAAAAGCCTTGAAATCACCTCAAATACAAGTTTAAGCAAGCCCTAAGAGAGTATTTCGGTGTTGGCAGGAGGTAGTCGATGGTCAAATGGGGTTAAAGTGTCAAAAATCACAAATTTAAGAGGTTTTAGGCAATTTTGGGTATTAGGTGCCATCAGCGCCCATTTTGGCGTCGTCGGCACCAGACCAATAAAATAAAGGGAACTCTTGAGAAAATCTCACTGTCGGCGCCCAAATTTTAAGTTTAAAAAATTTCACGGTTTTAATCATTTCCAGGTTATGTCAGCATCTAATTAGCCATTTTAAGCATCTAAATTCACTAATAAGAGATGAACTAACACCAATATTACACAAACAACTCAAAACATCACTTATATATATAAAATCCAAAGTTACAAACTTACACACATCAATCAGTCTTCTACATCATAAACTCAGTGTCGTAATCAAACCACAACACTCTAATGCTGAAAACATAACAACAATTGAAATCTCAAGCATAATATATCTCAAATCACACCATAAGCATACAAATCAAACTCAAATAAATAAAGTTCAAATACATAATAAAGTAGATAAAAACAGAGAATCACTACTCCTCATCCATATCAGTGTTATCATTTGTGTTATCTCCCATGTATTGGTGGTGCAAAAACAAAATTTTAGAAGGTTCGATATGGGAATTAATTAATTGAATACACTTCAATCCAAGCCATCTTCTTCATCAATCCTATTAATCCTTCTTCCATACCCCCAGTATGATCAAATTGTTTCTTCACCCTCCAATCTAGATGATCAAATAATTCAAATATATATTCTTAATATCATCCGTAAGATTTTTTACCTCTTTCTCCAGTTTCATAATTTTCTTCAGAATTAACTATGCACTTTCAGGAAAACTAGGTTGAACAGGTAAAAAACTCTGAGATGGTTGGTCTACCATTATTCTCAGATCATTTTCATCTTCAATTATCAGACAGTCATAAACATTAGTTGGATCCATGGACTTCCAAGGAAGAAGCACTTTCTCCCAACTCTCATATGGTATTTGTGACTGATTGCATATTTGAAATATTAAATAAGGATGTTCCAAATTGTAGTTTGATCCATGCACATTCAAACCCAAAATAGATTTCACAATTATAGTACCAACATAAATAGGTCAATCATTTTTAATCTAATAATTTAATAATGTAATTTCCTTTGTCTCTTTACTAAATTTCATAGTCGGGAGTAATTTAGAAAATTTAAAGAAATGTCATTGCTTTGACACATAATTCAATATGGTAGTAGAGAAATTGACATACCCGTCGTCTCTTATCACCCAATCTTCACTTTTCTATGTTAAATATCGATAGATTACATTCATATTTTCTCTCGTGGGGATGAAATTTGTGTAATGGAAAATTGGTACATTCTTTGTCATATAGAATTCATTAATCTTGGAAGGAGTGAATGATATCCACCTATCTCGCACATGGACGACTCCTTAATTGATTCCATGAAGATTTTCATAAAATTCCTTCACCACAGGAATGACTACTGCTGTAATTGTGTAACAAAATACTTGCCAACGCCTTTGCATAATAATTTCTTCAGCACGAGTACTAGGAACATTCATACCTCGATGGATAAAGCCTCACTCTTTGATAAGCCTCCTCTTTATAAGGGCTTTATTACAAAGCCACTGCGCTCAAAACTGATGAACTTCCTCTAGTTGAATACTCTAAATCTTGGAGATTCTAAAAAGTTGGAAGCTATGGAATGCAAGTTTTAGAACTTTCTTTTCATTTTTTTTGCAGCTAGTAGGTTTATAACTGAGTTTAGGGACTTATAATGATGAAATTCCTGCTCAAAACTGTCAAATTCCATCATTTAAAACAAAAATCGTTCTCTAGTTGCAACACCATCAGCGCTGAATAGGACACCGTTGGTGCCCAAGTTCCGAAAAAAATAAGGTGCTCTCTTGAAAAGCTGTCGTAGGCGCCAGTTTGGGTGTCGTCAGTGCTTGATCGAGTGCCGTCAGAGCTGAATCGAGCGTCGTCAGTGATAATTCATAAATTTGCTCCAAAGTCTTTTTCGTCCAAATAATCTCCAAATCTTCATTTCAATCCAATAATTAGCACCATATAGGATACTTATGAAAGAGTAGTACTCAATTATATTGATATCTAATAATAACATCAACTATAACTCAATCAAAACAAACTAAACAACAAAATTAACTATGGGTTGCCTCCCATAAAGCGGTTGGTTTAACGTCATCATCCAGATAAACATTAGTTTCATTCGTGATGACTTAACATTAAAACCTCTTTATATATTGGTCATGACCCTTCAAAGTAAGGTTTTAATCGATGCCCATTAAATTTAAATGTTCTTTAATTTTTAGGATATTTAATATTAATAGCTCCATACTGGTAGACTTTTATCACAGTGAAAGGTCCTTGTACGACTTATTTTTTAGGTTATGTGTTTTGAGAAGGGGTCGCCTATAGAAGTTGTCGGTGAATTTTAGATTTTTAAATTTAATTTAAATATATATATAATTTAATTTGAAAAGTAACATTTGATTTCGAAAATAATTTTAAGTTTGAAAATTTTAAGATATGAAATCAAACCGATCTCACATCCCAAATAGTTTATATAAACGAGCACCACACCACAAACCGTGTATCTATCCCGAAGATCAGACACACTGCTTGATGATGGGTTCGATTAAATAAACTAGATGATTTGTGACATCCGTTTGGTCTGCAAACCAATTTTATAAGCCGATAAGTTCTCCTACTTAATATAAATGAATTAAGCAGGGTTTATATTACCTGGGTTCTTAAAGTTCCCTATAAGGGCAAGCCCCTATAGTTAATTACATCTTAAATGACAGGAATCACTTAAGAAAACTCTCAAAAATGATCAGTGGTTCTACTTTGAAGAATTTCAAAGTTTAAGGTTTCAAAGGATTGAGTTTTGGAAATTTCAAAAGGGATTAGCTCAAATTTGGAACAATTTATTTTAAGAGTTCAATGGAAGAGAAGTAGGAGAAGCTGAGGATCCAAGAGGAATCTTGGCAACTTCCAAAACTATCCTTTTGTTTGGCTTCAATTCGAGAATATTATTTAATGTTTCAATCCTGCCAATTTTAATTAATTAGGACTTATATTTCTATGACATAATCACACAAGTAGCCTCGAAGATGTGAGTGTTTATGTCGTACCGAACAACTACCTCGGAATCCTAAGATTGGTTAGGGCTTAATTTACATAAAATGATTATGTAAGTTTCTAATGAAAAGGTAGAGGATTTATGTTGCACTAGGCAAACTACCTCGAAATCCTATGGCTTGGTTATTTATAACTAGGAAAGGTTTTGTTGATGCAGATTCCAGTTTTGTTGACGACGATGGCCGTGCTGCCGACTATGCTCCAAGCTCCTTGTCGTTGCAGAGGTTTAGTTTTAGAAAGTGAAAATCAAGAGATGAGAGAAGTGTTTTTGTTTAGAGGTTTTAAAGTCCAAAGGTTCGTAATGTTTTAATTAAAACAAATCTTAAAGTTGATTATAACAACACCGGTTAAGATCCCACGGTTCCATTATTTCGGCACCGTTATTTTTATCAGATTCACTTACTCCAGATGAATTTGCTAAACTCAACTGAATGAGTTCCACACTTTCATTTAGACCGTGGGAAATCCCGTTAGCAACACGTAGGTTACATCATCCGAGGTATTCCCGATCATCCAACAAGACGTTTTAATCTGGTTGTAGTTGTAGTTTTGTGTTCTGTTTGTGATTAAATTTTGAGTTCTTTCATATTTTGAAATGTTGTGGCGGTGAATTTTATCTTGTTGTGACTTTTAATTTTAGTTTTGGGTTTCAGTTTTGTGGCTATCCTAAAAGGTTTCAGTTTTCATGCAACAATCTTGTTTAACATGCAAGAAAAGTAAAGGGCAGTACATGTAAGTAACTTGCAATAAAATAAAAGCGTACCTGAAGGGTCTTCCCGTCATCCCAAGCTACACTTAAAGCACATGTTAAGGCATTAATATAATTTGCAAGAAAAATACCTAAGTAAAGCTAAGGGAAGGTTCTGGTTGTCTACCAAAATCCTAATCCTATTGCTAGTCAATCCCTATGACGTCTAGGTTCTTTTGCTTTTGTGGATGATTTTCTTCACCAAAGAACAATTAAGTTCGATTTTTCTTCTAAAACACCCCCATCATATTGAGGATGTGTTTTGGACGAGTCCTAAACATCTTTTCAATATTTTTGGGATTATTTTGAGTCCAAATGAGTTTTATTGTATTGGTGAATTGATCATCCAAAAATTTAGTTAAGTTTGTTTCTCGCTCAGTGAATTAGGATGTTTGATTATCCTATGAGTAAAGTGAAATTTCACTTGATGCTTTACTTAAGAGTTATAATAACGAAAGCCTTTAAGGGCAAATTAATTTATTAAAGATTTTAATGATTTAATATTGGAATTGATGATTTAAAATGGTTTAATTTAGTTATGAAATTTTTATAGTTTTAAGTTTGTAATAGTGTTCAAATTGTTTTAATTTAATTAAATCTTTACATTTTAAATTATCTCAATGTATTAGATTAATTTGGGTTGAAAGAGGTGTTTAGATTATTCAACTTAGATTTAATTGATTTAATTTCAATTGAATTGAAATATTTTAGGTTAATTTTTAATTGGTTTGATTTTTAATTATGAGTTATTTTTTAGGTTGATTTCTGATATTTCATGTTTAATCTAGATTTTCTATTAAGTGATTTCAAATTAATCTTAATATTTTAAACTTATTTTAACTTGATTGTTAAACTACTTAAAGTTTTAAGCTTTTAATTTAATTAAGGTTTATTTTCCTATTAATTATTTAATTTATTAATTTCAATTATCATTTTTGAATTTGTTTATGAGTTGAATATTATTAAAGTGATTTATTTAAGGATCTTAAATTAGAGGGTTATAGTCTCCCTAAGTTATACTCATTATTTTAATAATTCCAATTTCAATTAATCTTCCGAAATTTAAATTATTTAATTAATTAAGGTTTCATTTTTCTCTTTGATTATTAGAAATGATTAATAGGTTCCTACCCTTTAATTTCCCAAAATTTCAATCATGTAAGAGAAAATTAAGATCAAATATTTTACCCTCCATTTTGATTAAACCTAAAATTTTAATTAGGGGTTAAAATTCTTAATTACTATTATGCCCTTTCAAGCCTAATTATTTCATAACTCATCCAATTGAGTTCAAATGAACTTGAAATTTTTATGTCACTTCACTAACATGTCAATTAAGATATTTGAGGAGAAAATATGATTTTTGTGAATTTAATTTCATTTATATATTTATTTTTATGAAAAATATGGGTTTTCAATAAAAATTCAACAACATGACCAAGGTAAGATTTCTATCCTTAGGAAAATTATGGGATGTTCCTACTGACTAGAGGACCATTTGGACCAATTTTGGTGATTTTTCAAAATATATTTTATTTATTATAATTATTTTGATTTTTGGAGTGTTAATTAATTATAAAATAAAATTAAAGTTGAAAAATAGATTTTATATTTTTCATAAATCTCTCTGACCTCAAGGAGTTCAGAGAAATAAAATTTATATTTTTCTGTTTTTTCTTTGATTTATTAGAATTAATTTAGTGAAAATATAAGGAAATTCATTTTTTAATATTAAAAATTGTTTTAAGCCTTTAAAATTCAATATCCTAACTTATAGACTTAGGAAAAATATTTGGTTTGTTGCGAAGTAATTAGGAAGAAAATATGACATTTTTATGATTTTTAATATTTTTATGATTTATTATTTTTATTTTAACTATTAAAATATTAAAATATGATTAAAAATGAAGAATTTTAGAAAATTTTAATTTTAATTTTATTAGACTCCCTTAACATCAGACAAACCCCAAAACCATTTTGGTGAATTTTTTAAATGTATTTTTGGAGTTATGAATTTTTAAAGTTTAATTTTGGTCATATAACATAATTAGTCTATTTAGTGGGGCTAATCACCTCCAATTGGTTTCAAATTTGTATGTGAGGTTCCCCTAATCCTAAAGATCAGTGGAGAATTGTTTTCAAATTATTTTGATGTATGTTTAATCCAAATTAATTAAAATTCAGTTTTGAGTATTTAGGCCAACTAGGGTTATTCTTAATGAATTAACTCAAACCATAATTTTCCTAGGGTCCTCTAGTCCTAAGATACTTCCCCAAATTTTCCTAGAATTTTCTAAGTAACATGCTAATTATTGGAATTAAAATGCCAAAACAGACACAAAAATTTGGAAAATCAATAACTTGCCATAGAGGTGGCCTCTGACCTTGGATAATTCAGGGAATGTTCCCAAGATCAGAGGCTACAAATGCCCTATGGTCTCATTCCATGGTGAATTGTCTATACAAATAGAGAATTAAAACATTAAAATGAGTAAATAATTAATTAAAAATAAAATACTCATCAAATTAACTCAATTCTTTTTCCACATTATTCTCCTCTATTCACTGAACAAGAGGGTATTTTTAGTTTATTTTTCTGATTTTTCTATGCAATGATATGGATTTTTGAAATTTTGGGTAATTAAATAAATAAAAAAACCCTATTTATCTACTTATCCACGCGGCGCCGACTCATCCTCGGCAGCTCCGAAATCCCACGCATCGCCTCCCTATTCGACGCCGCCATCTGACTCAGTGCTCCGGGGGCCAGCAGTTCATGTCCCGTTCACTCATCCGACGCGATCTGCACCGTCCATTCGATACACGCTCGATCCAAAAGCGGCCGATCATCGTCTCCGCTTGGTCTGTCCCGAGAGCTGTCCACACTCAAACCCTAAGATCTCTCTCATTTCTCAATGGATTTTCGTGTTCTTATGCTCTATGGATTCGTCTTGAGGAGACGAAAACATCCATACGCTTTACATTCTATGAAATTGAACCAAGCAAAATAGAGAATCGCTGGAAGCTCGGGAGGAAGAAGGGGTTCATACTTTGGCTCTTAGAAGTGAAGCTTCAATCAGAGAGTTGTGGCACCTTAGATTGCACCCAAGGAAGCTCCAGATGAAGTCTCTAGCTCTAGTGAATTGCCTAGGTATGAAAGTGACCAAGGCTGATTTTAAAGCATGGCCGATAGAGAGGATGGCTGGCCTGGTGAGAGGGCTTTCACTAGGGAACTCCTTCTCTAGGTCTTGTGCAGGTGTGGGTGAGTTTAATTTGATTTTGGTGGAGGTTTCAGTGTTGTCGTGGTTTTTGGGTGGATTTTTTATTGAGAAATTGAGCTCTGTTAATGGGGATAAGGGCAAAGGGACACTTGGAATTAATTTCTCTGGGTTAGGAGAAGGTCCTGGAGCAATTTTGGCAGAGTTTTGTTAAGTTTTGTTTCATCACCTCCTTTGGTCGAGAGGTGGTGGAGTTTAAATAGAGCTGGCTAGAGGGCCTCCCAGGGGGGGTTAAGGCTTGGGATCAGCTGCTCTATGCAAGGGAAGAACGGTCATGGAGTCCAATTGAGTTGGGACAGCTCAGCCAGGTGAATTTGAATTTTTGAATCCAAATAAAGCTCTAGGCCATGGTGTTTTCCGGCGACCCAGGTGGCTGGACGGCAGGGTTAGGAGATCATCTTGACTCAGTGAGTCCAAGGATTGAGTTTTGTGCAAACAATGGGGGTTAGCCATGTGTAAAGTAATTGATTTAAGTAGTATGGGGAGAGGGCTATTTTGGGATCAAATGTGTCCAAGTCATGGATTTGGGTTTGGTGCACCCACCAAGGGACTGATTTGGGCTGAGGGAGGTTAGGTAAGTCAGCTAGCATTGTGGGAAGAAATCACCATCTAAACATATTTAACTTTAAGCATGGTTTAGGGGAAGCATGAAAATGTTTAATCACTCTTAACGGAATCATTAAAGGACTCCCTCCTTTTGCCCAATATGGTATTTTTCATATGAACATCACTCACATGGCTTGCATGGGGCTTAAAAATGGCTTCATGGCTAGCCTATGGCTTGCCTATAGATTGGCTCCATTTCATGAAAATGGATTTTAGGAATTTTGATGAATTTAGGAGAAATTGGCATGTGGCTTGATTTGGAATGACTTGATTATTGATTTAGGACTTAGGGATGAATTCAATTAAAAGGATGATGATAGGAATTTCACATGGGCTTTAGAATAAGTTTTGGGCCTTTTAAATTTGATGAAAATGGGCTTTTAAAGTCTTTAGGAAAGTGGGCTTTTAGATTTTAAATCAAGTTGATGGATGAAAATTTTGGTAAAGATTGGGCCTTACAAATGTTGGGTTTAGTTTAGGGATGTGTCGTGAGTGATTTGGAAAAGGTTTGGTGTCATTTGGAGTTGAAATGAGTTCAATTTGGGCCTTTTTGATAATGGGTTCAAAATGGATCAAATAGGGCCAACTTGGGTTAAGGTTGGGCCAATATTGTGTATGATGTAAAATTAATGTTAAAAAATGTTTATGGTGGGGTGACAAACAGTTTTCAACTTTGGTTGGGCTTTGATTTAGGGATTTGGGCCTATTTGGGTTAGGTTTGGGTTTAGGCCAATTTAGGGAATTTTGGTTTTGGGTTAGGTTTGGGTGGAGCTTGGTTTCAAATTTGGGGCAAATAAAGTTAGTTTTTTGTTTGTGGGGATGTTAGGAAGGCTTAGGAAAAGATTTGGGGCTAATTGGAGTTAAGTTGGGTTGGTTTAGGCTAAGTTTAGGTCATGGACGAAAATTGGGCTTTAAGCTTCAAATTGAAATTGGATCCACATGTTGATGAAATTGGGTTTGGATTTGGTCTAAATTGGTATTGGGGATATTTAATTGAAGTTTAGAATTGAATTGGATCAAAATTGAGGTCAATTGGGTTGGTTTGGTGGGACATTGGGTCCACTTAGGTTAAAAATAGGTCAAATTAGGGGTTTTGGTAAAAGTGGGTTAAATTGACAAAATTGGCTTATGGTATAGTTGAACAAAATGAAATTAGGAATATTTGGGATTTTCTGGAATTTTCTGGGAATTTCATGAATTTTTGGAATTTTTGGGTTAAAAGGGTATTTTGGTATTTGGAGGGTATTGGGGGGTATTTTTTGGAATTTTTGGTATATTTGGCCATGGATGATCAATTTGAGTGAGGGGAATTGTTTAGGATTGGTTTTGAGGAATTTTAGGTAATTTAGGCAGTTTTGCAAATTTTAGGCAATTTCAAGAGCATTTGGTAGGTTTGGTGGGTTTAGGGCCCCCGGGGTCAAAAATTGAAATTTTGGAAAAATGAAGATTGATCAAGTGTGAGTGAAATAAAATCCTTTTGGTTGAGCCATGAAGCCATATTAAGCTCACAGGAGCCATGAGAGGACTCATTTTAGACATTCACTATGTTGTTCCTAACCCTGTTAGCGAGGGGCCTAGGGGTTGAGGTCCATCCATATGAATTGCCTACATGAGTCGGGAAGTCAAATTGGTTAAAGGTAATTTTAAGGTTTGGAATATGTGTGTGTGGGAGTGTGGTGTGTGCAAGCTTACCCTCATCAGACCTGGCCACCCAGGGTAATCTTAAGGCCAAAGCGTCCTATAGGAAACTCATCCTTTAAACCTCCACATTTGATTTTAACCCTCCAAGTGGCTTAGGAGTTTACAATCAAACTTGTGGGGTTTGAAGGGAGCCAAGAAGTGTTTTGAATTTCTAAGTGATGGGTCCCATCTCTAGTCCTCTAGGATAGTCAAAGGGAAAACCTAAGGCTAGATCCTAAGTACTAGGAGAGAGATCAGACCTCATCAAAAATGAGGTCAACAAATGGAACCCCAATTAGTGTGGTGTGCTAACAAAGCACACCGCGTGTATTGGAGTTGACCGAAAAGATCAACAGAACCAACACAGACGTCTAAGTGACACACTTAGAATGAAGTATAAAAAAATTTCCACTGGGGAGTATCAGGTAAACCTCCAAGACTGAAGATTCCTGAACTCTCGCTAGGGAAAAGAAAAGGAAGTGAATTCCAGATCACAAGATCTAGAGAGATTCGATTTTAGATTCGTTTCATTTTCTGTTTCAAGTTTTAATGTGTGAGTTTGGATTTTGGTTTGAGTTTCAATTTCGATTGAAGTTCGATTCAAGATTTATTTCAAGAGGGATTTCGTAGAAATCCTGGATTTTAGGTGAGCGTCGGAACCTAGGTTCCAACCTCGGGATTGCAAAGAGAACTGGAATTTAGGCTCCAGCCTCGAAGATTGAAAGAGAACTAGAATTTAGGCTCTACCCTAAAGAATAGAGCTGGAAGTTAGGCTCCAACATCAAAAATTTTAAAGAGAAATAGAATTTAGGCTCTAGCCTCAAGAAGAGAGTTGGAATTTATGGTCCAACCTCGGAAATTGAAAGAGAACTAAAATTTCCGCTCTAGCCTCGAAGAGAACTGGAAGTTCGGCTCCAGCCTCGAAAGCTTGAAAGAGAGGGCTAGGAGTTCAGCTCTAGCCTCAAAGAGAGCTGGAAGTTCGGCTCCAGCCTCAGAAATTTGAAAGAGAGCTAGAAGTTCGGCTCTAGCCTCGAAGAGAACTGGAAGTTCGGCTCCGGCATCGGAATTTTAAAAGAGAGCTAGAAGTTCAGCTCTAGCCTCGAAGAGAACTGGAAGTTCAGCTCCAGCCTCAAAAATTTTAAATAAAGCTATAAGTTCGTCTCTAACCTCGAAGAGAACTGGAAGTTCGGCTCCAGCCTCGAAAATTTGAAAGAGAGCTAGAAGTTCGGCTCTAGCCTTAAAGAGAACTGGAAGTTCGGTTCCAGCCACAAAAATTTGAAAGAGAGCTAGAAGTTCGGCTATAGCCTCGAAGAGAACTGGAAGTTCGGCTCCAGCCTCAGAAGTTTGAAAGAGAGAGCTAGAAGTTCGGCTCTAGCCTCAAAGAGAACTGGAAGTTTGGCTCCAGCCTCAAAAATTTGAAAGAGAGCTAGAAGTTTGACTCTAGCCTCGAAGAGAACTGGAAGTTCGGCTCCAGCCTCGAAAGTTTGAAAGAGAGCTAGAAGTTCAGCTCTAGCCTTGAAGAGAACTAGAAGTTTGGCTCCAGCCTCGAAAGTTTGAAAGAGAGCTAGAAGTTCAGCTCTAGCCTCGAAGAGAACTAGGAGTTCGGCTCCAGCCTCGAAAGTTTAATCTGTATGAAGAGGGACCCATTCCCATGTCATCATAACCAACTCGAACAAAGTTCGTGGCTCCGTGTCAATAGGACTAGTCGATCCTCTAACACACAGAGGAAGGAGAATTGAAAGGTTGGAATTGAAGGATTCAGAATGAAAATTAGTCTCAGGTTTAGATTTATTTTAGTGATTCGATTTCATTTTCGTCTATTTAGAGTTCGTGTTAATTTGCAATTTACTTTGACATTCAAATTCTTAAAAAGAAGGAATTCCTTATTCATTTTCTTTCTCTTTTCGTTCTTTGTTCGATGGTCATTTATCTTAATGGCGATTCCTAGTCAATTTGCACAAAAAGTGGTGAATGCAGAACATGACATGATCATTCTCATTCCAATTGTTAAAAATACATCATACAACTTGATCCAAAACATGATGATATTTTCCTCGAAAATTCAGTATCTCATACAATCCTCATAAATCTAAAACGGATTGTGTAAGATTCTTGTTGATTCTTCCAAAAGCATTTGTCAAAATCCATGTCTGATTTGTAAGATACATGGACAATAACATCACCTTCCAAGACACCCTTGGCAGGAATGCCGTACGGATGTGCATTGGAGGTGTGCTATCTCCCATGTAACTCACAGCTCGTAGGGTCGGAGACTCTCTAACTCTGGATCTGGCTAAAAATGAAAAGGCATCTTTTTGTCATCCATCCTTCTGATGGTGACGGAGATTTGCTCAACAGGAACTCCTGGAATGCAATGTTTTGCTATGTTCGCTCCATTTCCTTTTAATACCATGACGGAACCTACCGGTAGTGGTATTTCCACCGGCCCTAGGAATTTTCTGTGGCCCACTATCTAGAGGTCAGATCCGAACATGATATTACACTAATTGAAAATTACTGTACAGAAAGGTCTGACAAAGTCATGATGGTCTATGTGTGGAGGTATGCATTAGCCCTCCTTGTAAATGTTAATGATGCAGCTATTGGGTAAGCAATCTGCAGGAAATACCCTCCATATCACCATTCTTTTTACCATTCTTTTGATAATTCTTGGCATCAGATTCACCTCACTGTGACGGAGTATCCCTGGTTGATTTCCTTTTCTATCTTATGCGAAGTTGTAACAACACCCGCACTGAATAGTAACTCTTCCTTTTCCTGGCATCCATCTTCGAGGCTCTGAATAGGTTTTCTCCCTCAGATGACCAGCTCGGCCCATTTTCTGAAGCTTGATAATGCAGTCCACAATCTGCTGTTGTTCGTAATCTGAGAACATATCCGTATGCAACTCAAGGCCTTCCAATATGTTGACCCTCTTCCTTCGATTTCTCTCAAAGTATTCAAAAGTTTTCTTTTCAACTTGTTGTAATTTCTCCAGCTCGTATTCCAGGATTATCTGAAGTCCTCGGGGTCTGGTAACATACTGCGGGATGTACGGCTCAACCCCAGCACGCTCTCCTGCATGTCTTGGCTCCTCGGGGATAGTCTCTGTCGGGACATCCTCCGGGGTTGCTTTCGCAACAAGACTCTTCAAAACTGGTAGCTCTGTCTGGCGTCGTGTTACTATCTTCGTTTCTATTTTCCTCAAGATTTCTTTCATCCTTTCTGCTGTTCTTGGAATTGACTTCCTCCTTTCTGGCTCCTGACGAACCAATCTCTTCGAAGTATTTGTACTGACGGTAGTGATTGTCTCTTCATCCTTATCTACTACCAGCTTAGTCAGCATCTTGCGAATGCGACGGTTCTTGTTTCTTCGTTGAGTAGGAGTGAGAGTGGCTCTCCTCACCTCTTGAATTTATGTAGGCATGGCGCTGACAAGTCTGCCTTCTGTTGTAGCCACCACGGACTTAACTTTCTTATCCTCTCCTGTTGCATGAGCGGTGTTTTCTTTTCTTTTCTTGCTAGTAGACGGTTGACTCGGGCCACCTAATTTCATTACTGTCTCTCTTTGGAATTCTTCTCGATCAATCGGAGTCCAATCATTTTCTTCGTATTGTAGCCCGACCGGTGTGAAATCAGAGTCAATTTTAATTACGGCTCCATCCTTCATCCTCTTTTCATCGAGTGCCAGACTCACACCATTCATAAAGTTCAGAACCAACCGCCCGTTCAACATTTCCGTACGGAAAATAAGGAAAGGATCAGGGGCTGTACTAAGAACAAGAACAATAAAGAAAACATTTATTAATGAAAAATTTTATTTACTTCTTTTAAATTTTAAAGGAAGTAGGAAGAGATGAGGAAAGATCAGGAATGAATTGATTTAAAGGAAAAGATCAAAATTTTATCATTTCACATATTTTCTTTTTAACACATTTTTTGTTAATGATTTTTATTTTATCATCCATTTTTTATATTTTGGGTTCAGACCCAGTTACGAATGATTACTCCACCTGTGTTTATAGGAATGGGAATTCATTCTTCGAAACATCAGGTCGCGTAATACTTCTTCAAATATCATCCATTAATTGGAAGCACAAGTCGTTCTCCACGACAGTTAACAAGATGGTAGGAACCTCCTGAGTAGACTGTCTCGACCATAAACGGCCCTTCCCAAGTTGATTCAAATTTATCTCTCTTCTTGCAGTGTGCAAAAATAGGTCTTCTGATGACTAGAACCAAATCACCGACTTTGAACGTCCTTGGGCTGACCAGTTTATCGTGGGCCTGGATCATCTTGTCTTGATACAGTTCCAAATTTTGCTGCGCTGAAAGTCGTTTCCCTTCTAAGCTTTCCAATTCTTCTAGTCGTAATATGGCATTTTCTGCTATAGTTATTTTTTTCGCAACTGCAATTCTGAGTGACGGAGGCTGAACCTCTAAGGGTAAAACGGCCTCAGACCCATACACTAAGGCGTAAGGCGTAGACTGGGTAGGAGTTCTGAAAGTTGTTCTGTAGGCTCATAAAGCTTCTAACAGCTTCTCGTGTCAATTTCTTTTGTTGTCAACCAAAATTTTCTTTAATATTTGGACGAGCATTTTATTAAAAGCTTCGGCCAAGTCGTTTACTCATGGGTAGTAAATTGTCGAATAGCGCCAGTCGATCCCGTATCTCCTGACAAAATTGTCGATCTTCGTACTCTTGAACGCGGACCCATTATCTGAAATGATTTTGCGCGGTACCGCGAAATGGTAGACAACTTGATTCTTGAAGAACTGTAGCACGTGGTGTGCCTTCACTTCTCTGAGCGGTACTGCTTCTGCCCACTTAGAAAAGTAATCTGTTGCTACAAGAATGAAGCGATGTCCTCTTGAAGAAGGCGGTTCTATCGGGCCAACAATATCTCTGCCCCAACATTCAAATGGCCACGATGCGATTGTCGGATGTAGCACATTTGGAGGTTGATGTAGAACCACTCCATGCACTTGGCATTGGTGACAACTCTTGGCAACTTTCATGCAATCTGTCATCATCGAGGGCCAGCAGTACCCTAGTCTTTTAATCTTCATCTTCATTTTCGGACCCGACTCATGAGCGCCATAAAGTCCTGAGTGCACTTCTTTGACAATTTCACGAGCCTCGGACTCGCTCAGGCACCTTAGCCACATCTGATCGAAAGACCTTCTATATAACATATTGTTTATTAATACATAAGATAGAGTTCTTTTCTTAATTTCATGGGCGAGTGACTTATCGTCTGGTAGGTTTCCTGTTTGCAGGTTGTCTATTAGTGGCTGACGCCAGTCTCCTACATTTTTTGTTACTGCCGCAATTGTTTCTTCTTCTTTTCCTGACTTGTTTATCGTGTCTATATCGAGCTGTGAGAGAATCTGACGTCCCTGAACTAACACTTCAACTGATTCATCCTGCAAGCAGGAAGATTTTTTTGCAAGGCGGGCTAACGCATCTGCAAGAGTGTTTTCTCTCCTGGGGATCTTGTAGATCGTTACATTCGGAATCTGCTCTAACAATTTCATGGCATACTGAAAGTGATCTTCGAGTCTTGGCTTTAGAGTTCTGTATTATCCTGTGACCTGTTGAATTATCAACTGAGAATCCCCATAGATGTTGATATCCGTTATCCCCATCTGAATGGTTAATTCCAATCCAGTTATAATGGCTTCGTATTTTGCTTCATTGTTTGTACACGGTTCTGTTAAGTAGTAGGAGTACATTAACATCCCCCGCTCCGGTGTTATAAATATTAGTCCGCTTCTTGCCTTATCGGGCACTATCGTTTGCAATTCTTTATTTCTCTGTGCTGAAGATGCTCCATCGAAGTACAGTTCCCAATGTTGATCGTCGGGGTCTTCTAGGCTCATTCTCTGCTCCTCTGGCAACTCTTCGTTGAGAGGCGATTCTGCTGCGAGGAAGTCTGCTAGGACTTGTCCCTTTACGGCACGTAGAGGAACAAAAGTTATATCGAATTGCAATACTATCATCGACCACCTAGCGAGTCTGCCGCAAAGTGTCGGGCGAGTCATCAAATATTGCAATGGATTAACTTTCGAGATAAGGTTGACCTTATGAGAAAGCATGTAGTGCCTAACCTTTTGAGCGGCGAAGATCAGGGCCAAACAATGCTTCTCAATCGGGGGATACTTTACTTCCGTCGGAATTAGACGACGACTTAAGTAGTAGAGGGCGTTCTCTTTCCCCTCGTCATTGACCTGGGCTAGCAGGGCTCCAAGAGAGTCGTCTAAAGCTGTGGTATAAAGTATCAATGGTCTAGCTGAGACTGGGGCTACTAAGACACGAGGTGTCATTAAATATTTTTTGATGTCATCGAAGGCATGCTGACGTTTGGAGTCACAAGTAAACTTGGCATCCTTCTTAACCAAAGCAGAAAAAGGCTGACACATTCCTGACAAATTTGAATTAAAGCATCGAAGATATGCCAACTTCCCTTGAAAGGATCATAATTGTTTCAAGGTTTTGGGAGGCGGCATTTCTAAGATAGCATTAATCTTTTCCGGATTGATTTCAATTCCACGATGTCGGACAACAAATCCTAAGAATTTCCCAGAGGCGACGCCGAAGGTGCATTTTAAGGGATTCATCTTAAGGTTATATTGTCTCAATCGCTCGAAAACAATTCTCAAATCATACAAATGATCTTCTTTCAGTTTGCTTTTGATAACTACATCATCCACGTAGCATTCAACTTAGTTGAGATCATCAAAAATTCTCGTCATAGCTCTTTGGTATGTTGCTCCTGCGTTCTTCAATCCGAAAGGCATCACTGTGTAGCAGTATATTCTGATT